>JACBWW010000029.1:3996416-4121727 GCA_020086605.1 Lanius collurio | reverse complement strand
CACACAAACAATATGAGACACACACACTTGTCAATAAATTTAGTTAACTCTACAAAAATATATGTCTTTATTAGAGAAAGCATTGACTCCTGCACATGCCTCTGATGTCCAGCCCTCTGGAGAAAGCAATGCAGCTTATTCAATGTCCCCTTTCTTCTCTGCAACTCAGGACTGCTTCCCTTTGTCTCCTCTCCACCGTGGCTGCCAAAGGTCAGCCAAAGGGGATGCTCAGAAGCCCAGGGAGAAGGGCCAGTGCAGGCTGGATTTGGCTACAGTCACTCCATGGCACAGAAAAGCTGCTCCAATTGCCAGTGAGAGGAAGGTGGGGAGCAGGGAGCCTGTGATACCCTTCAGCATGGAGTTAGGAGCCAATTGAGCCCTGGTTTCTCAAATCTGATGGTAATGCTTTGAAAATGCACTTCAAACATATCATAGAAAATTTAAATATTTAAATATTCATTTATTCTAATTTCCCTTTTGATAGGTACCAACCACTAGGCATACATTCCAGCAAGTATGAAGGTCTACAGCAAACTGCCTATCAATGTGGATTTTAGCACAATTCACTGTAAATTAGGGAATGATTTTCATCTTCTTATCAATGTTTCAGGAACTCCTTCAGTTCGATATTTAACAATTGGTGGCTGAGAAGGAACACTTCAAATAACAAATGAACAAGTTTTACCTCCTATTCCTATCTGTTCTAAAACTTTGTGGGCATGTAGAGTTCTTTCTCTGGAACAGATACTATTTTTACCAATGTGGATTTACACAGACAGCAGGTACAAAGTACATTCATCACAAACTTAAAAATTCTTCAGGGATTAACTTGAAAATATAAAAGCCAACAGATGTGACATTCAAGTGATCTGCACATTTTATATGATGTGTAAGATACCAAAATGCAATATTTTGTTGTTGAGGTGTGTCCCACACTATGTTGTCAAGACTTCAATGTAGTCATCTAATAATGAAAGTAATATTAGTATATTAAGTTTGGCATGTCATAACTGCTAGAGAAACAAGTTTAGTGCAGGAGATGTCAGTGATACCATAATAATGCTCTCTTTGATTACCAATAAATTGTTTCTTGGATTTTTGCTTTCAATTGCTTTTTTCAACAATTGTCAACTCTTTTATATGTATTTTCAAACTTCCATAGGCCTTTTTGTTAATGATGATGCTCTGCTGAGCATTGAAAACATACTTCACTTTCGACTTAGTGTGACAAGCTACAAACATATCTGCATATTTTAGTTGCAGAATAGTGGAAATATGTAGATATTCTTCTCCTGGATTAATTGTTTGGTGTTAGAGGAGTTCAAAAGCTCATGACAAAGGCACAGTGGTGCTGTTGGTGTCCCAGGTATGAAATTCACTGGAGCAGCATCTGTTTGGAGAAGGCACAGTGCTGACCCCTGGGAGTGATACCAGCTCCTTCCCATCAGATCCCAGTGCCAAACGTGCTGCAAGTTCCCAAATCCTCTCTGGCACAGCAAAACTTTCTAAGATGTTTTGCTCAGTTGAGGTTCCCCATGAATTCAATATGTTGGCATGAAATTCAGCTCTATAGTGGTTGGGAACTCTTACCTTGTCCATAGTTTTTATTTGTGTAACACAGACACAGTGCCAGTTGCTGTGTGTCTCATGTCTGTAGCATAAATCCACTTTCATTTCTTACAAGCCCATTGCTTTCTGGGGTCCTTTGCTGCTGAAAGGTGGCTTTTTGTGACTGCAGCAGTGTGAGGTTCTTCAAGGAGTGCAAAAATATCTGAGCAGAGTAATGCAGACTGTGAAACATGAGTGCCTTCTAAAAGGGCTGGCACTACAATGAACCATCCATAATTGACATTTCAAATGTATTTCTCTCCCCCCTATTTTGTTTAATAATCCAGAAGTTGTTGAGTGCATGAAAAGAGTTTCTTTACTAAAACATTTTTCTCTCATAATAAGCAGGTAACAAATTCTATGTTACTGAAGTTACTATTTCTTGTTCTGAAATCTTGATAAAGGTGAAAGAAGAATGTTTAGATATTAGCTCTCAAGGGATATTTAGTTATTTCTATGTTTACTAGCAGATATTAGAATTACTGTTCCTTGCTCTAAGATTAAAATCATCCTGTTGCTCTCAGCTCCTCAGAAGTTTATTTCATAATATCTAGTTTTGGAAATAAAGAAATGGAGTCCAGGAGATAGTGAGGGGAGGTCAAGTTTATTTAACTCACAGTTAAATGGAAAATTATTGGGTCTGTGACTGAACATGCAGATTTCACAATGTCCCAGAAGTTCACCTAAATTCAGATCAGACCCCGGAATTTTGCTTCTTCTTCAAGCTTGATCTAAAGAGTCTTCTCTGAGGAGTTCTCAAAGTAGAGCAGAAAAACCTCGCAAAAACAGAGTTCTTTTACCAGACTACTTCTAGCTGCTTCTTCTGGGGTTAAAAGTTATGGAAATAATAACTTCACCTGGAAGTTTGGTTGGGAGCCAAGTAGAGCTGAATCACACCTCCCTTCAAAGAGATGGTGAGAGGATGTGCACACAAGGAGGTTGATGACCAGGAAGGTGCAGCTCAGATCATAACAAATGCAGACATTGCAGCCTGTTCAGGTTCCTCCCTGAGACTTTTGTGTTGAGATACCTCGTGTGTGCTGTGTAGGTACTCTGGCAGCCAGGGAGAGAGGGAGAAGGTTGTATTTTCTTGCAGGCAGGTAGGGGTGAGATCTTTTGTAATCACAAAATCAAAGGACATAGAGACATAAAAAGGAACAAAAAAAAATTCACAACTTCTGCTGTCATTATAAAGGCCCTTACCAAAGCCACCTCCTCTATTTTTTCCTTCCTTTGTTTATTCTACTTCACCACAAAATTCGCTCATGTAACAATTTACATGAATTACCTTGTGCCAGCATTAGGCTCTTGTGCCTTCCTAGAGCTAGAAACACATTTTAAAGGAGAGTTGTGTTCAGAATGTACTAAAAAGCCACAATTTGGGCTTACTTCTAAACCAGCAAATTGCAGCTGAGATCTGCAGCAGAGCAGCACAATGCAGCCCCAGCCCTGCTTACCCTGCTCCATCTGCAGCTGCTGGCAAGTGAAACCAGAGGCCATTAAGAAAGCTAATGCTTAGCCATTTTTGTTGATGGATTCAGCACTAGAACAATATTTTGCAGGGAAGCTGGACAAAAATGCTGTTAGTTCTCATTAGAGATGGAAGAACTTTGTGAAGCTGGAGGTTTTTGCAAATCAATCATATTGCTTTTTAGGTACACAAACTGAGTCTGACTTCACAAACCATTTTTTTCCCTGTCATTGAATTCTCAGGGGGTTTCCCCCTCCCCACACCACCAATGATTAATAAAAAGGGGAAAAAAAATTCAAATGTTTTTCTATCTCAGAGGAAACCTGTTCCTTGTGCTAGCAATAGTAATGCCACCCTTTAAAAGACTAGACCTTGCAGAAAATAGGATAGACTCTCTCACTGTTCTTTTTTAAGTTATGTTCTTCTTAATTATGTTTTTAATTCTCTTTCTTTTTCCTTTGCCATCACTTTCTGTTCCCAGTTGTATGTCAGTCCAGGTCCTCTCCTTTGCACCCATGCTTTCCTCACTCATAAATAAATTTCCCTTTGAGGTTTCCGTTTGAGTCCAATTTTCAGTTCCATTTTTTCATACAAAATGAGTTTGTGTGTTTACTAAATCTTATGGATCGTTAAGTGCCATTGTAATAAGGCCTCAGTGGAAAACATTCTTATTTTCTAGGACCCATCATGCTGTTGTTGTAGCTGAGTACCCAAACCTCCAGCAAGAGGAAACTCAAGATGCAGAAGGAAGGGGTAAATGCCAGACAGATTTACTGGGGGCTAAGGGGCCTTTGGAGCCCATAACATTCCTCATCCTTGCAGTGCTGGCAGCCTCACTCTCCCAGCAGCTCCTCTCTGGCTGCTCGGTCCCATCAGCTCAGTGCAGCTGACTGGCCCATGACCAATACATCTGGCACAGGAGCTGCTGGAGCAGAGAAAGTGCAGCAAATGCCTCTTTTTCTCCTCTCTCTGAATGCTCCCCTCCAACTTGGCTGAGCATTTCTCCCCAGAGGGAAACATGCCTGTGCCTGGCACACCTCAGCCTGGCTTCGTTCGATGCTCTCAGCGTGAGCTTTGCATACCTGACCCGAAAGGTGAGTGTGTGGGCAGGCCAGAGAGGTGGAGAGGGGAGGACGTGTCCTTTTGGGAAGTGGTGGGACTGTGGCCATACAGAACAGCCCCTTTCTGCTTCCATCAGGGAATAATTCTCCCCATCTTATTGCATAAATCTCATATATTCTGCAAAAAAACCCTTCTGCATGGCTGCTCCTGGCATACTGATGCAATGCACACCCTGTGCTGTGATGGCACTGTGTCCTTGGATGGGGGGGTTAAAACATGCTCCAGCTTTGCAAAACATGCCTTTAAATATTTATTCTAAGTGTCTCTGTACCACTGTGTGACTAAACCTTCTCCATTATTCACAGCAATAGATCTGCTTATCATAACGACGTGCTGTCTTTTGAGCATTAAATACAACCCTCAAGCTGCTGTTTGAGGGTTTTTCCCCCCATTCTTTTAAAAAATACTGAGCTATAACAGTCTGTTTTTTACTGAATGAGCTGCTGCTCATAAGCGAGCAATTAACACTATCTAAATAAATTAAATATTCTTTGGGGCTCAACAAAACACTTGTTAGGTTGAAACTAATCTGTAGGAAATGAATGGTGTTTGCTGGTCTTTGAGGACACAGAAGAGATTCAAGCTCACATTAGTATTTCCAATAGAGCCAACAGAAAGGTGCAAGTCTGAGATACTGAGCTTGGTGTTGTTATCAGATGAGGGCTGGAGAGAAATGTGGCGTTAGGTAATTCAGAATTACTATTTAACACGTAATTAGGCTGCAGAACACAGGCAGAATCTGGTTTCAATGTACAGTGGGTGCTCTTTAGTGGCAGAAGGAACAGCCCTGAAAACCAGGGGATCCCAGGATGTCATCAACTCAAATTCCACCAAAGTTTGTGGAAGCCATCTGGACTCAGTACCTTGAAAAATGAGTCCAGAATGTGATTTTCTGCGTGGCTGTTGCGTTTCATGTTCTGTGTTGTGCACTATTGTGGGCAGGAGCCTCTCTCTGAAGGACCATGGAAACAGAGTGCTCTTTGATAGCTCACCTGGCTGGCCCTGCCACAGCCCCAAAAATTTGGAGAAAGCTCCATCACTTTCAAACCTCTTAATTTCCCAGAAACCACCATGCAGCTTTATCATAAAACTTTTAATTGAAAACTGGCAATGTTTCACACTGCTCCACAGCCCACCTTTGGCTCTTCAAACGTATCTTGGGTCACCACTCACCCACAAAATGCAGTGAACCTGCTGGCTTCACTCACCTCCCTTCCACCAGCCTGGTGGTTTCTACATGGCTTCAAAATTTTATGTTCTATGTTTCTTTTTATGTCCAAAATACCTTCTTTAGAGTAACGGGCAGCTTTGTATTTTTGGGCACTCAGAGACCAGATTCTTCTTCAAGTAGTAGTGAGAGGTGACATGGTCCAGTGCTGTGAGTCAGGGGTTATTCTTGTGTGACAGGATCCTCCTGGGGGATCTTGGCAACCCTTCTAGGCTGAAATAAAGGTGTTGGGGAACATTTGCCAGGTGAGGTGACCATTGGAACTGCTCTTGCAAAGAGGAAGGAAGCTTTTTAAATCAGATGTTTTAAGTTAGACTCCTGGAGATTAATCCCATCTTCAGTAACTAAGAGATGGAAGTGGGAGACCTGGACTGGTTTCTGACCATCAGCTGGGGTGAAAGGATCCATTTTCCCTCATATGGCTCTGAGCTAAGATATTTTCCATAACAAACTTTTAGGTACAAAAGAATTTTGCAACTTAGAGGGGAAAAGACTTGACATTTTAAAGGCAAACTATCAACTAAAATAAAGTGAAAGGATTATTATGTGCATAAGAAGGATGGGGAATAAATGAGATATTTGTGACATATACAGATTGCTCATGGAAAAATGATTGCTATGAGTAACATGAAAATTAGTGTCGTACTGCACTTTGGCAAGTTCATGCCTCTGCTTCTATCTTTAGAGCTTGCTTTTATAGTATGGCCATCTCAGTAGTGCCTGAGGTTTCTCTTACTCTCTCTTTTTGAGGATACTTCTTTTGGAGTTGTCAAGTGGCACAATTCCTGACTCCGGAATCTCAGAACTGCCCTGAAACCTTACAGAGGTTTCTGCCACTGTGGAAAGCCTGAAAATCCAGTTGGCAGAATTTCCTGAAGACCAAACTGCTGGTGGACCAAGCCTCCCTTCTTTAACCCCAGATCTATAACACTTAAAATTGAACAATGATGGCCTTCAAATGTGCCCCCAAACGAAGGCACCAACGGGCCTTCAAAGCTCTGCAGACTGTGCAGGGTCTTGTCTGCCCTCAAAGCCAAAGTGAAGCACATCCCTGCCCACTCTGATGGGCCTTCAGAGGTGTCCTTATAGCCCCAGAACAACAGCTCTGCCTTTCCCAGATGTGCTCATTTCCACCATCAGTCTGTCCCTCAAAATAAACACATGGTGTGTTTCTCAAACTGGAAAACCATGCTGGAAGGAGGATCAAAAACCTCAGAGGAGAGAAGTGTGAAAAACTATGATTATTAGGAGGTCCATGCCAAAAAAAAGTAGAGCTGCATTGTCTCTGAACAGCATGTTTGTGCTAAGAACTTGTAGCACTGTTTAGTTTTGTTTTGCTATCTGCCATTGACTGTCACATTTCACAACTTAAGAAACATGTTATTTCTTTGTTTATTTTGTCAGTCTTAGTCTCTGGAGGGAAATTATATCACTGTTTCAGTGGAATAGATTTAATTTGTTTGTGTCTTGTTGTCTATAGCATCTATCTAACTACTTATCTCTGAAGTTACCTCTCAGTCAAAGGTTTTCTGTTTCATTCACATTTTAACAGGAGAGAATTTGCACTTGATTGCTTTGAACACTTCCTAAGTTTGGTCAGCTATCTATGTATTTATTTTTCTGTTCTAGTGAGAGAAAATGGGAATTTAAAATGTATGGAGCCAGCAGAGGTTTAGCTGTGATTTGTTTCTAATGTAGAGGAAAATTGCCCAAGTAATCTTATCCCATTCATACAACTAATATGGCCATGAGGCTCTGATGTGTTGAACAGTAAACACCACACAACATACCCTTAAGAACTGTGGCTTAAAAGATTTCTTATTTTCCATCACACGGTTCCAGCTTTCGATGAATAAATATCAGGTCCTGCTTGCACTAACGTCCATGGGAGTTTTCATGGGTCTAAATGAGAGTAATAGAAGTTCCTGGTTTATAAGCATATTTTATAAAAATGATAGTTATCATGCATTATGGAGTTAAATGGTAACACTGGGTAGCTATGTGAGGGGAAAAAAAATTCTGATACAAGCCAGCTACAACAGCCAATTCAGATTGAGAATATATAAACCCACTATCAACATTTGGGCAAGGGAGGCCATGCATTCTCCAACAAACGAGGGCTTGAAAAATGGAATAAATTCTTATAATATTCTCTAAAAACCAAAAATTGAGATACCAGTGAAGGGAAATGCTCTGACCTGTGTGATACAGGAGACATTTTAGATGAATATGGCAACTCGTTTGGGTTTAATATCTATCCACTGGGTCAGCTCCCTCACACCTTCACCAACGTGATCTTTGAGCAAATTTATGTAAACATGCATATAGAGAGAGATGCAGGAAATTAGGAGGGTTTGAGCAGATGAGGGAGCATTACATGTATCACCTTCTGTACAAGATCACAGGAAGTCAAATCTTGTCCCATTATCATCACTGGGGCAGTTTTCATCTGCCACATGCTTAAATATTTCAATCTCTTTAATCAAAGTCAGTGTGAAGTACATAGGTAAGGATTGAATCCAGCCTATCATAGAATTTTAGTGACTCCTAATCTTTTTTAATCAAAATATCTTGTGACATTTGGCTACAGTATTTCTCACCTGACACCAAGCAAATTGTTAAGTGGCAATTTAACCCATGGTCTTGCAGGACTTTTAATGGATCAGAACTCATACCTTGCCTCATCCTTTGGTGTGAGAAATAAGCAGTTGGCAAACCTGGTATCCTTGAGAAGAGATGGGTTTAGGCACTAGTCCCACCATATTTTATATTGATATTCTGTAAAATTCTTCCCTGAATGAACAAAGATTAAATGTTGCTCTTTCATCTGATGAAATCTACACATCATTTGACTACAATCCTATTTCATATGTGCCATCTACCTCCTTTGCCATGTCCCCACCATTCCTTTGAATTTTCTCCAGGTCCAGTGGCTGTTGAATTTACATTCTTCTCTGGGCTGTTAATGAGTATATTGATTAATACTGGCTCTGGTATCAATCCCCGTGGGAGACCAATTGATACTTCTCTCTCTTTTGACATAAAGCCATTGATGATAAGTCATTGGCTCCTAGCTGTTGGATAGATTTTTGTCTACCTTATTGTGTTATTATGCAGGCTATGCAACTCCAGCTTTTCTATTGAGTTTGTGGGTAGAACAAAACTAACAATTTACTAAAAATCCAACTATGTTATGTCTGCCTTAATTAATTAATTTCTCAGTATAATTGGGTCTGAGCTTCCTTTCACAAAGCTGTGCCAGCCACTACGTGGTTCAACATAATCTCGGCCATTTCTGTCAGGTTTTGTTTCTATAAAATCATGGGATAATTTAGGATGGAAGGTCGTCTGGCCCAAGCCCTGGCTCAAAACAAGTTCTGTTAGATCAGATTGCTCAGGGCTGTGTTCAGCCAAGTCTTGAGCATCTCCAGTGGTGTGGGTACACAAGCTCTGGGCAGCCTGCCCATTTTCATTTCCATGGTAAACCCCCCCAGCCTTACTTGTATTTGATATTCCTTCTATTGTTCCAACTTGTGTCCATTGCCCCCTGTCTCGTTGCCTCCAAGAAGCATTTAATGGCAGTACCACATACCAGTTCCAGCTCCCAAACTGGTGGACACCGGACACAGCAGTGCCTGCTTCCCTTTGTCAAAGGCAGTGGGACACACCAGGTTTGTCAGGGATAGGGACAAAGTCCCTGTTTCAAGTTTTAGTGCACCCACACCCATTGGGACAGTGGAATGGACCCACCAGATCAAAGGACTACCCAGAACATCCCTGCTGTGCACTGGGAGTGCCAACTTCCTCCTGGACCTGTCACCTTATCAAGCACACTCAGCACAGCGTACGTAAATATTTGCTCACTTTGGAGCAAATACTCCTTATCCAACTATCTTCCTAAACGATGAGGATGTGGGAAAAGAGCCCCTTCTTAGTGCCTCTGACATGATAAACTTTCAGCTCCAGGAACTGAGGCCTGGTTCAGTCAGAGCCCTTACAGGGGAGGAGTGCTTAAGCAAATTATATCTCAATGGAATCAATAGGACTTTGGCACTCGCTGAATGTTTAAGCACATGCTGAAGTGTTTACTATTCAGCCCCTCATTTAGCTCCCATTTAATTAAACAGAATCAGATTCTCTCAGAAGTAAATCACTGGAGTTTCTCCCAAAGGAGTTTTCCCAGTTTGCAATAATTGAAGAGTTGATCCAACGTCCCAACTCTCCATTTTTTTTTTAAACATTCATGTATCTGTCTGTCTGTCTATCTACCTAACTTGTGTTATTTTAGCTCCTAAATGATAAACTATTCAAAGGAGAGATGCTGTCAGAAGCAGCCAAGAGGGACACAGGTTTCATCAGCTACAAACAAAGTTCTGAGCCTTTGGTAAATGAAACGAAACTTTTCTGATATTATTGTTGTTCAAGTCTAAGCTGATATAAGCATCTCTGCTTCTCCTAATACAGGCAAGGATTTCTTTGGAAGTTTAGGGCTTCCACTCCAGATAAAAGCAAGTCATTTGCTGCTTTCATCATGTCACTACTAATTTCCAAACAGTCAAACCTGCTGCTAATTTATTTACTGAACACTGAAGCCCTGTTAGCAGGGGCTGCTACTGAAACTGCTTTCTGGCCTTCGGCTTTTGTTTGTTGACAGCCTGATTTCCCAGTAGGCCATTTCCACCTGTGTTTCTGTTGTTTTTAGTGCATGTCTTTCTTTCTTCTTCCCAGTGAGTGTCTCCCAAATGGCTCCTGAAGGCTTTTCTCATCTTGCCTCGCTCTCTCATCCCCTTCTCCCTCCCAGCTGCAAGGACTCTCAGCTCTGCTTTCAGTCATTCTGCAGTTAGTGGTTGTCTACACTGCTGAGCTCCCATGGGGCACTAATTTTTGTTTCAAGGACAAGATTCAAAAGAGTTTGCTACACACAGGTTGCAGGGTGCACCTTCAGATGTGCCTTCAAATAGACTTTGGAGATTTGAATATATGAGCTTCTGAAAATCAGTTTTTAAATTGCAAGGGAGGCCTATTAAGCGCTGTAAAATTTTTTTTTTTGCTTTTCTATTTTAAAAGCTGCATTAAAAAAAAGTGAATTTTTTTCCTTTCCTTTCTCCCATGACATTGGGTGGAAATAGAAATTAGGAGACTGCCATTTCCCTTTAACTTCATGCATATCAAAGGCAGAGAGATGACAGAATAAAATGATTCAGAGAGTGGCCGGCATACTAGGTGTCTGGAGGAGCCAGTGAAGAAAGATATTGAGATGTTTCCGTGGTTTCTTTGCAACAAGTCAGTGTGCCAGGAGCTTTAAGGGTGCAAGAAAGGTTCTAGGATGATTTCCATGAATAGAAAAATTCAGAGGCCACACAGATTTAAGGATTTATATTTTAAGATATTATTTTAATTTTGCATATTTTGATACTCCATTTCCTACGTAGCTTCCAGTTTACACTTACTTTACCTTAACCCCAGTAATGTGCAAATCTTGCTCAGGTCCATTTTGAGGGGACTCAAAACTACTGGTACACTGGGCTTCAAAAATTCTCCTTTGATGGCATGTTAAATTCAAGTGGGATTTTATGCCTCAGTTTTGAAGACTTGGTTTCTAGTAAAGCTCATAAAACTCAATACCACTGCTTATCTTTTGGCTCAAGCTTGAAACTGTGGGTTGGGGGAATCTTCTGGTTAAAACTGCTGGGCCCTTGATTTCTCAAACTCTGAGAAATCAGAGTTCATGTCTAGTCAGTACTTCAGATATTTATTTTTTTGCTACTTTGCCTCAGTTTCTCCTTGGTAAAACAGAGGTGGTGAGACTGCCCTGCCCCAAACAGGCACTGTGAAATGATTCAGAAACAAATATTGATGGGAGAACTTTCAAATCAGCCCTGGAGCCAAGTTCAGGGAGTGAAGCTGCAATGCCCAGTGCTGTGCCTGGAGGCCATCCCTGCACACACACCCAGAGGCTCAGCACTGGAGCTACAATCTACTGACCTTGAGTGAATCTCTTAGCTGCTGTGTCTCTCCATTTGCCAATAATATCACAATAAGACTAATATTTACTTTCTTCACAGTCACATAGTAGTCAGAATGAATTAATGTTTATAAAGGACTTGGGAGTCCTTGGATGAATGGTCTCGTAGAAGTGCTAAGCAGAGCGTGCATTGTCATTTCCTTGTAGATAAATACTTATCATTTACATGGCTGGACAGAGCTGTTCACACAAGCATATGCAATGTCTCATCTCAGTGCACTCAGGGTAGCACAGGATATGAGAACAAACCCAACAGTCCTTGACAATTCATGTCATTTTGCTTTGAAACGAGTATATTTTCTGTGAGAACAGAGCTTATCATGTAATCTCCAATGAAAGTTATGTTCTGCCTTTTTACAGTTGCCATGATGCAAATGTCATTTGTACTCTGCTTCTTTATGAAAGTTAACAGTTATTTAAGAGATCAAAGTTAATTATCACTAAGGAGATCATTTTTACCTATCAACCCACTTTTGTAACCCCACTATCACAAGTAGAAGCTTTATGCTAATCAGTTTTCTAATTTCCATAAATTACTGATAGAATTACTTTTTTTTTCAGCATGAAAGTAGATCTGTTGGTGAAAGCTCTTGAGAGGTAAAGAGACAGAGAGAAAATGAGGTAAGGCGCATTTTCAAGAGTTTACCAGCTGACTGTGGCACCAAGAAAATAAAATTCAAATCATTAGTTTCATCACACCACAAAACTTGTAGATGCTGCGGCTTCCCAGCACTGCAGAAATCTGATGCACACACATTGTTTCAATTTAACATGGTGATAGAATGGAATTGAACGTGAGGATCACCGTGTGACCCTACTACATGTGAAGTGTCTCTATTAGAGCTGCAGAGACAGCATGCCAGAGGAGCTGAAATGTGTTGATAGAAACAAACAGATATACCTTTTTAAAAGCAGCAGTCAGAAGCTCTGCAGTGTGATCCAAGCGTGTTCTGCTGGAGAGGGCAAAATAGTCTATCCTAGGGGAAGATGATATTAAGAAAGAAACCCTTTCCACTCCATCACAGCCCTTTCTGTGCAGTGAGCTTGCCAAATGGAAGCTGCTGCTGCTGCTGCTGTGGAAGTTGTTACTGCTATGACTGACAGCTGCTGCAAAATAACCTCAGCTACAGCGTAGAAGGAACAATAAGAACTCAAAATGAAACAGATGCAGATATTTTGGGTATCCTCTTGGTCTAAAAGTTGAGTAAAATAATTGCTTAGTAATTAACAAGCTCGTTGCTGTGCTGCTGCAGCCTTTTAGACTGATGCTGATGAGTTCCAACATAAATTAATTGTCTCCAACGCAGAGTCTACAACCTAGAGCTAAAGTTGTATCCGTGCCTCACCTGAACCTCTCCATATTTGGGGAGCTTCATTTGGAGTTGGTAACAGAGCAGTTCACCTTCCAGTGGGCATCAACAGATTTCTGCTTGACCACTGCTCCCTAGAATAGGGAGGGACCTGCGTTGTCATTTTGATCACGTTGAAGCCCCAGTGTCTCCTGTCCTTGCCTCTGGACCAGTGGCAGCTTCTGCAGCGGTGTTTTTGACCCAGATGAAGTGTCCAGCTGTTGGTCTGCCAGGTGCCTGAAGCACTTTCCTTGTCCCCAAAGGAACTGGCAACAAGGCAAAGCCCAGAGAGACCAGTGGCACGACCAGTGGCACATCCCCTGCCTCTGCCACAGGCACCCCACATACCCCAGGGCACTGTCTGGGCAGCCCCACAACCCCAGCAGGCTCCAGAGCTAAATGCAAGGGACACCTGAAAGCAACCCAGGTACAGGCAGCCACAAAGGAGTGTGAAAGGACCTTAGCTTCCCCCTGGCTGTGAGGTTTTGTGTCACTGCACAGAGAAAAGCAACACAAAACCACATTCTCTCTTGGTTTTTTATTCCTCGACCTTCACCTCTCCATCACGCACGCACCTATTTCTCTTCAAATGCAGGAGCCACCCCATTGAAGTCAGCAGGACTCTTCTGGTGCTTCAAGCCAAGCATGCATATGCCTGGATCCAGTTGATATTTACAGAAGGCTCCTTTTGAATTGGCTTTTGATTATACCACCTGTGTCAGAGGGTTGTTCCTTATTGCATTTGTGGACAGCGGGATCAGCGTGACTTGTTTCCATGTGAGAAAGATGGCAAAAGATTGCAAATATAACCTTTAACATTACAGACCTTTTTTAACTGTCATATACTGCACTGCACGGTGTATTTGTGGTTGAAAGGGAACATAAACTACGATGCAGAACACTGAGGGATTGAGAAAATGTAACCTTTGAGCGTATGGTTTGGGGTTTATTATCCCATTTATTTATTCTGCTGGATATCTGTAGGATAATATGATCAATGAGTTGGAATCCTTCTTGTTTCTACCAACAACAAATCAAACCATTAATAGGCCAATAAAACCCCGGGATTTGGAGAGAGAGGAGGAGGGGAAGTAATTGCATTGTTCTGATGCTAACGAGGCACATCTATCTTGAAATAACTGATTAAAGCTGGTGTTGACACAAGGCCTTTGCTCAAAAAAAGTGCAGAACAAGGTGTGTAGTGCTGGGTGGTGCTGGGGTCCCAGGAGCAGCTCTGTGTTTTCTGCACATGCTGTGCAAGTGGGATGTGGGAAGCACCTGTCTGGGGAGAATTCATCCTGCTTAACCCTCCCTGTGCAGCACAGGGACAGGCTGGCAGTGCAGTGGGGCAGGAGCACGCAGGGTTCATGGGGCACGTTGTGTGGCTGATAAATAGTTCCACAGCTGTGTGATTGCATAATGATAGCCACATTCATTCACCTGCCTATCAAAAGCGATGCATTAAAGTTTGAGCTCTCTTCCCCTGGGTCCATGAAGAGACATTTGAGTGTTAGCTTATAGTCTTTAACATTCCTCCTAGCAGTGGGCTAAGTGCAGTGGGGTTAAACAGAGTCCCTTTTGCTTAGTAATCCATTAGCTAATGGGTGTGTAAGCCCATCAATTGGCTGTTTATTCCCTAACCCCATTAGGGTACACCTGCTGTGCATAAAAAATACACCTGACAAATCAGAGTGATAGTTGAAATAAAATAAATATCAAGTGTTGTTATAGCTGATCCATAGTGTTTAAGGCAGAAAGGGCATAACAGTGATTTGTGATGGCAGAACAAAATAGCTCGTGCTGGCTCATGGTAGCTGGAGCAGGTTGATATAAATCCCCCTGCGATCACCTGTAGGCTCCAGCACTCAGCTGCCTCCTTCCCCAGCCCCAGGGGCCCCTCCAGAGGGCTGCAGTTCACCTTCAAACACCATCTCCAAGCGCCTTCTGCAGAGCCACAGCGCTGCTAAGTGATAAATTAATTATTTGGGGGAGGGAGGGATGGTGAGAGCTCACAGGCTGCTCTCCTGCGAAGGCAGCCAGAAGCTTCAAATCTGTCTCCGATACCAGGCCATTTGTTTTGTCACTTCATAGGCTTTATTTATTTATTTATCTTGCAGCTCACCCTGTGATTAAAACTGTTGAAACAGCTGTGTGCTGGTAGCAACTTTCCTGGTGCTGTTTCCTGATGTCAGTCAGGGGCTGTGGCAGTGATGGGAGCTGCCCTGGGCTGTTCCTGGGGTGAGGGACAGAAGCATTCCCAACCATCCCTTTCCCCATCCCCTCAGCTCTGCAGCAGCCTCACTGCATAGTGAGAAAATACAGCAATGAACCTGTGGAACTCGGTGCCAAAAAGTGTTAATGAATTAAGATATTATCAGAAAATGGATTAAAACAGGGCATTTATTGAAAGAAAAAAAAGAAAAAAGAAAAAAAGAGCACCACCACTGACTGGGGAGGTTGATGACAGCGAGATGAGCAAGGTGGTTCAAGGTGGTCAGTCCAGTGTGGAAAATGCCCTGGGGTAAATAAATAGGCTTTGAATGAGCCAGGAATGGGCTTTATGGAGAGGAGCTGGATGTCCTCTGCCATCAGAGCACTGAGCAGCCAGGCCAGGGAGGGCGAGTGGAGAACACACAGACAGAAGATGGAGAAGCCTTGCAATCTCTGTGGTGGGGGAACTATGCACAGAAAGCCTCTGAGGCTGAGGAGAGCTGAGGACCAGGTCTGCCATGTCAGAGCACATGGTGTAACCTCAGGGGTGCAAGAGGCCGTGACCACAAACACTTCTGCTGTTGAAGGAAACAAATGTACAAGCTTCCTGCAGTCCCTCAGGCACCTGAGGGTTGGCAAGAGTGCTGGCTGAGACAGGTCCATCATGGCTGCTAAACCCACAGCTGAGCAAGCTGAAAAGCACAACTTGTACTTAAAAAGAGGGTGAGTGAGAAAGAGAGACCAGGTCAACCCAGTCCTGCAGTGGAGCCAATGAATTGCCAAAACACTCAAACTGTGTTAAGGTGATGGAGAGAGTGATTGGGCATCTGGCTTGGGTGGCCTGAACCAGCATTTAGTGCTGCTGATGCATTAAGGAGCAGTGATAAAATGAACAAAGCTAGCCATTGCTCCTGGCTTGCATTATCCACAAGCTTTGGCATTTTCCAGCCGAGTGCCTGCCTCTGCCTTCCTGGCCCACTGCTGCTATTACTTTTACATCATGACTGTCAAGGAGTGTATCATTCATAACATCCCTATCACAAAGAGATTCCTTTTTAAATGCTTGGGGAGATGGAGGGCTACAAACCCTGGGAAATCAGCTATACCTAATATATTATGTAGAAGTTCTGTAATCATTATTGAACTAAAGTGCATTGAGTAAGTGGATAAAATCAGTCCCACTGTAGCATAAGTCTCCAGAGATCACAGATAAAAATGCCTCGCACTTAAGCAGAAAAAGGTAACAAAATATTTCCAGTCCCAGCAACAGCATTTTCCCCTTTATATAAATAGGGAACCCTCAGGAGAAGGCAATGATGCAGCAGAGGTTGAAGGCAAAGTTAATGGTGGCGAGGTGGGGGAGCGAGGCAGTGCCTGGGGCAGGCTTAGTGAGCAGTGTGAGCAAAGTTCCATGGAAAAAGGCAGAAGGCAGAGCTCTCCCTGGCAGGGGTGGTGGGCAGGGAGGCAGTGGGCAGGACCCTGCAAAGCTGGGGGGCACAGGGTGGGTCTGACAGGGAGTGGAAGGGAAATGTCTGTGCTTCCTTTTCCTCTAGACCCTGCAGAAAAGTAATTTTTTATGACCAGGGTCACCTCAGGCCTCGCTTCCCATGGCTCTCACAGTTTCCCACCTGAACATGCACAGGGGCACAAACATGGCTGCATTTTTGTGCCCTCTGTGCCAAGGTCTGGTCTGAGCTGCTGCCCCCCTACAGGGAGCCACAGTGGCATCCTCGGTGGTGAATTTATCCTGAGTTATTCTCAACCACATAACTGAGCCCCAAGAGAGTTTGCACAAAGCTACATCATCAGTCCTTCCCTTTTTCATGCACTTGGCTGAGAGCTGCCAGGCTGCAGTGAATCACCATGGCATGGGGAGACTCTCCTGCAAACCTGCTAAAACTTTTGTAAGGGCTTACAGTACGAGATCTATTGTGACATGGATAAATGTGGGAAAATTGGGGATTCATACTATTCAACAAAAAAAAAGGGAACAATTTCATTCCCTTATACAAAACAGGGTTTGGTTGGATGGGCACATACTGAGAGTTTATTAGATGTTTCAGGAAAGGGTTAAGGGATCATCCAAGTAGGATTTTTTTCATTGAGTTCTTCAAATGTGCACCCACATTAGTGATGAAGTTTGGGATTTCCCTTGAAAATAAGGGGGAAAATATGTGTAAGGTCACCATACTTGCTATTCCTGTTGTGGGCCCACACAAAAAAAAGCCACCAGGAGCTGCAGTCCCTGCTGTTAGGCTGGGGCCTGGGTAGTCATTGGCATTCATGTCCTGGAATTACTTTATTAAAGTTTCCCAAGATGTGTGCTCTTTCTCATGCCTGCCAACCATGTTGGAGCAGTGCCATAAGCTCAGGTCTAGCTCTTTCCTCAAGGGCAGCAAGGGGAGGAAGAGTGAAGAGGGTTGTGGAGTTGGAACTATTATTTATTTATCTAAAGTATTGACCTGACCTCCAGTACTGAAATATCAGCATTACATGCTGGGGAAAGGGGATGCCAGAGCCAGCACCTGCTGGGAAGTAGAGGAAATAGAGATGTCAAATGGGGCCCAAATCAGTCATTGTGCCATTGAGACAATGGTGCTGGGGGCAGGCAGGAGGTGGCCAGTGACAGGAAGGAGTGACTACAATGGGTGGGTGGACAAGGAGGCAGTGGCCAGGTGGCCAAGAGTCTCAGGGAAGTCAGTGTCAGGGGCTGCTCAGAATCTCTGAGATGTGACTTTATTGTATTTAGAGGACCCAAAACATTCACTCCTAGTGTGGGCACGTTTTTATGAGTACAGGGATGATTGTATTTGTGAAGGGAGAAGGAGTAGCAAATGCTGCTTCTGTAATGTTTCTGTGGGTGGGGAATGTGGTTTTTGCTACAGCACTTCCCAAAACTTCTGTCCTGTGGAACTGAAGGTGTCTGGAGCTGAGCTGGGGCTCAGGGACTCTGAGGGAGGCTCCAACCCATCTGTAGCACAGCAGCCTGATGTGAATATTTGCAAGAGGACAGGGGAGCAGGGGCAGTAAATAGGAAGGAGCTCAGGAAATCAAGTGAATAACATCAAATGTGTCTTCAGCTGCCCCATGCAATGACAGAAGATACAGGGGCTGTGGTGCTAAGCAGAGTTACATAAATGATTACACAGCTCAGCTGTGGCAAGAGCCTGGAGGGACTCTGAAGGGAATAAGCAGACACCCAGACAAGGCCAGGAAACCAACAGTGAAAGTACCTCATCTTTCTGAGGTTTCTTTAAACTAATAAAATATTAGAGACATGTCCACACAAAATTACAACCAATCCCACTGCCAGGGGCAGACCATTCAGTCAAAATGACTACTACAGTGGATAAAAAAATGAAAGAAGCCACTAGGTTAGGGGGCAGGAATAAAGTCACATCTTTATACACCTTAAGGCACATTTCCCTGGGGGATGACAGACGACACTCCCCTCCCTCTGGGCACAGGACCCATCATGGGCCACTCAGCCTCACCTGGATGTGCTCCCTGCACCTGGTCCTCATGCTTTGGGCTTTAGAGGGTTTTCTTCTGGCATCAGAAAAGCCATTTGCTCTCTATTACAGCACTGACACCCAGGTGAGCTCAGGCTGGCCTGTCAGAACACCACTGGGGCTGGCCAGCAGACTTCAAGATCTGACCTTAGCAGCCTCCTGCCATCCTAACCCCTCTTTCTTTTTAAATTTGGCTGAATTTAAATTTCAAAAAAAAAAATCCATTGTTGCTGGATCCAAAAGGCTGAAGCAGAGCTCTTGCTCTGTTGCACCTATTACAGGTTATACTACATCCTGAATTTAATCCCTCAGCCTGCTTTTCAGATACACTGACCCAACATCTTTGCAGTGAGCTGAGCACTCACAGATCCCTTGGCTGCAGAGAGAGCTGCCAATATTCACACCATTTGAAAGAGAACCAGGAGAAATATCTCAGACAGAAAAAAAGAGAGCTCTTGTGCTGACAGAATAAACACATTTGGGGTCTGACTTTGCCAACACCTCTCTCTAACAACTACTTGAGTGGATCTGCTAACATTTTAAAGACACCCAATACTTTACATTGCAAGAAGCCCCTTATGTTTTAGCAACTTCTCTTTTTTAAAGTAAATTTTAATTTAAACTGAAATACCCAACGTCCCTATTCCTTCCCTGAAGCCTTGAATCAGGTCTGATGCTTAAAGATTTTTTGTATGACAGAGAAATTAAGTGCCAGTGTGTCAGTCCCCCAAAGGCCAGAGGTAAAATTCCTCCTGGTCCTCTCCTGCCAGAGGGGTACAGAGTGAAACAGAATGCCTAGAACCATTTAGCAGCTGATGGATTTGTCATTTAGGAAGGGTAGAAGAATGGAAACCCTTTATGGGAGCCTCCTTCACAGGCAGGGAGCTCAGCACAGGGAGAGGCAGTTCCTGGAGCTGGCCTTGAACAGGTCACTGACACCTGCATGTGCTGCCCCTGACTTAAATAATATCAGGATGAAAATTCCTGTCTCCCTGGATGTCTGTCCAGGGCAGGACGTGCCTGGTGCTTCATGATCACTGTGCTTTGAGAGAGACAGCTCTTGCACCTGAGCACCTAAAGCCAAATATGCCCCTGAAATCCACTAGAATAAATAGGCTGGTCCTTCAGGCAGACAGACTAAAACAATGGAAATAATAAGATTAACAGGATAAACATTCAGCATTCTGAGTGAGGATCCTCTGAAATCCATTAGAGACAGAGGAAAAGGTGTTTCAGTGCCCCAGCACTCACCACGTTTCACTGTGTAATTCCATGAATTTCAATCTCTCCTTAATTTCAGGAAGACAATTCCGTAGCCTCTGGCTTCTGTATTTTATTTTTTTCTCATCTACTGACTAGCAGAGGCAGAAAAATAAACACACAACTAGGAGCTGTATTCACAGACAGGAAGTAACTTTAATTAAATATTGTGAAAGTTGAAAAGTTTTTACAGCTTGAATTTCTGCAAAAAAATTATAACAATCTCTACAGTAGTTAGTTTCTCTAACAATAGAACTGTACAGTGTGTGTGTCTATTCAAAAAGATTTAGATAAGAAGGTGAAAGGTTAGTAGTTTCAGAGATGACTTCATTTTAGCTGCATCCTAGTACAACTGTGAGGAAATAGGCATTACTTTATGCAATCCAGTCATTGTGAAGCTTCACCTTGTTAAAACTGAAATCTGAATGTTTCCACTTAAAGCCATATTCTGTAAACAGCTGCATCTTTTACTTTGTAAAAGACAAAGGGTGGTGCAGGGGACATTTTTGATAAATTCCCATTCATCAGATCACGATAAATAGCTGCAACAAAACGGAATTATGCACATTGTCAAAGGCTCTTTGGACACTGGAATAGAGACTACAAATGTGGCTAAAGTGGTGTCAGAATCGCTAGGACTGAGTGGAGCTCTACAAGAGTAATCAATGGTGTCACTGGACAAAATATGGCTTTAAATTTGATTACATTGTCGTGCTGTTGCTTATCATGTGAATTAGAATAATTGGAATACAGAGAAGCAATAAACTGATGTCTCTCACATTTTTCCAGTTTTCTCTTCTTTTATTTTCTCACCATGAAAAAAAAAAAAAATCCTGTTTTTCTTTCCCTTCCCCCCCAAAGATCACACTGTGACATTCTAGTGAAAACCATTGCAAAATTCATACAGGAAGCATGCACAGTTGCAGCATCGTTGTAAATGATTTCTTGCTCGACTAGAAAAAAGTTATATTGTTTTAAGGTAACAAAACAGTTCTTTTGTGCTTTTCAATTCCTTTTTTTTTTTTTCTTAGAATGTTAGTGATGATTGACAGTTCTGGTGCACAGTACAATGTACAAGTGAAATGATTATGATTTGCATTGTTAAGGCATCCAATCTGCTGGTTTATATTTATGTGAAAGACAGAGAAATATACAAGCAGACTTAAGAAAGAAAGTATTTTCATTGAGTTCTATGAAGTTTCTCCCCATATTTAATGCACAAAAATGCGTCACTCCAAAGAGGAGAAATCCCATGCATATTAATTGAGTAAAACAGCATTAGTTTTTGTTAAGCCTCAAAAGCAAAGGATACATTTTTTTTTTAAAATCTACATAACTAAATGCTACAAGAATAATATGCTACTTTTTGCCATATATTGGAAAAAACTTCTTAACTTACAAATAATACAAAAATAGACAATGGCTTTTGGGTGGAAATTAAAAAAAAAATGGAAGCATGGTTTTAAACAATACTAAAAAAAACAACCCTATAAATGAAATGTATTAAAATCACATTTAAACAGCTAATACAACGGTGAATGACCAAACAAATCAGCACTTTTCACATAGCAAACATACACAATAAAATAAACTTGTAGGGGACCAAAAGCAATGTACAAATTCCAAAGATAAATACATTATTTATATGGATATTTTACAAAATCCCCCCGTAAAACAAACAAACAAAAAACAGAAACAAAAAGCTTTTTTTTTCTTTAATTAATTTGCAAGTATGTGCAAGCTAAAGGTAGTGAGCTCGTTTTGCAAAATATGCAGTAAAATTCTTTTTTTTTTTTTTTTTGTGATATTGAAAAACTGTCTTAAGACATTAAAATGTATAAATAGAACAACAACTTTGGCAAAAAATCACAAAAAATCTACAGTATTTATAACTACATACAAAACACAACAGCAAAGAAAAAATATCAGGTAACGCATCTTCAGAGCTTTGCTGCCTCTTTGACTAATAGTTTTTAAGAACACTTCCCAGATAATGATAGCAAAATTTTTTTTTTCGTAAAACAGAAGCTATGGTTTTGATTTGAAACCTTCCTAAGAGCCCCCCACCCACCCCCAAACTCATATTTCCCTACTCAAAAGCAGTTCCCTGTCCTGGAGAGAGCCTGGTACCAACTGGGAGGGTCGACTGATACAGCAACGATGCCAGTGGGAGCCTTGGGGTGGGGCTGGGGCCAACCCAGCCTGGGGCTGTGCCCCAGCAACACCAGCAGGGCAGGGGGGCAGGGGGCCCTCTGGGAGCCCCCCAGGCTGTGCCCAGGCTGTGCCCCCCATGCCAAAGCTGAGGGCACTCGTTTGGAGGCACCACCCAAGGAGAGAGCGCCGCGCTCGCCGCCCTCGGCAAGCCGGGCGTTGCATCTGCAGGCCCTGCCTGTGCCCCCCCTGAGGAACCACCCTGGATATTTCCATCCTCACCTTCCCTTCCTCCTGCTTTTTGCCCAGAAAGGTTGGACCTGAACTCCCCTTCCAGCCTGGTGGTGTCTGATGAACTTTTCCTGTTGTATTATTTACACAATTTTTCAGCCTGATGTTAAAGACAGAGGTTACTGATGCCACCCCTTACCCCGCCCTCAGAATCCAAAAATATCAGCTTTCTAGGGAGTGATATCTATTTAATCAGAACATTAAAAATGTGTCAAATCAGCAAGTCACCACTGGATAAGCAATGTATATGAGCCGACCCTTAATTAAATGGCCATAATTCTTCTACGAAAAACTAACTGGCACTTCTATTCTGTCCCATACAGACTTGTATGTAAATGACACCACTTCATTTTCCTTTACACAGCTTTAAAAACAAACAAAAAAATTCATAAATTAAAAATGTGGAGTTCCATCTCTAGTGTCCCTTGTGTAATTGTATGATGTATAAAAGACAAATGGTGTTGAGTTAAATCAAGCCTTAAAAAAACACAAAAAACCAGAAGGAAATAAAAACAAGCCCCCACCCCTGAAAAAAAAAAAAAAAAAGTGGATTTTTTTATCAACATACAATAAATATATCTCCCAGGTATTTGGGATGGACAACTTGAATCAACACCTTGCAATTGTGGATTGTTAATTTCAGTATTTGCAAGGATGGTGATTTTTGTTTTGTTTAAAAATCTGCAGTTATTGTAAGATCCTTCTTTATTTCTTTTTTATTTTTAAAAAGGCCTGAGTAATAAGTTCCACTCTGGGACTTGTATCAGATTCTCTCTGAAGCAGAATTCAACCTCTTCATTAATAAAATTCTTCAAGGCAATTCTTTCACATGGGGGGAACAATCATGCCAGATATAGCTGTTGGAAGGAAAGGGAGGGGGGAGAGAGAGAGAGAGGGAGGGAAAAAGTTAATTTTCTGCATTATCAAGCAACTTTTAAAATCCTCAGAGCTTTAAACATTTACTAGCAATGTAGTCAGATGTACTTTGAGTTAAATTCATATATAAGTATCACTCATAAGAGACAACTATGTACACAATAATCATGGAAAGTTTCCTTCTGACTGAAAAGTATTCAAATTGCAAACAACTTTGCTGAAATTACTGATTTTCTGTAGAAAAACTGTCCTTCCTTAATATCAGTATCAGGCCCCAACTTATTTTTCTGCTCTTAGTTTCAAATTCCCAAAATGCTCAGGAGGCTTTGACTCGACCCAGCCATTGCCACACGTTCTGTAACTCTTTTAAAAGCAAAGCACCACATTTGGGAAAGCAGCTGGAGTCCCACAGGCCACCACTGTCAGTGCCCTGGAGGGCAGCCCCTGCAGTGGCACTCTGGCATTCCCCTGTGCCAGTCCTCCCAAAGCTCATCCCTGGGACTCGTGTGCACTTCCAGGTGCTCAGAAAAGGACTTAAACACTCAAATCCAATTTTCAAATTGAAATATGTGTTTAACTCGTGGCTTAGCAGACCAGCATCTTTCTTACTCCACTTGTAGCAGACATCACCAACTACATCAAGTGAGTCGTAGGTGAATGTTAATTTAGGATGTTTTCTCTTTTGCTGGCTAAGTTGAATCATCAGCATTTCTTCATTAAGCTTCCTACCTCACTTTCTATGAAACCCCCACCTCTCTTAGCAGGGAGACATTTATTAAAAGTCAACAGCTACAGTTTTGCACATAAGGTGACCTCCAGCTGGCTCTCTCTCTATTTACAGGGGACACAGATCAGACATCCCAAGTGTCCAGGTGACACCCTGCGAGCAGGCACATCATTACAGGGGTAGTCATGGAGGTTTATGATGGAAACTGTAAAAAGAACATGTCTCTAAAATGCCAGTTGTACAGTAATTTGCCAAGAGGTAGAAAACAGATTCGCCTTCAGGTTGGTGGCACTTGCTGGGCACATGATTTAAATGCTGGAGCTGCCTGCCATTCCAGACATCTGGACATGTAATTTCTTACGGAAGGACTCAACCCCGTGACTGGTGCTGATTCATTGTGCTTTAATTACAGCTGCAATTATTTGATAAGAACAGAGCCAAAGTAAAAGACTCACAGATTTGGGGTTGGAGGGGGAGAGGAGGGAAATGTTTTCTCCACAAACAGCACCATATGTGCAAGAATTACAACTCTAATCAGCAAGGGGAGAACAGCTCGAGTAAACTGCACTGATTAAATGAAATAAAATGAGAGGAGAAGGAGAGAATACAAAACACATCCAACATGTTTGCAACAGGCCACCCTCAGAGGTGGCACACTGCAACAGCATTTCAATTACTGGAATTTGTCATGTGGAATCACTGTACTGATTGTGTCCCCCCACATAAGGGTCCTTCAAGGAGCTGAGAGTGAGGATAAAAGGGATAGAAAAGTGAGTTAAGTTGCTTTAAGTCCTTACAGGAAGACACTTGAATGAGAAGCATAGAGGACACTTTAGGACAAGGTGTTCCTTCTTCAGAAAATATACAGATACTATTCCAACAAAAAATTCTCAATCTGAAAAATTCATCAGAGGCAAATCAATTTCACTGGTAAGTGGTCAAAAATTGTGTCTTGGGACAGGACAGCTGTCCGCCCTGGGTAGGAGCCCAAAAAGGGTGAGATAATTGCAATTCCTCCCTTCACAATTTAGCCATTTCCCTGTGCATTGCACCTTTTGCTGTGGGATACAAATAGCACAGAGGCAGATCTTAGGTCAATTTTTCAAAGCATTATTGTTTTTGAAGAGCTCTGAAACTCTGAATTAAATTACAAGGCAAATGATATCTTTTCTGCCTAAAAGCTTTGATATTTCCATTCTTTCCAAGCCTTCATTTATATCACTCCACTTTTATTCCATAAGTGCTACATCTAGTCATGCAAATTCTCTCAGCTACAGCCTGTTATTGATCCTGAAAACAGAGATATCAGCTGGAAACAGTGTAGGTATGAGATCACACCACCTCCAAAAAGGGAGGGCAGAGAACAGAAAAGCTCCCACCAATGGCCTTTATTTCTTCTATCACATACTAATTTGTATTTGCTGCCAGCAAATTACAGAAATAATGTATTTGGGGTTTTACAAAATTGCATGGCAAAGAGAACAACAGATAAGCCTGGCTGCTGTTTTAGTGAGTTCTGCTGATATCTAAACTACATAAGGAAAGCTTGATTGCTTTCTGATGTATCCAGAAGCCCAAGAGAGATAAGACAGCCTCCTTAAACATGGTTGTTTATTTAAGCATTAAGGCACAACAGGCAGTGCATCTCTGAGTGATTATTACCAGCCTCAGGTGGTGTCAGAGGCACGGGACCAAAGGCTGTGTGTCTTTAACTCACCAACAAGTTCAGTGATGACCTAGAAATGAACCATCTCTTGGTGTCTCATTCCTATTATGAAAACTGATTTGCTAAATAAAAATTAGGGGAAACGCTCAGATCTGTGTGGTTTCTGGGCATTACAGGTGTGGATGGGACATAATGAGGAGGGAGTCAGCTCCAGGTGTGTCCAGTGCTCTCAGCTCATTCCATAATTGCTTTTCACAACCGAGTACATGGAACCTGAGCATTCTGTGTCTTGGGAAAGGAGAAAGAGTGCCTGAAAAAGCTTTCTCCTGTTACTCATTTTTTTCTCTCCATCCACAGCAAGAAGATGGGACAAGGTGAAGAGAGGAAAAAAAAAATAACATGTTCAAAATCTTTTTTATTTCTTTTACTTTTTTTTTTCTTCCAGATGGGAAATATTTTTAGCTGTTGCTTTAAAAACTTGAAACATGTCAGCACTGCCAATTCTTTTAAATGTTCAAAAATGAACCTCCTAAATGCTGCAGTTCACCTGAAAATTTTGTTTTGTCTTACTCCTGACACAGTTTGTATTTATAATGAAGCCCTAACTGAAGGTACCCAAATTCTGCTTATTAGTTCCTAGTAAATTTACAGCTTCTGCACAGTTTCTCTGTGTGTGTGTGCACCTTGAAGGATATTCTTCCTCCCAGTTCACCAGTTTAACATGCACCGAGGGGAATGCTTTCCTTCAGGCACAATAGGTCCAAGCTTTTATGAATGAATTCCTTCCATTCTGCTTGCACAGAGATGTTTTTGGCCGTTAATGGTGCTATCAGTATTTTGTCTTCAAACCCAGTGTTCCTCTTTCCAGAGACTGAGGACTGACATGGAGTTTGTGCAGCCATCCTGCTCTGCACATCTCCTTCTGAACCTGGCTTAAAAAAAGGATGGATTTTATTCCCCACTCGATGCTCTTTGGATAATTTGCACAGGCTCATGGAAAGGAAACAAACCTCAGGTCTGGGGGAAGCACAGTGCACACCACGAAACCTTTCCCATCTCCAGCTGCCTCTGCTTGAGGAAACCCCTGGATCTAAGTGAGCGTGAAAATACCTCTCTCAGCACACTGATGTGTAGTGAGGGAAACACATGGGCAGGTTTAGGCAGTGTTGTAAAACAGACTGAGCCAGACAATGAGATGGGCAGTGCTGGGCTTTGCAGCACCCTCAGTTTGACCAGCTTTTGGCTGTCACTGCCTCGCCTGCATCACCCCTTCAAACAGATTTAGATACTAATGCTTGCAATGAGAGAGGAAGGGATGCAGAAAAGGAGCAGCACCTTGATACCAGCAGTTCAATAGGCTTTCCAAAAGGCCCTGTGCCATTTCTGGAATTAATTGGCACTGGAATACATTAATCAGTGGAAACTAATGTTTGCCCTGGTGTGAGTTAAAGTGGAAAACACTGCTGTTA
This sequence comes from Lanius collurio, assembly GCA_020086605.1. Classification (NCBI taxonomy): domain Eukaryota; kingdom Metazoa; phylum Chordata; class Aves; order Passeriformes; family Laniidae; genus Lanius; species Lanius collurio. The sequence goes on along the minus strand of JACBWW010000029.1, from coordinate 4,094,761 downwards.
GTTTGTAATGCATCTCCTATTTATGAAAGGGAAGGTTTGTGCCAAGCTCTGTAACGGTCTATTTGCTCTCAGTAGGATTTCTGCACAAGTGTACTATGACAAAGGACAAAAAGGAAGGGAAGATTGAGTGACGTACTTCAGGAGAAGGCCAGCCCCTGGAGAGACCCTGCAGTGGAGTACTTGCTAGAGTCCACAAAAGACTGGTCTGATAAAGGACGACAACAGGGAATAAGAGAGGAAAGAAAGAAAAAGGACGGTATTAGTAAGCTGAAATATTACTTGTGTTTATCAAAACAGTAGGTCTGTGCTTTAGAAGACACAGCCTCTCAATTCAGCAGTATTAGTTGAGTTAGAGATAGGGAGGTTGCCAAGCACCTGCAGGGCACAGGGTGGGCTGGGGATGGAGTCCAGCTACTCTTTCCAGGAGGAAACTTTAGGACAGAGCCCACCAGGGATCCCCCGCTGCCTTCGCTCCCCTGGGACAACTCGGTGTCACTTTGAGCCTCAGGAGGCACCGTGAGCTCACAGCTGGGAGCAGCCACCTCCTGTGCAGCCCTGGTTGCACCTACCTTGCAGGCTATTGCCATTGGTGCTGGTGCAGGTGGGAGGTGGGGAGGTTTGGGGTCTCACGACAGGCGCAAACGCACTCTTCTGTTTCACTGCTGAGACCATGTTGGCTGGTGAGAAGGAGAAAATCCCAGAGGAGCTGCTACAGTTGGAGGGGAGGCTAGTGGAGGAGGCCATTGTTGGACTTGATGGCACAACTAGAGAGAAGAAAGTCCCCAAAAAAGGCATTCCTTAGTACTCCATAATAACAGGCTTCAGGAACAAGAGAATTATTCTTGGATGCTCTCCAGTTTTTCAGGGCTGAACTGAGTGTTCAAAATGCAAACGTGCTACATGGGAAGTTCAGTCTTTAAATGCAGATACACTTAAACCATTATTTTAGTATATAGTACAACAAATATCTTTGGTTCATGTATTTACCATCAAGCTTTTAAGCAAATTTCTTTTCATGACAGTAAAGCTAACTATAATATTCAGAAAGCACTGCCAGTTTCCCCTCTTATCCCACAATAAAAAAAAAACAAACCAAAATTGACATCACATACTTCCATTCTTTGTCCTGTTTAGAAACTGCTTAGACATACAAGTGGGCTGTGAATAATTACATATTATAGAGTAAAATTCTGATCATCTGGGCTTTGAATTATTATTTTATTTGCATTTATGTAGATAAAAATCACCCTATTTAAGTTCTTATTTGAGAATCTGATATGATATTTGTTAACACTGAGGAAATCAATTAATGGAAATTAAATGTTCAAAGTTTCACAGTCTGACAGATACAATCTTAGTCTGAAGTCACTCTGTGTCTGGAAGTACTTGCTAAGGGAGAGCAATCAAAGCACCTAAATTGAATTGCTACTATACAGCAATTAGTTTATTGATTTAATTAAGAATGCCACCTTTTAATTTTCAGGTCATGATTGAAGCATTTTCTGATTCAATGGATTAGACATTAGCAGAATGACAGATCTACCAAGAAAACCTCCCAAAATATAAATAGAATAGGGAACCAGGGTTAGGAAGTGAAGTGCTATTCTAAAGAGGACTTCGTTCATAAATATGAAATAATACACTGCTACAGTATTTTAAATGAATTACTGGCATCTGCTTCCAAGAGGAGATGTCTCATCAATCATGTTATATTATGAATTCAGAGTGTGCAGATTCTGTGACAGTAAATCCAACTTAATAAGTAAGGTACTTTGTAACATTACATGTTACATTATTATTAGAGTACAGAAATAATCACTGGTTAGCAATTCCCAGGTTATAAGTACTAGTTATGTGGGTAAATAATTTGTTCTAAATTTGCAGCAGATAAGAAGCCTTGGAGTTAATTATTTTATTCAGAGTTCCTATCCCCTTTTTGATTCTGATGCAATTCAAAATAACTCACTGCTGCTGTTAGACCATTAACTTCAGATTTGCTGTGTAAACCTTGGTACCTTCAGCAGTTGGTTTGTCCTGTCCGTGCCACAGTCCCAGACTATAAATCTATTTATATGTCCAGACCTTCCATCCTGATTCTGCTGTCAGCTCTCTACAGATGTCAGTGGAATCCTTTATTCCTCATGAGCAGTGTCAGAGGGATTGGGCAGGTCCTGCTCATTTCATTTTCTCATGTGGGACTGCTGAGCTGAGCAAGCAGCTGCAGAACAGGTTCATAGGCCTTAACCAGTAGAAATGTACTTATATTTAAACAGCTTACTAAACCTTTAATATCAAAATGCAGAAAGTTAGTCCTGCACATAAATATTTCCATGACTGGGACTGCAGACCATAAGCTCTTCACACCATGGAATTTATGATTTGTATGACTTACATTTCTGTGGCATTCACTGTGCTGACACTAAAACACAGGATCTAAGAGCCTGGGTCACATTTTACTGACTCAGTGAAGTCAAAGTAATACTACTTAAAAAGCAAGTGGAATATAAACAATCAAGCTCAGGCACAGTAGTAATTCCTAATCTTTATAAAGGTTATGAACATATTATTTGCTCAGAAGTTGAGGACAGTGTTTCTAATTTAGAGAGTATAAGGGAAGTAATAAAACTATCAAACTAAATCATGACAAATATTATTCTTTGTAAGCTCTTAATAAGACTCCCAAATAAAAAATTAATAATAATATTAATATTAAAACAGAGAAGAGAATTTCTGGCAACACTAAGGTCTTCAAACTGCATCAAAGGTCTGTGCCTTGGAGAGTAGAGAAAAGACCAAGTTCTATGTCAAGTGCTCAAAATAGAAAATAAATATTGAGCATCACAGAAAATCTACTGCCTCCTTCTAATAAAAATGTGCAAAATACAGAAAAGACATAAAATACTCACTGGCATAGGGCGAATTGGCAGCAGATCCATTCAGGAAGGTTGGAGAACCGCCTAAATTTGACATTCCAGCATTCCCATAGCCATTCATGCTTGTTGTGACAGAGTTGTAGTTTGTCTGCTGCGGGGTGGTGCTTGGCACGTAGCCATGAGGTGACACACTGCTGGAGTTGCGAGTGAAACCTTGGGTGGGGAGGGAACACAGAAACTGGAATCAGCCCCACAAGTTTCCTACACAAACCAAGGGGGAGCTCAGGGAGGGATGGGAGTGACCCCCAGCACCACCAGGTACCCAAATTGGGACCCCTCCCTGCCCAGGTTGCTGCTGGAGGGAGCACAAAGCTGGAGGAGGGAGGCTGGAGCCTCCAGAGCTCTCCAGGCAGCCCATGGATGCCCTGGAGCAAAGATCACTGCGGGGTGTGGGATGAACACTCACTCTGAAAGCACTGCTTGTAGGAAATGGAGTAAACATGACCTACATTTTCAGAGTGAGGAGTCCAGACCCACTCAAGGTGTGTTAAAAGCACGTGATTGTTGTTAGCTCTGTTCTGATGTCGCTGTCATTTAACACATCTCAGATGTTCACTGCACACTTCAGGAAATGCAGTGTATTTCTCCAGCTTTGTGGGATGTCCTTTGTCCTTTTGCATTGGTCGGATCATTATGTCGGTGGGAAATGAGCATCAAATTTGACAGTAAGTTAAAATTTGAATCTTTACCTAATTCTGAAATGGCTTTTTAGGAGACTCATATTCAAATATTCATAAAGAAAGATTTGTTTCTAGAAGTACATTAATACAAAAGTGCATTTTCACTCCTAGAAGAAAAATTGCCAATTTTTTCTTCCTAATGCACAGAATAAAATAATTCAATCTAAATATAATTTTGTATTTTTTTAGTGTAATGCAAAAAATTTTTGTCTGCTATTCTAGAAAGAGCCTTGTCCTAACAGTTTAAGTTGGAGAATACATAGAGCTGAGCAAAGGAGAGGGCAAAATGCAAAGGGCTTTTACAAAAATGTTCTTCACCTATTTTTTATTTTTAACTGTGGGAATTAAACCAATACTAATTTTATACAAAGGAAAAAACACTTTATTTTAAAAAATAGACAAGCTCTGAAAATTTCTTTGTAAACATTTCTATTCTTTGCTAGTTGTAAAACTTATGAAAGTCTCAAACACTGAAAAATCCACAGTTCCAATACTCTATCTCCTTCAAAACAAACCCAAATGAAATAGATAAACATTCAAGGGATAATTTTGTGTTATAAAGAAATGCTACACAATGCCCAGACTGAGAGATCATCCATGCTCAGTAAAATATATATGCAAGTACTTACAATTAAGTACATGCTGAAGCTGATTAAAATTAGTAGTATTTAGACACAAATACAAGTGTGGGGAGAATGGGCAGAATGAAAAGCTATTTAGAGACAAGCAGAAGTGCTTTTCCTGAGTTGGGGCAGCCCCATCCTGCATCACCCAAGGGTGTGGGACGGGCTGCCCAGCCCTGCTGCCAGTCCTGAGCCACCCCTCTGCCCTGCCCTGCACGGCCCCCCGGACTTCTATCAGAAAACACCTATAGAGAGAGGAAGATGAGTCTTCTCCTGACCCTGGTTGGTGGCTTGGGAGGCTTCAGAGACGTTGACAGCGAGCTGGCCACTGAAGGAATTCACTCCCATCATCCCCGCGTGGACGGAGGTGTTGGCGAGCGCGGGGAGCTGGTTGTGGTTGCGGGGGACGCTGTAGAGAGCTTCAGCAATGTCTGCAGCTCTTTTCAGGATTATTTCCTACAGCATAACAAGGAAAAAAAATAGAAGAGTTACCAGTGAGTCTCTGACAAACCTCTTCTTACAGCCTCAAATGAAACAGTTCCCTGTCCAAGGGCTAAAAGTAGATGCTTTTCTTTCTGAACCAGCTGGCTGACAGAGAGCTAATGCTTCTAGGAGCTGCTGCCTTCCTGATAAATCCTGACATTGGTGGTAAGAGAGGTGGAAGTCTCATCCCAGTGGCCACACTGTGTAAAAAGACCAACTGGAAGGATGGGGCTGGAGCCTGGACTTGCTCCTCCTTAGAGCTCTCTTTAGGGGAAGCTGGAAAAATCACTGGTGGCAAGTCATCATGCACATCACCCATATTATACAGGATGTGGTGAAAGTGGGTAAATGCCTCCATGGTGCTTTTACAAACACTAAATTCACAGCCTTTAAAAAAGAAAACAAGCCACCTAAACCCCACTCCAGATATGGCCTCACCCTCTACATTTATTCTTGTCTTGCATCCCTGATATTCTTGTATCACATCCCTTTAGCCCCTGGTCTAGCTATAGATGTAAGAAATAGCCATGTTATGGAATTGCTGAAGTAGAATGCATTTACCTGGTTATTATGTGGCATACCGTAGAGTGCTTCTACTAAATCAGCAGCCCTCTTAAGTATTACTTCCTGTCAATATAAAAACAGAAGCATTCTGCTGAGTTCAATAAACTCCTTGTGGGGAAAACAGATATTAGAATCTTTTATTCTCTTCTATTAGGTGCACTGTGTTTTGTAGTGTTTTTTTTTTCTTCCTTTACTCCCACCAGGTAAACCTTAATTGTAACAACTCTCAGCAGCCACTGAATGGTGTTAAATCACTGGTTCATCCTATTCACACACACGCTTAATCAAGTCAAAAGGTGAGAATCATTGGTGCTGCAAAATAAAATACATCACTCAATTGTCTCTACCATCTGCACTATAAACCACTCATGGGTTTATTGCAGAATACAATCCCGAGGTCATTTACTAGATTACTGCAATCAATGTCATTCAGAGCATGTTATGAATCCCTTCAATGTGTTTATTTTATTCTTAATTGCATGCTGCAGGAATTGTGACCCTACCCAGCAGGCCACATTCAGAAGATACCCAATCAGTCCTGTGCTGCTGGTAATGTAACCCTCTGACTTCTTCAGTTAGTGTCCTGGTACGAGGGGTCAGAGCAGGATCTGTGGACATGAAATGATGCCCAAGAGGAAAACACATGCAGCAAGTGAGAGGAGGGCCCAGGACCCTGCAGTGTGTCCTGGAAAAATTCCCTGCATGGACAGCAGACTTTAAAATAGTCTGAGATTCAGTTCTCCATTTTGGGCATTTTTTTGCCCCTCCATTTTCTTATTTGCTCCTTTTCATCTAATATTTCTTAGGGTATTTTATACTGGCATTCAAGTAACAATAGCATCTCCTGTGTTCTTGCATTTTACAGCATCCTGATGATAATCCTGATAAAGAATATAAAAATGTATTGCAGTATTAACCCAGAAGAATTTTTTTCCTTATTATTTCAAGGCATCTTTCAAAGCAGATTCCCAAATGCCTGATCAAAACCGGTCCAGAACATCCTTTGAGTAAAACAACATATTTTTGTCGTTCCCAAGTACTGCTCTAATATTCTAACATGACGCTATTCTCCACGGCATATTTCTGCAGGTAGCTTACAAAAATAGTACCAGTTCTAAGGATTTTACAGTTTTCTACAAAGTTAAACTTTTAAACTTAAAATATTTTACACAATAGCCATATTTTATACCAAAAAGAAACAGTAATGCTCAATTTTCATATACTGTAGACTCTGATCAGAAAATAGAGATATAATTGCGTTCATTTTGCTGTCACCATAACCTCTTCAAAAATCCTTGAACAACTCTTCACATGACAAGCTTTTAGATGCATATTAGCATTTTTTTCAATTTTAAATCCTCTATAATATAAGATAAAATAGTTGTCATACTGCAGTAACTACTTATGACATATATAATGTCCTAAATTCAAAAATGAGATGGAGGATTTTTTCTTCTCCCAGTAAACATTTAGGCTCGCCTTCTGCTGCACATACCCCTGTCGCAGAACACACATTTAAATTATTTTCCACATAAGTGAGATGTAATACATAATTGATGGATTTTTAAATCACTACATTTGAAGCAGGTTCTGAGGAGTTAAGTTGCTTCAGCCCTTTTTGGTTGGTGGGTTTTGTTTGTTTGCTTGATTTTTAAGATTGGGGTTGGTTTTCTGCTGCAGTTGTTAGTTTGGGGTGGGGTTTTTTTGTTTTTTGACCACAGCAGTGAGCAATATAATCATGGACAGACAGACACAAACAGCACCCAGGTACAAACAATCCTTGTTCATCACAACACTGAGGTGCCCTTTTTGCCTCATACTGAAGATACAAACTAGAGAAGAACAGAGACACTACTGAAAAAAATGTTCTCTTTTTCAATCCTTGATTTTGGATGGAAAATTACTGCACAGGTGTTTGACTTTGCAAACTACGATTTATTTCACTTCAGTAGAAATTGTTTGCAGTATATATTTCACTGATGGAAAATTAGAATGTGATACAGAGCCCACAAACTGCTTTGGTATATTGTTAACCTAAGCTGTCATTATGCCAAATTACTAAAAAAAAAGAAACTTTAAATAGTCATTTCTGCTCTACCTGACTAATCATAGTTATTTATATAATGCTGAGCTAAAAACCTTAGCGTGCATCTAAAAAGAGATTGAAAACCGTGTTAAAAAATGAGGCAATTACATAGAATCTTACAGCTGCTCTACCTAATATCAAATCTATTTCAGTTCTTAAACACTGGAAGTTCTTTGATGCAATATCATATTGCATGTAAATAAAACTAATTGTCATGATGTTTTATTGAAACATTCCTGACAAGTAGCATTCAGTTTTCTTAGCTAGTCAATAGTTGGGTTTTTTTCAACATTTTCAGAGTCTGTAAATTTGAGTTTCATACTTTCTCTAGCAATATTTTCCCACAATAAAAGCATTTATTGTTTCTGACATTTTCAGATCATGCAAAGCAGACGTTACACAGTAAAACCCTCCTCTGTCAAATAGTGGTATCTTCTATCCCAGAGCTGACTGTACTTCTTACAGACACAAACCAGCTTTAAAAATACACAATAAACCCTGCTAAAGACAGGCTCAAGACATTAACTTCTGGTTTTCTGAATGCATCTCAACCCCCTTGCAGCTCTGCCGAAATTACAATAGAAGCTGCTCCACATACAAAGGAGCCCCCGAAGTCCTCTATAAGTTAGAGCAGCAGACCTTGCAAGGTGCTTGGATTGCGGTGACCAGAAAATTGGTCTCACCTCCATGTCATTACGCTCACAGTGAAGCAGCCCCCGAGCATGTTTGTGTTCGGGATCTAATATATTGCCTTTCAATCAGAGCTGAGAGCCACTGAACACATAGACAGAACATGACGAGCAGGTCAGGAAAGCAATAAAGATTTTACAGAGCTGTCCAAGGTGCTAAATTTACTCAATAATGGGTTTGGCACCATAGTGTTAACCTCTCATTTACTACCAGTTTGAGGGACTAAATTGAAGTAGCTGACTTCATTTACCTTGAAATGTATATTTTATGACATTATGTAAGTAGATTGAAAGGGCACTGCAGTTTTAACAATTTAAAGGCTAGAGCATGTTTAAGATGAAGCTTGAATATTTATCGTATATTGCACTTAAACTATATTGTATATTAAAATGCATTGATTAAATTTGTAAAAGGTATTATAAAAAAGGACAGCTAGTATAAGAGATCTATGTCTTTTAAAATCCAATTGATACTGCACGTTACCACTGTGATGGTAACAGATAAACAGATAGAGAGGTGGACAGAGCAGCAGACAGAGCAAAAAGTGAGACTCACATTCGATAAAAAGAAATCTCTGCATAAACTCAAGGTTTGTTATTCCAGATATTCTTTTGTTCACAGAAATTCTTCTTTGCCTTCGTCTCCAAAGCCTAGATTTTCATAGCAGTAAGTGGGCATCATGTAAGGTCCTTCCAATTGAATATGCAAGTGGAAATATTTCCTGAGAGAGACAGAGTTTGACTAAAGCTAATATCTAATTTATGGGAGCATTTGTCAAGGAAGATCCACTTTTCTATTAATGCTAAAAGTCTGACAGCTTTTGGTTTAGAATAAAAGACTTTGCAGCATTTAGCTAGACCTAAGTGAGGGTTGTCTTTTTTTGCAGTTTGTTTCAAATGAGAATAATTTTATTTCTCTAAAAATAACAATCGAGCAAATATTGAGAAAAAGAAAGATTACTTTAGTCATTAAATATGATAAATCAGAACTCTGCATGCCATGAAGCTACACACCAAAATTCCCGAGTCCATTTTTACTCCAAACTGAAGCTGATTTTCTACTGAGGGATTTTTACTTTTTGTAATTTTTGAAACAGGCTCACAATTAAATATTTTGATCAAATTTTCCTTTTCAAGATAATAAGGGGTGTCTACATCCACAAAAGAGGGGGTGAGTAGTAAAATCTACTGCAACTTTGCATATTCCAAAACTACTGTAGAAAAGACATTACAAATCATACTGGAATTACAACGCTTTTGAAGCACAAAGACTGAAATTCAAACCAAATCCACTTCTGAGTGTGCCTTGAACACTACAGCACCTTTGTGTGCTTGCTTGGAGGCCTGCATTCCCTTCAGAAGGATTTCATTAAGAATATGAAACTTACATTTCAAGTTTTGTCATGATGAAAACACTTTGTGTCAAGATTCATCATGACAAACACATTCTATGTTAGCTTTAAAAGAGATGGGCTATTTCTTTTTGCAACATCTGCTTACTTTTTATTCAGAAACTCATAAAAAAAAATCCACTCTGTGTCCCAAAAGGGCTGTGAGTGCGGTGAGATAAAGGGTATATAGAGTTACACTGAGTTGTTCAGATAAAGTAACTAAATTAGATAATGTTCAAGGTACTCGTTAAATCGAAATGAATTTTGTCAAGAAGAAGCTGACCACAATATATAACACTCATCAGCCACACACTGTATTATTGAGCCCACCAAAGGATTTATGAACTCATGGAGGGCGTGGGGGGAAAGCTGTTCCAGCATCCTCTGAGGCATTTATCTTATGTGTTGTCTGGATATCATATCACCTTCTAATGCTCTTTAGCATTGTAATACAAGAGAGAGCTCATTCATCTTCTGAGAGGGTACTTAGGGATGATGATGTCATTCATACTTCCTTGACTCTTCTGTCTGACCTCCTGCCTCTGCCTTCTAACTTCCTACTCTCATGGCTACTTGCAAGAAAAAAACTCCTCTGCAGACTCAAAATGCTCAGCATCAGACTCCTGTTCACTCCTTCACCTTGGAAAGGTCACATTCTGAAATTTCTAGTCAAAATCACAGTAATTTGAGCTCAAACTTTCCCTTTGGTTTTCAATAGGTGAAACTATAAATGTGATAGTTAAGGACAGGGGTTAGAAGTCAGTTTTAAGCTTATACTTGAAATTTGTGTATGCATTATATTTTAAAAGATAAAATTGTGAACATCTCTTTCAAATATAAAGGCGAAATCAAGAGAGACATTTAGAAGGATGCCAAAGATCTAAAATGCCAGACATTGAGCTTGGTACACAAGAGTTTCAACCTGTCCAGAACATCCCATCTCTCCACATCAACACTGAGCACTGCATTATTGTATCATTTTCAGCAATTACAGCTTTATAAGGACTCATAAAAGCCATTCAAAATGTAAAGATCCTCCATTTACTGTAAAACTGAGGGAGCCATGCCAGCCTAATGGGAAGTATAAGATAACAGGGCCATTTCTCTAAAAAGATATCTGTACTCACACAAAGATGAAAAATTTTCCAGTAAACAAAGTACTGAATTGTTTCCATATATTATGATTGAATCATACCAAAGAAATTAATATCATATAGACACCCTAAAGACAAGACAGCAAAATGGGAGAGAAAGACAATATATTTCACTTGAGGGCCAAAAAAAAGCTTCAGCTTACCACTGCCTACAGGATGGAAGTGCACTGAATTCCTGCCACAATTTCAATGGCAACTTCCAGAAAACAAGTCTGCACTGAGAGCTAGAACCTTGGTCTTTCCAAGCCACTGTAGTCTCATCAACCTCCACCCAAACTGAAAATCACAGCCTAAATTTTCAGCACTAAAAACAGTCATGCATAACCTTACCACCTGCTCCAAAATGAGCCAACCTTATAAATAAAATATAGGAAGCCTCTATGAGGCAGCAGAAAGAACAAATGCTGAAGTGCAAATGGGAGCAGGCATTTAGCCATAAACATTGAGAATTGATGATTAAAACTCCTCTTAACCACAAAGGTGATAAATGCATTTAGGGAAAACACATCCTGTCAAACAGTCTTTGCAAATACTGCTGACAAAAGAACAAAATTATGATGATCACCTGAAAGTCTGTCCTGGCAAGTCTCTCATCTTACACCCATTAACCTCCTGGAAATATGGTGTAGTTAAACACTAAAAAAAAAATCAACAATTAAAATATTTTTTTAATCCACACCACTCATTCTGGTGGTCTCCATTTCCATAAATGATGGGCACATAACAACAACAGAATGAGTAGCTAACACAGATGTGTACTTCATCTAGAAACAGGGTGGCACAGAATAAACCACCATTAATATTGTTGGTTTGGAATAACTCTTTGAATAAACTGTCATTTGAGAGTCTGGATGCCCCCACCATATTATCATCAACTGAGGCATCTGGCAAGTAATTTGGAGGGTTCTGTTGCTAAAAGCTCTGGACTTCTCTGCTAATGTTGGGTCTCTAAGTGAAGGGAGAAGAGTGGCCATGTGAGAGCAGATGTACAGAACTAAAATCACTCTGCCAGGCCCTAAATCATCTCCTTTAGGGACTTCAGGGACAACAATGATGTCATGACTCACACCCAAGTCCCTCTGATAGCTGTAGAACTTGTTTTAAGTGTGCTTATAGTATGTGTTGCCCCCAACCTCTGAGTTTACCAGAAAAAGGCATTTACAGCCAAATGCAGGAACCCTTCAGAGCTGCCAAATTTTACATCATGAGGCCAACCCACCTTTCATGCACCCAGTGCAGGGCTGGTAGTTATCACTGCATTGTCCCCTAATTTCTGTTCCCAACCTGCAGCACATGAGCCAGGAGCTGGCTGCTGTCAGTCCTGTTTGGGACTCACAAACCAACCCCTTCAGCAGCCAACTCTGGGACAATTCTCTGGCCACCCCCACAGCACTTCCCACAGATTGTCCTGCAGGCTCCCACTGTGAGGGTCCCTCCCACATCCCCTTGGTCTGAAAAAGCGAGGTCAGGAGAGGAAACACATTTTCCATGCTGTACAAAACCCTGAAAGATCTGTAGCATGTAAAGACCAATTCTCCTGCATACTCTTCTTTTGTGCCACCCCATCTTTCATGCTATGGTCCATTTGTCATATCCAGTGAATCACCAGAAGACAATCTAATTAGAGATAAACTAGAGCACAAATGGGTAAGTCCACTTAATTGAATGACGAACAGAAAATCCTTCCCCAACTTCCTTTATGGAAATCCCTCCCTCCCACTGGGTTACAGTGACTCACACTATTCCCATCTATCTAGGCTACAAAAGGATTATTCCTGATTTATCCATATGAGCAAGCAAATGACAACATTAGACTCTTTTCTTCTATCTGACCTCAAAAGTTTGTCACAATGGCCTAAAAGCACATTTTTCCCTCTAAATTTTCATTATGTGTCTCCAATTCCTTCAGCTCCAGGGCAATCTTGGATAGGAACTTCAGGCATCTCTCTTTGAAAATTTACTGCAAATATTTGTATGAGCACCTACAATATTTTAAAGCAGAGGTTCATTATTGAGATTATGGAGATTTAGGTTTGGGGGCTTTTTTTTGTTTTGTGTATGTAAGATTTTCTGATAGTTGCTAGTATTAACATTCTTATCTCTTGGCAAAAGAAGAGAAAAAATGGGGGAAAAAAAGAGTTATTGCTCAAAATCTTCTGACTATTTTAAACCTATATATTTTTTGGAAATTGTCAACATTCTCTTATGGAAGAAGAAGAATGTTTTGAATGATTTTAAGGTCTGCCCTTAGGTAAACTTTCAAAGAATTTGGACAAATGAACAGAGGCACTGAATTCTGATGCTGTCATTCAAAGATACTGCACAGGCTATTTTAGAAGCTTTATTCTATGGATTGTATTATTGTGTCCATTAGAAAAATTCCCTGGAATACTGGTGATTAAAAAAGATTACCTGTGGCTTGTGATTTTGTGTTTGGCACAATGCAGATACCAAACTATGGATTTGTAAGAGTGAGGAGCTTTCCTTGGCAAATGGACAGGGTGATATCTATTTTCTATGATTTGTATACACAAAGACTTTCCAAACACAGGTCAAGTCCTAACACTTTTAAATTGATCTCACATTAGGTCAAACTAGACTGCATTGGCTGGCAAAATGTACTTGGCTACATTTAAATCTATAGAGAAATATGCTTGGCAATGCATGGCAAAAATCCTGCTGAGGTAAATCAGAGGAGTTGTGTAGCAAATAAAGTGTAAATTGAAGATATGTGCTTTGTCTATTTTATTTTCACAGTTTGTCTTATGCATTTACCCATTTCAAAATCAAAATATGCTAGATTAGCTCTTTTCTATTAAAAAAAACAAACAAACACAAATGTTCAATGACATTAAATTAAAGACCTACCCATGCTTGCTTTTAATGAAGGGGGAAAATCCCCCAACAAACTAAACCAAACCAAACAGAAAAACCCAGCCTATCATTAAGATCTGTGAAACTGTCACTTTGCTGGATTGGATGCTTCAGGTGGGAAGCACGGGCAGTTAGAAATTGAGTATTCAGGTTACTTTAAATAGCAGGAAGAAACTGAAAAATAAGACACATTGAAATTCTGACCTACAATAATATTCCACTCTGTTCTGTGGAGAATGGATGCATAAAAATGTTGAAAGAGAGACTGGAATAATGTTGGTGGGTTTTAGTATTACAGCTAAAACACTGCTCAGTCATAACCCCTACAAATGACTACTTTCACTTACATTTTATCATCAGCATAATTAAAAGAAGTCTCTTGAAAGGGGCATTCTCATTACAGCCAAGGACCACTTCAGACCCAATTGAAATGAAAAGACAGACTATGGATTAGGTGCAGATACAAGGGGTAATTTCTAGGGAAGCACAAAATACCAAATGTGTAAAAACCATATTTTGTAACTGTGTTCAAAAGACTCACAGTATTTTATTGGACAAAGAGGCTTTGGCTCAGAGAGACAACTTCAACAAAGTGGCTCCTATCAGATATTCTTAAAAAGTTTCAACTTTCTTATCAGAAATGAAATATATTTCATTTCTCATATTGTTATTTTTAATTTAGAGTCTTATAATTCATCTGAAATAATCCAAAGCAAGTATAAATGTTGAATAACCATGAATTTAAGAAATTCAGCCAGCATTTCACAGAAGTAACACTATATTTCTGTGTACAACTCCACAAAGTAAAAGCATTTTACACGATCTAGGGCTCCTTTTTCAGTGTTGAAGAAAAAGTATTGCCATTGTCACTACACCAATATATTTTATAGAATTGCTTCAAAATACTGACTTTTCAAAATATATCAATATTTCAGTAGCTTTTTTGGATCAACAAAGCCTCTTAGCTTTCACACTAGTTTACATCTGAATAATGAAAGAAAATCCAGACTATCAAATTAGGATATGTTTATATGTTTATAATTATGATACGTTTATAATTATGTTTATTAAAAATACTTTAGAGCACATTTTATTTTTCTGAAGCTCACATTTGTGAAAATTAGGCACCTCTATTCTGTCAAATATTTGGACTTCAAGATGCTATGTCCAGATAAAATTAGGAATCCAGTATTATTAGTGGAGACATTTAGGTCATCCTAAAAAACAAAATCAATGAACTTCACAGTTTCTGTATCTTGGGCCGCCCATAACATATCAACAAAAAATGTGTTAAATATATGTGGTTCTTAAAAAATGCTTCTGTGTCTTGTTTTCATTATCCTCTCAGCAAACTTATCATTTGTTATCTGTAGCCACAAATGTATCCCAAAATATTCTTTAAAATAAATCCAAAATGCATTTTGGTGTCTGTACAAGTAGGTTGAGATTGTGCTATTGTACTTAGAGGACATTCCAGTCCAGTTGAGTTATATCACCATAAGTTACATGATTGACTTTTACAGCAGAAAGAAAAGGTTGTACTCAAACAACTGTTATTGCCTCAATGGAAAAAAAAAATCAATGAATGTAAAATGAACAAGAGATTTTGTCTGAGTTGCAGTTAATACTACTGAAGAGCTATGGATATTAAAAGGTCAACAAATAAATTAGTCCAAGTGTTATGAAATGAATGATTTGGCTTATAATTGTATTGAGTGCAAATTGTTCTCTGCCTATTAGACCAGGTAATTTTTAACCATGGTGCCTCAATTACTGTTCCATAAGCAATAATACAGTTGTAAGAGCCACCAGTTCGATCGGGTGACCTGGGAGACACTCCAGGACAGCTGCCTTTGCTATGATGGATCACTGAGCCTGATCTCCAAATGGTGCCAAACCTTCTCTTCCTGGGAGGGGATCTCATAAAAGAAACATTACTGCTTGATTCATTTTACCAAAATGCTTGAGTTTTCTAGTGTCAGCAGCTGGGTATAGATTGTGAGGCTCTGTATTTCTTAGAAGAATTACGACAGGAGGCATCCTATTGCTTCCAGCACTCTCTGCTAAATGGCACCGTGATGGTTTGGAGGATGCTTTTTCTGCTGCTCAATTGGGCTGTGTTGTGAGAAATACACGGCAATCATATTTTACATCGCCACATAACACCTAAAACTAGGCCAGAAATGGAAACTCTAGGTGAGATTATAGACATTACTTCACACTTCTGCAATGCCCCGCATTCAGAGATCTCAAAGCACCGCTTTAATGGGAGCAAATTAAACTTCACAACACACTTTCTAGGAAAACACACTCGCTCCCCCATCTTCATCAGAGACAGCCTTGAAGTGCAGCTGCTTGACTGAAGTTACAGTGGTCTGTGGTTACAACCAAGGCAAGTTTTGTAGGGTGAGGTAATATCTTTTATTGGAGACACTGATACAGGCGAGAAAAGGTACAGTCAGCACACAGGAAGCAAGGATGGGCACCCAAAAGCTTGTTTTATTCCAGTTATATCAGTTAGTCTAAGATATAACCAATCCCTGCAAATCCTGATAATATTAAGAAGGGAAAAGGAATCAATCTGATATTGCTTTCATGCAATGAAGTAACACCCATGGCAGCAGCTGTGTTTCCCCATTGTTCCTTGGGGCACTGAGTTCCCTGTGAGCCAGGGCTCAAAATAAGGCTGTAAAGGGCTCACCAGGCATCCCAGAGGACTGGGCCTTAAAGGATTACATACCTAGGCTGTAACTACTTAGATCTGCTCTCTGCCCATATATAAAACAAACTGAAGAGCTAAGTGCAAATCCTAAATTATCAAATAATCTGCACAGGATAAACCACAATAATAAAAGCCTAATTAGAATAGATTGTACCTCACACAACCAAATCCTGTTTATATTGTCATTTTGCTATATTTTTGATAAATCACTACCTTCAAACAGTCTGTTGGTTTTCCATTTCATCTCTCCACTGAGCAAAAAAAGTGCCACATGACTGGAGTCTGAATTTCCATTTCACCAGCATACAGTTGAACTGAATATTACTTGGCACAATACAGTATACAACTGAGCCACTAAATGGCTGATTTACTAAATTATTATTAGATGAGCTCTTGCTGTTCCAAGTGAAAGTGCAGTCACTGTCTCTCTTCATGGTGTGTTCAAATTGTTCTGTGTTTAAATATTCAGCATGAGGCTAATGTGAACTGATGAACTGAGACTACAAACGTTCACTTTCCATGCAGACAGAGAGACAGAGATGCAACGAATCACGTGGCCTTGCAGAGGTGAAAATGATTTATATTTAAGGATGCTGCTGCCTATTTCCATTAATATAAGATATTCCTAATTAGCCTTGTGTTTGATTCAAGAGTTTGGAAATGTAGCTAGAAGCTGGAAAACAGCTCCAAAACTGAACTGTGTGGCTATGGAGGCAGCAGGGTCCTGGTGAAGCAGTACTTGAACCTGGATCTCTGTCAGTAAAGTGCATGAGCTGCCTCCACAGTCTCAGTCTTTGGTCTCTTTAATATTTGAGCTGTAACCTAAGAGTATCCCCTGCAATTCCTACCTGAGCATCAGAAACCCTCGCTGTGTAAAGGACTGACTGTGTTGTGCAATTCTATGACTTTCTGAGGTGAGTGGATATGGGGGAAATGGAAAAATAGATATTTTTATGAAAGGTTATAGAAAAAAAGAAACAATTTCTTTACTGCCACCTGCTGGAGTTGACAATAACCCTTTGTCCCACGGAGAGAACAAGCTCCTCACTCCGAGGACAGTTACGGGGAGCATTTAAAATGCTGTGATCCCAGACACTTACAGTAGATTAGAATTTTTTATTGGTGCTGTGTTGCCATAACAACATAAAGACAGCAGATGACTTAAGCTAAGCTTGCAAAGCAAAAGGCTGCTCATCTGGCAGTTAAAATGAATACAGTTCACTTCACAAGTTCCCCATATGGACCCTTAGTGTATGGTAATGAGGATACCATATGGTGGGAGAAAATGCACAGAGAACAATTGTGCTCCACTGGATGAGTGAAGTGAGCAGGAAGTTATGAGGAAACAGAGGAGAGAGATTTGTGTGCGTGCTCTCTAACTCAAGGGTTTCTTTCAGAGGGGGGTTCTCTCTCTTCTTAATCTTCCTCTTAATATATACATGCATAGAAATGACAGAGAAACATATTGCACATTTTGCAACATCATTCATCATAAACTGTCAGCTGTGTTTGTAAATCAGCTTGGTAAGATCTTAGAAATTTGTAATTCTTAAAAGGTAAAAGTGCTAAGTTTTTAGACAAAGTGCAGGGAAATTTAAGCACTTCTGACAAGTAGAAACATTAGTGGTAATCATTTTAAAAATGCTTGCATCTTTCTGCCTGCATGTTTAGCTGTAAATAATGCCGCAATGAATAAAAGCTTTAAAAAAGGGGAGGGGAGGATGAAATGGAAAAAATTACTTTTTATTTTATTTCCAAAAGGATAAAAAGTAATAGATTATCAGAACCATATGTATGCAAAACTCTGCTGTAAATGTACATATGCCATACAGTACGCTGTACTAACCAGATCCTAAACCTGGTAAGACAGCTTGCTAAAGGCTGCAAAGTCAATTTTGTACTACACATGCTTCATAAAAGATGAATATAAATGCATTAGTTAGACACGGTGAGCTAAATTAGAAGGTCAGGCAGGGCTGGAAGGGCTGAAATATCACACAACCAATGACTGTAATTACTCTTTTTTTAAGTCTATTAAGTGGTGTTGTTCTATCAAGGCTCAGGGGTATAGGACATGAAGTACAAGATAAAGTAATGTGTATTTATTACTCCCACGGGATCAATTTACTAGATATTTTCAGCTCCATGGAGCAAAATACACAAATGCAGCCTTTGTTACTTTCTTCAAACTGTGGCTTTTTCCTTCAAAAGCTGCTCTTCCAAGGGACTGTGTTTACCTGTTTACCTGCCATCCTCAGTTAATTGTTGTATTTAAAACCAACTAGGATGAGGATACAGGAACAGAGAAATGTGGGGATCCCTCATACAGGATGTTCAAACAAGTGGTTAGAGTTGCTCAGATGGAATGTGCAGACTAGAAAATCCAATCCCAGGCATGATTTTTACCCCAAGGCAAAGCAGAAAGCAGGAGTGGAGAATGATGCAGAGCTCCTTGTCATCATGTTAGCCCTGATCTATTAAAAGTTTTGTCATAGATTCTAAATTACACCATCTGCTCTAATCATTTGCTGAGTAAATGCTGACCCAGTTATAAAGAAAGCTCACTGAAATGTGTGTGCACACTGCTGACCTTCAGAAAGGAAAGGGCTCCTTGCCAGCCCTGTGTGCTGGCTCTGCCCTTCAGGGAGCAGCGACTCTGTCCCTTTGCTCTCTCCTTTCAGACTCTCTGCACATTCTCAGACCCCCCTCTGACATCCACCACCCCATGAAGGGGATACTTTCACAGCTACCTCGCCATCTCAAGAGTTTCAATGCTCTCTCTCGCTGAATATTTTCTACCAGATAAACAAAATATCAGAACTCAGCAACCCAAACAAGCTCCTCAACCAATTAAGGGCTCAAATTGTTAGGAAATTTAAAAAACCCCACCTGTTGAGGGTTCAGTACCAACCTTAACTCTGGTTTCACATCTCTGTAAATTTTACAGTAGAATGTAGAAACCTCCAAGCACATCCCATGACCTCCTTGCTGTACACATGAACTCCAATAGCTCCTCTTTACATGCTCCCCCTTCCTGCCCACATTTAGCATGAAAGTTTTTTGATTATCTTTTTATACTGGGTGGGAAAAAAAAAAAAAAAGGTGTTTTCTTAGCTGAAAATTACTAGCTTAGGTTAAAATACAGTATATATGGAGTTAGCAGATGGCAATCCTTTCTGGAATTTCCATTGGGTCTGTCTGAAACAGCAAACCTGAGCTGCATTGTCTTCTTTGCTATTTTAACCTCTGCTAGCAAGCCTGGGCCAACCACCCACGTTTAGACACAACCTTTATTTGCAATATAAACAATACCCATGTCACGATGGATAAAGGGCAGATCTGTGGGATTCCATACAGAAAAAGACAACTGCTTTTGCCAGCCTCTGATTCCTAATAACCACATGTCTTCTATTAGTGTCCTAAACGAGGAGGTGGGCTATGTCTGGGGGGGTTTAATGACTGACCAGAGAAAAGGAGCTGAAGGGAAGGAGGATTGTGGTTACCTGTGCTCTCAGCGCAGCAGGGAGGCCCCTGTGCACTAGAGAGAGAGGCTCCACTTTCATCTACATGAAGAGAAACCAGAAGTAAAGGTCCCTTTCAGGAGGGATAAGGGGTCTCCTAGAGAGCCCTGAAGGAACAGACTGGGAGGGAGAGGACGTCAGATCACAGAGGGGATTGATGCAATGACTGGCTTCTCAAACACAGAGTGAACAATCTTCTGCTTAATCTAAATACAAGTGATGAGTTGTAGGAGTGGTGAAAATGGCAAATAAAATCTAGGAAATTGCATATAAAGAGGAATTGTTGTTATTAAATCATTTAGGATGGATGTGTTTCAAATCTAGCTCACAGTTGAAGCTGTTTTACAGCTCTAGCTGTGGAGCTTTAACAAAATTGCAGAATTGCAACGTGTCTGCCAGGGATTTATTTTAAGGATTGCAGGGTAGTTACATGAATGAACCTTAATAGACTCAACATGTTGTTGTGATCTGAACTCTTCAGTGATCTTCATTGCAGTTTATGTGCACAGGAACAAACAACACGAGTGCATTTGTGTGTCTGTGTGCAAACACCCGAGATGGAAATGGGGCACACACACGTGCAGGGCTGTTCCCAGCTCCACACAGGCTCTCTCCAGACTGCTCCTGCAGGACAATGACACCATTTCTCAACCTTAGCATCACATTTTCACTTCTCCCCAGAGATCTCTTGTTTCCTCTGATCTGCCTCCTGTCTGAATCAGAAAGTTCAGGCTACGCTGCCCAGCACACTCCTGGTACTTGATCTCACCACAAGCTTTGGGTGCCAATCCCACCACCTCTTGTTGCTGCTCCTGGTGCCCGTGGGTGTGTCTGTGCAGACATGCACATCTCCCTCCACTGGCTGCCTTCCTTGACCTGCTCTGCACAAGAAGGAAACAGGATTCTGGCTCAAGCTGCCAACATCAGCTCCCACTCTTTTCTCCAGAAACTATATATTGCATTTCTACTGTAAGAACATCAGCTGTCAATCTCGCAGTCCAAAGACCCAAGTTCCCAGGTGCCCCCATTCTCCTTGCTGTGGGAGGGCATTCTCTACTGGCTCATTCATTTGGCTAATGAAGCCCTGAGAAGGAGAAATTAATTTTTTAATTTTGGCTTCTTTCTTTGCCTACTTCCAGGAGATAGTTGGAACATTTAAAAAAAAATCATCCCAAGCATGAATTTTGAGCACTTCTGAAAGTACTGGTTCTAAACTTGTGGAGATCAAACTTCTCAAACAGCCTCAGTGGTTTTAGAAATGCTGCTAACTCCTCAGCCCTGGAGGGCAGAGCATGTGCTAACACTTGATGGCCTCAACAATTCTCCTTGACTGCAGGGATAAGTTACAGAGCAAAATGCTCTTGATGGTCCATGGGAAGGGCAGCATGCCCTTATGAACACAAAAATTATAACCACTTCTACCTCTGGAAAGATCTCTAATTCATCAGTAATATTTCAACAGAATAATGGCCACAGATCCTAGCAGCAATTAGAGAAATATGATTGGTTTTATTTATTTAATGCAAAGGCACAAGCTTTTTCACGAACAGAAAGTGATGATGCACTGTGAGGACAAGGGGGAAAATGGAGGGAAGGATTTTGAAAGCTCTGAGCACTGCTCTCCTCTCTGCTGTTTCTCTTGAACATTTGCCCTTTCTGCCCGTGGTTCCACTGTGGGAGCCATATGGCTTCCAACACTCCTTCTAAGTAGCCACTGAGAATTGTCTGTAGTGGAACAGTGCCAAAGCCCTTCCTGGTTTAATGACATGGGGATGAGCACTGTGCAGTGCTCACCAGCACAGCCTCACGGCGTCCTTGATGATGATCCTGGAGCCAGCGAGCGATGCTGGGAATTGAACCATCAGTGCCTCAAATGCAGAAGTGCCAACCCCTGCTGCATTCAGCCTCTGTGCGTGGCATATTAATGAGACTTGAACTTGAGGTCCAACCTTCAAGCTTGCACAGAAGGAATTACCCAAAGACAGAAAAAAAATGGTCCTCTCTTCATCCTGTTTCCCTCTAAGCTTGCACAGTGTTACCAGTTTCTTCACTGAGTTTTTCCAATCCTTAAGAAGTAATCTTTTTTTTTTTAGGCCATCACATCTTACTTCTGCATACATAACCACAATTTCCCTTGACTTAAAGGTCTACAAAACTACTTTAAAAGGTACTCCAAGGAAACACATGAAGCCAAGAAGGTATAGGAGGGGACAGATGACTCAGTGCTACCTCTCAGCCTCATACCTTATCCATAAATACCTGCTAAATTTTGGAGTCAGGATATGGAGATAGGAGAAGCTTTCATCTGACTGCTTTTATGTCCCATGATATAAAGGAATATGTGGTAGCAGTCTCAGTCAAAATGGGAAAGTGGAGGGTGCTCAGCCTGGAGGCTGCACTCCCACTTTCCCACACCAGCACAAAGGGGTACTGCTGGGGCCCCCTTGGTGCCTCAGGGGTCAAAAAGGAGCCCAATTCTTATGGAAGGTGGTGATGCACCACAATCCCTGGCCACATGACCCAATTTGTAATTTCCCAGTCTTATTTAACTTTAATTTCCTGCTTTAAATAAAATCCATGGCCATCTCCTGGTCAGCTGGAGTGCTGGGTTTAGGGAAGTTTTGTGCAGCATTTCTTTTGGGCCTTCCAAATGCCTGGTGCACAATGAAGGCTGGCTGCTTCTTTTCTGAGAAACTGTTTTTTCCAGAAGCACATTTGGCAGCAGAGGCAGGATAGAGATTAAAAAAAAGCCCCTACAGAAGGATGCTCTCTTTCTTTGGAAAGGGTTGCACCTCTGGAGTGAAACTTGACAAGCCATGAAAGCTGTGTCCTGCTGCAAGTCTGTCCAAATGTTAGGGAGAAGGACAGCTTGCAGAGGGTGAACAGAGCCAATGGTAAATGTAACTCTCCAGGACAGCATGTTTCTCTGATGGTAAGAGGGAAGGACAACACATCAGCAACCCCAAAACCACAGCCTGCAGCCTTCCCAAGCAAGACAAAGGACTGAATAAACCTGCAAAAAAATTAAAACACTGAATTTTATTTCTTTCAAGGAATTAAACAAACTAAGTTCCAGTGTTTAGGAAATATTCTCACCTTTCAAACACTTTAGAAATGTAACTAATAAAAGCCTACAACAGTCTCTGATGAAAGTCTTTGGACAGCTCAGGGAGCTACAGAACAAAGGCCACAAGTATTGCCCAGTCAGAAAGGCTATACTGGATGTACATTAACTGGACAATTCATTTGTCTGTGTCTCGGGGTTGTAAATTCACGTTTTCTTTTCCATAGGGAGTGTTCTGACTCCCCAGCTCACTCAGTAACAGCAGATAAAACACGTGGTGGCAGCTGGCCACGGACAGTGACTCCAGCTCATCACCATTGCTCAGGGTTCCTGTGGACATGAGCAACCCTTAAATCCCCCCTCTCTTTCTCCAGCATATCACAAAAGTCATTGCAAATTCTTGCAAGGTAGAAAGAACAGAACTGAGTGCAATTCCAGTGTTTTCCCAGTACAAGAAGCCTGTCTGAACAATGCTGTCTCTCCCCTATCTTTTACTTGACAGACATCAACAAAAAACCTCACTAATTTTCAAGGGAACAAACATCACTTCAGTACATAATGCTCTAATTATACCAGCAATCCAGAAATAAAACCGTATATAATCATTATTATCCTAAACCAATACATGATGCAGCAGCAATGGACTCACATCCAATTAACTTGATTTTATCAATGGTGAAGTTCTCAAAATTATGCTGGCAAGTGCTACTGATACCAAAACCAAAAAGCATCATTATTCTATAAAAATACTGTTCAAGTCCCAAAATGGTAACCAAAAAAAGATGTTCATTGTTAAGTATTTTAGAACACAGAGAAAGACTCATATTTAGGAAAGGCAAGAGCTGTTTGAGTTGGCTGTGACTGAGAGGATACCAGAATTCTCCTAAGGCTGCACTGGGAGTTGCTGATTGGGCTTCCTTGGTCATGCCTCTGTTTCAGCTTATCTGGGTCGGGTACCAAACCAGGACCATCACATTTTCAGAGCCTTGCACTCTCAGACAAAGACATGCAGTAACCATCTTTCCCATATTTAATAAAACAATAAACTTTGTGCTGACCTTTGGCAAGCGTTCGGGGTCACCGGGGTGCCGGGGGATGACCTTCTGTAACCTTTGGAAACCATAGTCAATGGTGGGTTCGTTGAGAGCTGAAACAAAACAAACAACAGCGTGATGTGACAAAGGCAACGGGCTCAGGTGACAACGGGCACAGGCACCACGAGACCATGGCAGGACCATGGCAAAATCCCCTTGGGCTGGACTCAGCACTGACTGAAATCTTGGTTCAAACACTGCTCGAGATTGGTGCTTTCACTTCAATCCAAGCCTTCCCACTGCAGCTCCTCCAGCAAAGCTGCTGGAAGATTTGGGGATGGTGCATTCATCTTTCAAACTGGAAGAAATTATTATTTCTGAAAGCCACAATGAAATCAATTTGAGAAATACTTTATGCCCCATGTTTCAGGTTGGACTTTTTATACTATGAGGAAGGTAACTGGAAAACAAAAGTAGTAACTATTCCAGTGCCTTTCTTGTTCCAAATTTCATTATACATTTAATTTGCTCCATGTGCAATGTTCACAAATAATTTTGTTCTGAAATACAGGCATTTGTCTTGGCAGAGGTTTTATTTTTTACTCATCAACACTGACTTCAGCAGCTTAGGCTCCAATCAGCACTAAACTGATCCAGGAGACTTAATAATTAAAAAAAATACACCAGTGTTTTTTAGTTCATCTTTCCCTAGTCCTTGGCCAATAAAATGGAGGTGAGAAATGATGAAAGTGGAACACTTTAATCTTCATGAAAATGCTGGTCTGTCTGCATTAATGGAAGCTCTGATTGTGTCAAGCCTTTAAGCACATGCTTATCTGTAAGCACATACTTAC
The DNA here is from genome assembly GCA_020086605.1 of Lanius collurio. Lineage (NCBI taxonomy): Eukaryota > Metazoa > Chordata > Aves > Passeriformes > Laniidae > Lanius > Lanius collurio. The sequence continues at coordinate 4,070,089 of JACBWW010000029.1, read as the reverse complement.
ACCCATTTGCTTTCAGCAAAGCAAATTTGAGCATATTATGTTTTTTATATGATTGCCTATAATTGCAGGGGACTGCACTGAATGACCTCCTAGCTATATTTCCAGTCATATGATCACTTTAAAACTCAGATGTTAGTGAGACTTCAACATGTGCTCAGAATTTCCTAAGTGCTTTGGTGAACTGGAACAGTCAAGTATTCTTGAGCATCTCTAAACAACACATCTTGACTCTCCCATGCCAATAGAGACATGGAAATATTCCACAGCAATTCATTTGAATTTTTTCAGTTAAATGGGAAAAGAAAAAATCAATTCCAATGTGGATTTTTATATTTTCAGCCTTTCTTTTTCTTTTGTGGAGGAAAAAACATTTGTTTCATTTTTGAGTCACTTTTAAGTTTTTCTTGTCTTAGCTTATTAAAAGCAAAAAAAAATATTTCTTGCACAAAATTTGCTTACTAATTTATAAATATATAATACATCTTTATCAGGGTCTTATAATGAACTTTATTATGTGGCTAGAATGATGATATTTGAATATTGAAAATAGATTTAGCATCAAACTCCATCTCCCAGCCCTAATATGGCATAATCTGTCCATATTTCCATGTTTTAAGTGAAGAAAACATTATTCTACACTCCTAATGCTAAAAATCTTCATGTTATCATGAAACCCATATCTAATCCCTGGCTTGTTTGGGACTAATTGGCATTCCATAAAAAGCCCATAATACAATCCCTTTAAATAATTGTTATTTTCAAACGACATTTCTACAGCAGATTGTCCAACTGGCAACCAAGGGGTCAGATTTTTATCCCCTCCTGGCACATCTCATCTCCATAAGCAAATCCAGCAATGCTGATGCAGACTGAGGTAGAGGAAGGTGGTGTTGGGGGGATCCAGACCTACCCAACACGGTGAAACCCAAATGTGTGGCTGGTGGGGACTGGATGGAGAGGCACAGGATGCATCAGGACCTCAACATCCCTCTGACCATACCCTGAAATCTTACAGTATTATGGTAACCAGACTAGAAATCCATCAGGATTTTACTTTTGGAGCTTTTGATACACCCTGGAGGTCATGACATCCCTCTAGTCTCCTTGTTTCTTTGGGGTTTTTCCAGGCATTTCCTTTCATCAGGAATATCTGAATGTGATCTTTTATTGATGTTCAGGTCATTATATGGAAGGAGTGAGAAAAAGGCTTTTCCCCTGCTTGGGCCCTTTTTGATTTTGGGATGGTGGGGCCTTTTCTTTCCCCCATTTCCTTTCCCACCCTGGCCCATGCTGACCTCTCTGTTGTGTAGTTTTGCAGAAAATATCACAGCACCTTGGTTTGGAACCCCCTGGTTTCATTACCTCTGAGTTTACTTACAAGGCTGCTTAGTTTAAACCTTCTTCAAATAAATTAATTTATTTCCATTCATATTTATTACCAAAAATAACTGTTCTCTGAGAAGATTAAAAGAATCGCCCTGCAGTTCAAATTTACATTTCTTTTGCAAATATGTTCAAAGATTTTAGTGTGGTTCTGTCAAATGTGTTTCTCCTCTAATTCAGTCTAGTTTATGGCCATTTTCCCTTTAGATCCTTTGGGAAAGTAGTTACTAAATTCTGCAATATTATAAATGGAGGCCAGTTCTGAAATCCCCCCAGAGTTAGCAGTCATTTTCTCATATCTTCCTACACGTTCAACACATTTGAAATCCACAGAGTATTTCCTTGGAGTATTTTCTGAACTAAATGGCCAAAAAAAATGTTAATTTTATGGTCCAATCTCACAAGGCATCAAGCATACTGTGAGAGATAGTGAAAACTTTCTGCCTCAAACAGCTTCAGCTTTACTTTAGTGGTGGGGAGAGGCTGCACACAGCAATCTGTAGGGTTGGGTCCTAAACTGCTGTTGTCAAATACCACTCATTAGTCTATAACCCTTCAACCTTTCTATCTTAGATAAAATTAAAAGAAAAAAAAAAAGAAAAAAAAAAGAGATCTTTAAGTGCCTGGACATCTTGACCACAGATTGGACACTCTCAGCCCTCCAACCCTTGTTCATTTACAGCCCAAATATAATTAATCATCTCTCAGTGAAAGAGATCTGTTCATATCTTTAGCCCCACCTTCAGCATTAAAGCCTGACCAGTTGTGTGTCAGGAGCTGGAAAAGCTCCAAAGAAAAGGGGATATTCACATCTCCAAGCACTGCAGAAGAGCTGATACAAGGTCAGACACCACCTCCCTGCAAGGTTTTCCTCTGCCCCAGATTGGGCTCTGTCGTTGAAGTCTGTCCACAAAAAGGCATTTCCCTGCCTTTAATTCAAATAACACTTTTCTTTCCATGATTGGAAAAAAAAAGAATCAATTAGAAATACAAACTCTCTTATTTGTGTTCTTGACATCCATACATTAAAAACAAGCTAACACAAATGCTACTTAAAATGCATTCCCATTACCTTATATTTTCAAAGTACTATTGAAAGTACTACTAACTTCAAAAAACTGTACGAAATTCAAATAGGTCCCAAGGCTAATGGAAGCAATTTGTATACCAACCCAAACTGACTGGCCCACTTTTCAAAATACAGGTATGATAATCTTGTGGTTTTAAAAGGACATTTAAATTGAAAGACTGTGAATTTAGTACATAATTATACCAATAGAACCCTTTAACTTGTCAACTTGTAAATCTAAAAGGCTATCAATCATTTCTAAAGAGGAAATAAACCTTAAAATTCTTTGATTGACAGTGCTTATTTTTTATGTGGAAAGAAAAAAAAGGAGTAAAGTGGCCAGAAATCCATTTACAAAAGTACATTGTTTTACATAGGTGAGTAAAAAGCCAATAATTACACCTCCAAAAGACATATAAATCAAGGTAAGTACTTTTCCCTCACTTACATATTTTAAGTTGCAGTAAACTTCAGGTAACTTTTTATTAAAATACTTTTCCAAATGCAAAGCTTATGAAGCCATTAATAGAGTAGCATTTTCATTTAAGCTAATATAATCATTTTTGCAAATACAAGATTTAAACCATTTTTCTCCTTCCAAACAATAAACTTTCAGCCTGTCTCTTGTGTGAATTAACTAAAATTACACCCAGGTGTACAAAATCTGTCTATCTATCCTAGTGTCTGAGTTAAGGCACAATATTTATTATTCTTACCATTTTATGAATTACTTCTTAAACCCTTGAGGAAGAACTTTCTTTCAAATTAGACTCCAACGGAATAAGCCATGAAGCTCTTTATGCAGTAAGTCTAAAGACATAGCTCATGAAATCTAAGGCTTTTAATCAAGAAAATGCACTATGGAAATAGGGATGTGTACATTATATTCATCTTTTCAAAGTCCAACTTATTTTTCAACAAAAATGCCGCTTATGCCTTTGAGAAAAAATGTTTCCATCATAACCATAATTTCAAATTCTGCACAAATAATTTTAATAACCACATGCAGATAATCCACCATCTTTAAAAGTCTCTCTTTTTTTTTTTTTTAACTAGTCAGTGGAGGGCTTTTTTTAATATTTCACATAATGAATTCCTACTGTGTCAATAAAGCTTTGGTTGTTAATTGAATGACTGTCTGATGTGTCTGAGAGAGAAATTTGTTTCTCTGGCCATGCTGCCAACTTACAGCAGAATGATCGACACTTAATATCAGCAATTAAAAGGACCTGTTCAAATATCATATGGAATTCGTAGCTTGGGGTAGTGTAGGAGAGCCCTTCACTGAGGAAAACTCATTCAGCAAATGCAGAGTAATTGAATTAGACACATTTTAACATTATTATTCAAAGAAAAATAAACACACACTACATAGAAGCATTATGGAAATATTTCAGAATGTAAAACATATCCAGTTAATTTGTTTCCCATGCATTCATGGTTTCATTTACTCCTTTTATTTTTCAATCCTTGTTTCTTTTTTCATTCTGTTTGACCCAAAACCAATGAGAAAGCAGCACTTAGACCTATGAACTTCCCATATGCTTTTCCAGTGGAAAAGGCTGCAAGGAGAGAGAAGGGACTCTGAGGGCTCAAATAACCAAAAATAAAAGGCTGAAGGCTACAAAAAAATTTGCCTCAAGTCCACAGGTCTGACCATCCCTATCTCAGATGAGAAATCTGGTCCTGATTGTTTTAAGTGAAACACTCAGGGAAAGGCTGTGCATGGGAATTAAATATCCCCCAGTGTCTGCTCCTCTGGTGAACCAGGGAGTCACTGCAACAGTGCAATGGAAGAGGATTTTTTAGACTCTTCCTCTGTCTCTTCACAAATTTATTTTGTAAATTTGGCTCTACAACAAAATTAGACAGCTTGTGACAGGTCTTGAACTGCAGTGTCAAAGAGGTGGGGCTTTGGGGTCTTCCAAACAGTGGGTTTGGGTTTTTTTCTTTTCCTGTCCAATGAGAGAAACTTCATCAGAATATAAATAGAAGGTGACTCTGTGGCCAAGACACTCAAAGGTTTGTGTCTCAACACCTCACAGCCACAAAAGACTTCTGCTGCAAGCCCCTGACCATAACAAAATGAAACATTGACTGAAGAAGATGGGAATAGGACAGGACAGACCATAATAATGTCAGACTCCAAGTACTAAAATGCCTCTCTACGGCCCTGCAGCACAGCAGTGCTAGTGAATAAAGCAACATTCTGACACCAAACCCAACAACTCTCATGCACAGTGGCCTCTCTCTGCCTGTTCTACAAAGACAGAGAAAAAAAAACTACTTCAAAACCCCATCATCAAATGAGAAAAAGTCTGTTCTGCAAATCTCCCTGCAAAGACTTTTCCTTTGCTCATTAAAGCTCCTTAAATGAAAACATGCAAGCATTGGAGCTATTGGTTGTTGTTGTTGTTGTGAATTTGTCTTGCTTTTTGTAAAGTTTTCTTTCCACTGACTTTCCCTGTTTATTCCCACAAGCAATGGAAAAGGGAAGTGGGTGGGACAGAGAGAGCCTGCACAGAAAGGTCTGGGCTAGAAAGGCCCTTCCAGGGCTAACCCAGAATTTCTTTGTTTTTCTGGTCTTGGTACTTAAACATTCTCCTGTGCATTGAATTTCCATTTCTAAAATCAAACCATGTCATTGTCATTTTTAAAAAAATTAGAGAGAGAGCTATCAGAAATGTAATTCCTACTTTTTATTGCCATGTGATGCCCCAACAGACACCACATGTATGTGTCAGACAATGAGGAAAATGCAGAGGTGATTCAAATGCTAAACCTACCACGGAGATCTCCTGAGTTTCCCCAGTGACTGCTCCTTACTTGAACTAAAGATGCAACAGGCCAGTGTTTGAGGCAGCTCCACCGTGCTCATCAGTGTTATTACAAACATGATAGTGTGATATTTTCTTCCTGGAAACAATGTTTTTCCTGCAACTTAGAACCAGAGGAGCAATTCCCTTCCCACCCAGCTCACTCTCCACAGCCAGAGATGGAGGTGCTGAAGATGCAAGGAATGCATGTGTTGAGCCCCAAGTTTTTCATGGAAGTTACAGAATGCAATTATGAGATCTGTCTAGCAGGAAATGCAATTATGAGATCTGTCTAGCAGGAAATGCAATTATGAGATCTGTCTAGCAGGAATCATGTGTTGGTTCCTCCAAACACATCAGCTCTGAATGCTCACTCTTAGCGACCTGAAATCTGGCTTGGGGGAAAAAAAAAAGTCAAACAATTTGTGAGCTTCACAGTTTCTTCTTCCTCTGACTGTGCTGACCTCTGGTCTAATGGGGAAGATTTGGCCTTAAGGGAGTCTGAAACAGAGTCCAGTTTCAGGCACTGGAATTTAAACATCCCAATTTCACAACAGGTTGGTAGAATTCACTGGGGATGTGCATACAGAGGGCCAGAGGGAAATTAATGCATGTTGGTTACCTCGTCTGGCCATCCAGGTTAATTGATGCATCTTTGGCAGTCATTATAAAAAGGGGAAGAACAGAATCTGAATATTTTCCAGTTTTTCAGACACATTCTGGCATTGCATGTGAGCATACAGCAAAAAATTTACTGAAAATGGCTGGTTCTCAATGGCTTGTCCCTTCATTCAAATAAATAAATATATATGTGCAACATAAACACAAGCACAGAAAAGCATCCAAGCCAAGATTTAAAATAATGGGTGCATAAGGTCAGTTATAAGATCTATATTTAGACCTACTTTAAAACATTTTAAAAATAAAGACACTGCATTTATTTTTAAACTGTTGGCTCAGAAACAGATACAGACATGTACCATACAGAGTGTGGGAGATGCTAAACTGTCACCTCAGGTAACCTTTCCTTTCATTCTGTATTCTGCATATTTTCAACGTTTTTTCCCTTTGCATGCACTTCTGAGATTCCACAATGCAGGTGTAGATACCTTTAATATTGTCATAGGGATAATTTTGGATAACATACAGAAAGTTTTTCCTTTTTTCACCCTTTCCAAACTCCTTTGGGGTAGACAGTGTTGAAAAACACTGTTGAAACTTGTTGGTATGCAGAAATACTTCCTTTTGAATAATGCCTCACACACTGTTAACCTTGTTATTTCTCATCATCTCTTCAGATTATTAAAAAAAAAAAATTATCACCAGGGGATGCATAAATGAAAAACTCAGTATCCTGTGTGAATTCCTATCAGAAGCATCTTTGCCTAAATTTGGCTGTTTCTCAGAATTGTAGATTTCTGACATGCAAGTGCACCATGGTCAGAGCAAAAAAGAATCTTCAAGAGAGAAAATTGGAAAAACACCAACACTCACATCCAAAATCACTGAAAATGAGATTCACAGGGAAATGTAAGTAAAGCTGAATCATAAAAATGAGATGAATTATGCCTAGCTGTAATGAATATTATAGGTGTGGTGCTCTTGGAAGGGGCTGACCTGCTGTGAGGTTTAATTTAGGTCTTTAATCCCTCTCCATAACTAATTTTAAATCCCTTGAGAAAACAGTAGTTTCCATATACTTTTATTTCTAAATATTAGCTTTGACTTGTCTACATAAAATTGCAGGGAGGCTTCACCCAAAAGCAAAAGGACCATTTTGGCTATACCCTAGACGAAGCAACAAATTGTTTAAAATTAAAACAGTTGAATTTGTTGTTGTTTTCTAGTTTGTAACATTTAAATAAAAAATGTATAATTTGAGAGCGTTCAATAGTCTCTGATTTCAGCAGCAGATATATCTGCCTGCTTCCATAATTGTTCAGGATTTAGGTTTTTGGGTTTTTTCTGCAAAAATTTTGACAATAACTCTTATCAAGGGTAAAAAAAAAAAATAAAAATCATAGCAGCCTGTCTGATAAACATGTTTCCTGCCCTCACACCCCAGTGAGCACTGTGACACTCTACTTTTATCATCCAGTGTGTGCTCAGAATGAGCTTAGAACAGCAATTGCCAGGAATAGGCAGGCGATAAACTGCATTGATTTAACACATCTTGTTTTCAATCATGCTCGGATTTTCTGAGCACGCATTTTTCCTGTACTTCAGCTTGTAGCTTTTATCTGACGAGCTGATCCCTTTTCACTGGAAAATGAAAAGGTCGCACAATAAGACACGGTTTACTGGAACTTGAGCACGCACCAGGGAAAGTATTTTAGATAAATACTGTCAGACATAGTGGAGCTGAATTTCAACAACACAATTGCTAAACAACAATACTTATTACTCTCTAGAACAAGCCTACAAGCAACTTATGGCTCTCAGCAGGGGAGAGCTCAGAGTTAGGCTCAGTAGTTAAAGAAACCTTATTCAAGCTTGTTTAAAGATGCAGCATTGCTTTTGCCTTACATGCACCAACCAGCCCTACCCCAGGACCAAACTAAAACCCCCTCAATTCCTTTCCTAGGTAACTTATAAATTATGACAAACCACAGCAATTACTTTTCTTGTTCTTTTGTCTCTTTTTTTTTTGGCAGAAAGGCAATTGACTACATGCTTGATTTAATTTAATCAAATGGAGTACTGAATGCTGGTAAAAATAAAATTATCCAAATGTGAAAGTAATTTAACTGAAACTAATTCATTAACCAAGGTGAGTTGCTGAGGAGGTCAGTAAACAAGCAAGGAGTAATATGGCATGAAGCATCTACCAAAGACCAGGGTACAGTAGGCTCAGAAGAATAATTCTAATTCATTTCCCTCCTCCCTCTGAGGTGACTGAAAGGATCCTGACCAATACAGGACTGGAAGCAAAATATCCTCTCTTTTTCCTATCAGAAGGGGCAAATGAAATTTCCAAGTTATTTTTTACTGCAGTGATTATACCCAAGAAAAGATACCACCTATGGAAGCTGCAATACAAAGGGAAGTCCCAAACCCAAAGCCTCATCCCCACAAACCTCATCCCCATTTCTCAGTAACATCAGCACAAAACTGGTGTGAAATATTTATGTTTTCCTTTCTTTTCCTGAATGTGCTTATTTCTCATTTAGGTTCAGCACAAACGCATCCTAAATTCACTTTGTCATAGATCCTGAACCACTTAAAAGCAGAACCATTCTGGCAATTTTTCTGAAAGCACACTGACTGAAGTTTAGTTAGACTTCTGCATGTACACATCAGGTGGCCAAGCCTCCAGCTCTAGTCAGAACCATCCATCTTTCAGATATTCCACTCACATTGTAAGTCTTACAGAAAGAATATCATAAATATTATTTAAGTTATGTTTTTGAATTATAATTTTAAATAGGCAAGTCACAAGCAAAGGGATAGACCTTAAGAAAAGCATAAAATCCAACTTTGCATACAATGCCACTTTACATTTAGCTCGGTGAGCCTGACTCTAAGAGAACTCACATGAGCATTAATTTCTCCTTCTCACCTGGCAAGGTTTTGTTGTTTTTTTGGGTTTTGTTTTTGGGGTTTTTTTTGCTAGAGGAGTAAGCTGAAAATCCATGCTGCATTTTAGGGTTATCTCATGCAGCACAGGCAGAATCCTGCAATGTCTTCTCCATTAAGTGCTCATAATCCCAGAAATGAAAGTAACTCATTTCTTCCCAGGGTGCCTGTTAACTGAGAAACTCATCTTAATTGAATGCACAGCTCAGTTAACCATCTTCACACCCACAAACCATTAGTGCCCCATGGGCAGCTCTGCCAGGCCCCTCCCTGCCTGGGGCTCAGCAAGGAGGGGATGTGCAGGAGGTGATGGCAAACACCAGCAGGGACTGGTGCTCCTGACACAATGAGGGCTCTGGGGCTGAACTGGCTTGTGCTAAATTATTGGTGTGAGATCACCTTGGCAGCCAGTTACAGAGGGATCAACAAATCCTGCAGCTCTGCCCCCAAACACGAGCTAAGTATCCTCAAACACACCCACAGAGAGATCACTGGCCTGGAGTCTGGAGCCTCAGCAGCAGAAGGGAACAGGAAGCAAAAATAACTGCTGATATCCCTCCCTTCTCATCTTGCCTCTCTTCCACCCTCATAATTTACCACCTAGAATGCACTCGGAAAACCAGTGAAAGTGAGTGTGGAAATTAAAATATCCAAGGTTATATCCATTTGCCTACAAAGCTGATGACTCAAAAAGAAGCTGTAAAAGGCAAGGAAGGGAGGAACCAGCCTGAAACTCACTGTCCTGTTAGGAAACACTGCCAATATTTCATTTACAGCAGGAATGAACTTGGGTTCTTCAGGGGTCACTGAAGTTTGGGATATGCAGCAGAACATCTGAGCTGGTTGATGGTACCCCAGAGCAGTAACCACATCCCTGTGCTCAACTAACACTGTTCTGGGGTGGCTGGAACTTTGCTGCACTCCAGCAGGGCTCACCAGAATTTACTACCTTCCTTTCAACAGGATATAAAAATATTTTAAGTGTTATTGAATTATTTTTTCCTAAATTGGAAATATTAAAATTTCCCTAATTAATACAAAAGTGGAATAAACAGATTAAAGATTTTGAAATGATCAGTAAATAGAGTGAAAGATGTAAAGTTATGATGGATAACCAGATACCATCACATAGGTTTAAAATCATGAACTAGAACTTATTTCCTAATTTTCTAGATATTATTGGCAGCCCATAGGAAAACTCAGATCTCATCTCTGAAGTTATCAATATAATACCTTCCAAGTGGCATAGTATTGCCATTTTCTCTTGTATAAAACAAATACCTGCTTTCCATCCAATTCAAAACAAAAGCAAACTCCACTGTAATGGATTACATTATTCTGCACACATTTTTTTTTTCTAGTAGATTTCATAAGAACTGTTGTCATAAAAAATTGCCACCAAAATCTATGTGTATTGTATTAATATGCCTCAAAGTTCAACACCGACACAAACAGTATCATCAGGTGATAAAAACAAAGATGCTGCAAGTGTGACATGAAAAAAGAGTATTCAAATGTTAAAATCTAATTTAGCAATTTGCAAATTGCTGCTCTAAAAGGAGGAATTTAGCATTAATCTTGCTGGAAGTGGCATATTTATCAGGAACTGATTTGCAGCTTTCCAGGCAGTAAGCAATGATATAAATACACTTCTGGGTCCATCAGCACTATGCAAGAGTGAGCTTAAACAGAGGAACCCACGGAGGCCCTGGGTGTGTGAAGGATTAAGCACCTGGCTGCCACAGTTAATTAGTGTGCACAGAGGATGCACTGATGCTCCTGCTCCCAACCAGCTCCATCACAACTGCCCTGGGGCATCTCCAATTCCTGCTCTCCTGGGCTGTGCATCCCAGCTCCAGGGAAGATTTTTCCCTGCTCCAACATGACCATCCTCTGTGGGAGCTCCCCTTCCCTCCCAGAGCTGCACACAGGGACAGGGATGGCCCTGCAAAAATGCCCAATGTCTTGGGCTTCAGGGAAAATCCCCCTGGTTTTGCACTGTGTTGAAGCTGGACAGCCCCTGTTTGTCCATGGGCAGCTGTGTCCATCCCTGCAGAGCCTGGCCATGACCAGGGGCCTGACCAAACCTTAGAGGAGAATCCCACCAGTGGGGTTTCCTCACTCTGTTGGTTTGATTTCTGCATTCTGTGTGGTCTCCTCACTAGCTGAGCATGATACACATTCAGTGGTAAAGCAGTTATTGAAAATAAATCTAAATTGTAGCTGATTACAAATGGACACTGCCAAGGTCTGTGCATCCTGATGGAGCAGATGGATCCTCACTCACCAAAGGGGAAGACACAGCAATGATATTTAAGTCTAGGACATTCAAACTCATTGATGCTTTCTCAAAATAGCAAAGGGAAACGCAATGTCACCTTTTTCTTCCAAACTTTGCTTGTTGCACAAAACAAAAGTGAATGAGCAAAAGAAAAGCAAAAAAATCCCGTGGGACTTGCCTGCTCTACCTGTCATTTCCTTTTGTTCCCTTTCCTTCTACAATTCCCCCCACACCAGCAGCACAACAGAGTCCCCTTCAAAAATGACTGTTTCAGTAGTTTATCACAAGTGTAAAGTAAAACACGAAGTACTGAAACACAAATAAAAGGAAACTAAATATACCATCTCCTGGGCACCTGCAACACAACTAGAAAAAAATCACTTTTTCTTAACATTCAAATATTCTGAAATTAAATAATTGGAAAGGGAGAGGTAGGAATAATCCAGCTCTGTTTTAAAGCTTCTTATACTGTCAAATTCCATATAATTCCATAGGCACCACTCACCATCAGTTAAACTGACCCACTGAACTCTGGTGTAAGTGTCAGATGGCAGAATTTGGTTTCAAGTACTCCTGAAAAAAGTACTCAGGGTTGACTTTTATCACATTCAACTACCAAGCATGCAAATCATTATTTATAATTTCTGAGGCTTTCAAATCTCACTGGATTAAAGAACACATGACATGATTTGGTCAGAATTTTTTTAGCTCTGTGCTTTAATCAGATTATGGCTGTGAAGACCTTAAGTTTCAGGATATTTCCCCAGCAAAGAAGATGTATTTCCAGCAGTAAGAATTAAGTCACCCTTTTTGTTGTGAACCTATGCAGTGGTTTTTGCCTCAGTATAAGAGCTCTTTCCACATTATTTGGTGTCATACATTCCCTGTAATTTATAGCAGTCCTGAATTATTTCTCAGTTTCAGAGCTGGGGAACAAACAGCCACAAAAACGTAAAATTTAGGTCCCTATGCCTATCTAAAATTCCCAGCAGGCACCTAAATGAACTTTCAGGACTCTAAATGCAATTAAAATGCTGACTTTAAGTAACAGGGTCAAACTTACAAAGAAAGTCTGAGACTCAAAAGAGGGTTTTCTGCCACTGGAAGAAAAGCTGCTGCTCACCAGTGCCTGAACCTGCAGTTTGAACTGTCTGAAAGCATCAGGAGACATTGAGGTCCTGCAATCAGTCAAGTTTTAGTGAACTAGATCTGTAAATAATCACAAGGGGCAAAATTCAAAATTTCTTTCTCTGTGCTGTGCAAGGGTAAAAGAGTCACCTGCTGGGCACAATTTTTTAGTCATAAACTGCAGAGGAAAGGAGATGTGAATCAAAGATAACCTCCCATTCCAAGCACATAAAGCTTTTCAACTTCAAAAGGCACTAATGAGTAAAAATTAGTATCTGCCCATCCCTTTACTATTGCCTTCAAGTAGAATTTATTCTATTTGAAGTGGGTTTTTTTTAACATATTTGTATTCGTAATTTATTCCCAGTCATCATGAAAGCTTTTGGAGACATGTAAGATCCATCCCCCAAAATGACATTCAGTGACTGTCATTAACTTCCCATTTCATAACAGGTTGCACAGAGGAAAAGCAGTATTTTCCAACCTGTGGTGGACAAAACTCCAGGACCCCAGAAGTCCTGCAAGTGCTTTTTGGTGGCCCATGAAACGGAACTGAGAGAGGTGCAGGTCTGTTGTCAGCTGGCTTAAAGCCACTGCACAATTCATTGTTCAAATGCCTGCATTTGCACTGGGAAATATTTCGGTGTCCACAACCCTAAAAATATTGAAAAGGGACTGCAATAGATGGTTTGTTGGCACAAGCTCTCCTCCCACTGGAAGATTTGCTACATACATTGAGGCACCAGCTTGGAAGATTGTGGATATTTTCTGCTGAATGGGGCCCTTGGAGAGGAAATATTTGATTTACTGCAGAGTTCTCATTTCCCTGAATTGCAAATAAAGAGTAATTTGATTAAATGTAAATGAATCCTACAATACTTTTGGTGGCTTGTCTGAAACAATTGATTGTAATGGGCATCCATCATTTGGCTTGATTTTAATTCAGAGACAAAAAAGGCAAAATGAGAAAACTAAAGCAAGTGCCACTAACATTCTAGAGCTGGAGCAGTCGAGATTCCTGGCATTGGACTGTCATTCCCATTGTTCTCAGAGTAGAGGGGAAATGCAAAAGCAGAAGAATAATGGGAAACACATACATAGAAATAGATCTAGAGAAAAATCAAGTTTTTTCACAACAAGTTCTATTAAATCAGCTTAAGGAGCACAATTTGTTAAATTTATTTTAGCCTCAATATTCTAAAATGAATGAGCAAGGAAGATGAATATTTCTCCATGTTTCTCAGTTAGAAGAAAAGCTTTGTTTTCATAGATCACCCAAGTCTTTTTTCACCAAGATAATTTCCAAGTGCATAATACTAACTTCAGCAGTTCTTGTGGTTTGAAATAATAAGAGAAGTGAAATTACTGATACATACAGGCTTGATAAACTTTTGGTGTCACTTTCTTCAAATGTGGAACTATTCCAACCACAGAGATAATAATAGATGACCAGATTGTAACTGCTTTATTGCTTCTTTTTTCTCATAAATTTTAATTTTGGAAAGTTAAGTGAAAAATGTGGTTTCAATTTCCTACAAATTGCACACAATTGGGTTTTAACAAGAAATAGAAAGAGATGGTACGTTCTTTGGAGTGAATTAGGGAGAGGAGCTCGTTTCTTTGTCTTTCAGCATCATCAGAATAACAAAGTACAAAATACAAAAAAGATGACTGCAAGAAAAAAAAAGCAGCTGTACAATGTACTAAGAAAAGCAATGAGTGATTCTTTATCTAAATAAGCTCAGAGCAATTTAACAAGATAATACCTGCTCTAGCCTTTCCCCTCTCTGTTTTACCAGGCTGCTGACACGTTACAGGGAAGCCTCTGACGAGCAAACACCACACACATAAAATCCTGTTGCCCCAGAAGGCCCCAGCACCTGCCCAGCCCTGCTCAGACCATGTTTAAAAGGCCTGGACAAACACTCAACACAGAACTAACAAAACAAGAGCAGAAATGAAAGCCAAGAGAAGACACAGATAATATTGATTTTGCCCAAGAGGTGCACGGGGCTCAAATCTGTGTGGGGCTTTACCCACAGTACCCACACCTAAATCTACATTACACATATTAGGATCTTAAATCATATTAAAGGTGACCCAGATTTCCTTCATCAGCCATGGTCCAAGAGAGGTTTTTGAGATGGGAGATGCTCTGGAGTGGGTAAGAACAGCACCAAGCAAATGTTAAGAGGGGATCCTGCCAGTGCTGTCAGCAGAGAAGGGAGTGGGCTTAGCACAGGATGAATGGGGAGGTGACCCCAGCCCAACCCAACCTATTGGCCAGCACAGCTATGAAAGGAGGGGCTGGAGATTAAAACACAAGATGGAAAATCCACTAAATCTTGTAGTCAGGCAGTCAAGATTTAATGTAAGGGCTGAAGGTGTTGTGAATCTTAGAATAGCCCTGTGAAAATGTGCAATGGTTGATGATTAGATTCTGAATTTAATCAAGCACCTGAGTAACCTAAAGAGTTTTCTTGATTTCCAAGTTGTTTGGATGCTTCTGTGTCAGGATGCTATTGAATCTTAAAGGATATCAATTGATTTACACCTTTTTAAACAAAAATACAGTGAAAATTAGGTAGTATTATAGGTAAATATGAAGCCTTTATCAGTTTTCTTTGAAATTTTTTAAAATATGCAAACCTTATGGAAAAAAAAAGTAGGAAATAAACAAAAGAGACACATATTTAATGAATTTTAGTGCAAAAGGAATTTTCATGATGAGAGTGTATGTGAAAAAAATCAATTTCCTGAAGAAAAAAAATTCTGGCACTGTAAATAGCACTTCAGGGGGAAAAAACCCATCTTCCATAAAAATTCAACTTTTCAAATTTGTGAAATATAAAGGGACAAAAGTTGTTAGGGAATTACTGTAGAAATTTGAGAAAATATTGATGAATTTCATGCAGCTTTAGACTTTATTACAAATCCCTAGGAATTTTTTTTTTTTTGCTGTAAGAAAACTTTCATTGGCCAATAACCCTAAACCTCAAACTGTTTCCTAAAAACACACATGTGAACTGATGAAACAGTTCAACTGCTCTGCTGACACCCCATGCCATGGTTGTTTCCTGTGCTAGATATAACACACATATTCTGTCTGTCCTATGGCTGGGATCCCCAAAGGCAGAAAAACCCCACAGGCATTGCCAGTGCCTTAAAAAAATTGCTTTAAGGCACAGCCCCAACAACAACTCACAAGGAAATAATTCTTCCAGTGAATGGAAAGGCCTGGTCCTACCTCTTTGCAGAGGCAACAGCATGTGCTCACATTGCAACAGTCCCTCCCTGACTGGAGATGCAAAGAGTGCAAGAGAAGAGGGTTTTCTTCACCCCACGTGTCCCCGCAGAGTCACAACACACACCTCAGTCATTTATCATCATGCCAGCTCAGCCTGCCAGCCTGACAAGGATTTTTCCCCTGGGGCTTCTAAACTAGAAATGTTATTTAGGTTACAAAAACAATTGCACGTTTTCTGCTTCCTGAGCCAGCGTAGACCTGCGAGCATGCAGATGAAAGGATCTGAAAGCTGCCAAGGCTGCGGCCACAGCACATCCCTCAGCCCTCCCTGGCCAGGGAAAGCTCTCAGGGATGGAGGGAGAACCCTGGAGAGGCACCAGGGCCACCACAACCCCTGCTGCTTCCCTACTGATGGTTCAACTCTTACTGCAGAGCCCTGCAGCTCACAGAAAGCAATTTCCTTTGGCCTCTGCATCAGCCATAGATTATTTTCTTCCTTTCATTTTTCCTCCCTTCCCCTCATTCCTTGAGCAGAGGTGTCTGCCTCACTCTGCCCCCCTCTCTGTATGGATTAAAGATGGGGGGAAAGGACAAACCTTGGGAGCCCAACAACACAGATGATCCAGAGCAAATCCTCCAGATCAATGTTGGCTGAAATTCGAAAGAGGCCTGATCTGGTCAGAACTTGCTCATCTGGTCTGGCTCCTATTTCTAGATAAAGATCATGGGATGCAGTAAGTTTGCAGCACGTACAGCGCAGTTTCCTCACAGAGCAGGATGCACCTTTGCCTTCACAAGAGCTAAAATGTTGCCCCCTTACAGGGGGGCACTGTTTTTTTTTACCTCACACAACTTCTCCTTAATTATTTCTTTGTTTTCACATAGGTAAACCTTATCTGTGCTCATGATAAAACTCTCACTGCTAAATTATTTATGCCAAACAATCAAGTGTGGTACCTTTGCAGATGTCAGCAGATAAACAGAAATGCAATGTTGCATGATGGAGTTTAATGCTGTGGAAATGTCGGGGCGCTTATTTTAAAATTCCACTGACCTTTGCTGTCCTATTTTCCACTTTTGCTTATTGCCACAGTAAGGAAACACTGCAACGAGATTGGGAATTTTTATACGAGGATCCTGAAAGTCAATATTTAAGGGAAGCATGTTTCCTCAATGACACCATTGCTGATTATGTGCTATCAAGAGGCAGCACAGAGCAACCATTTATACAGCCCATGGGCAATATGAGACACAGCAAAGAGCAAAACAAGCAAAGCCAAACTCCAGGGTTGCCTGAAGAGCAGCACGGGAGCACAATGTCTGTGTGTTGTTCCAGGGGGCTACTGTGACATTAAGATATTATAGGTTTGTGGTTATTTGGGGGGGTTCCTCTCTCTCCCTGCTGGCACTCCAGGCTCTGTGGGACCTGTGTAACAAGGCAATAGTGTCTGGGAAATAATGAGCAGGGGAATGCAGTGCTGTTCTTTCATTGCAGTGTTAGGTGCGATGTTGCACACTAAAGCACTGGATCAATACTTCCAGCAGCAACCCGTTCAATACACCTGAATTATTGCTTCATTTTTCTTCTTATTATAGATGAGTTGTGTTATTATTTTCCCCAAATCGATATTTTACAACCTTTTTTATCCGTTTCTCCATAAATTTTGTGATTACTTTAAACTGGGAATTCCGGTACACTAAATAAGATGCAGTATCTGAGAGGTAGTGAATGTACCAACACGATTTTTTACTCCAGACACTGCTTAAAGGCAGATCCTAATCAATAGCTAAGTAGGAAAATTTTTACGTAAGAAAGTTGGAAGCAGCACCACGCTTACAAAATGAAAATCCAGGTTCCTAGAAAATACTGGCTGCAAAAGAAGACTATTTTAGAAATACAGGGTAGGAGAGGCCTGATGGGCACTTTGCGTGGGAAATTTAATTCCAAACAAATATGCTTTTTACTTCCCCTCAGCTAAAGGGCGACCATAATTCACTGAAATTGTTTCTTACAAAGCAGATAATCCTGTGCACCTTAGAGTGATTTAATTAGCTTCCGTAGCTGTCTCCTGCTAAGTGTTTAAAGCATCTGCAAATCAAATCATGTTAACTCATCTGCTGCACCACTTTCTTTGTTCTGTGCATAGGACCTTCCTAATAGCATTAATAGAAGCATGAGTTTCCCTGGAGAGGGGAGTAGCAAAGTGAGTTAATTACATAGTTATTGTAAAATTGTGTACATTATTCCACAGAACACGCTGGGTAAGTATTAAGTTGCTACACTGAAAATAATGACAATTTGGGGTGATCCCAAGGACTGAAATGGTACAACTTGAAAGGAAAATGCAGATTCCCACCGAAGCTGAAGGAATTCTGCCAAATTCCTGCGTGCAGCCTGCCTGGCCTGGCTGCTCGTGGACTGCAATGCAGGACCCTGGCTCTTCCCTGAGCTTCAGCTGCAATTTCTATCCCCACATTTACTGCACCATTACAAGATCGAGCAGTAGGAGGTACAGCAATCTCCATTCAATGTTTTACAACACTTTAAAATTTTTAAAAGGAAAAATAAAAAAATCCCTGGGATTTTCTGCTATAAATTGTACAGTTTTCTGTTGATATCCATTTGGTCTAATTAGGCCTCACAGAGCCCTCAAGGAGCAAGTCCAGCAGTTTCTTTGGATCTGGCCATTAGTACTACAGTGGGGCAAATAATTCACAACAAACTCTTCCCAGGCAGTAACTCTCCAAAGAGGTATTTTTCTCCAATTATTCTGTTAAATTAAAATATTTGTCAGTTTTTCTGACCAACCTTATCCTTGTAGATAGATAATTACATAGTGGATTGTTATAAATTTTTAATTTAAATTCTCCATTTACAGTGTATGTTCAGCAAGGGCATCATCTCACCTGTGTCTTTGCCAATTTTTGAGTTAACCAACAGTGAGTTTTAATTCCTTTTGTCCAGGCAAAGACATATACACCATGGAAAATTCACTTTCCATAGCACACTCCTGAGTTTTACTCAGGAGGAATTGTTTCAGCACACTCACTTGTTCAAACATTCACTGGGAGCAGCACACTACAGGGAAACTGAAGGAAATTCATTGCCAAAAAACAAATGAATATTCATGGTCCACAGAAATACCCTTATTTCCCAGCTCTAATCAGCATGAACATCTGTGAAAAAAAAGTCTAATGGGGGAAATTGGAGAGGGGAGGGGGGTCATTTCCATCCTTTCCCTTAGGCCCCAAATTAAAGGAGGTTCATTTGTCGTTTGAACAGAACTTGCAAGCGATGCAAGGATGAACAGTTTTGGTGAAGAAAGGATGCACACACTGGCCTTGTCTGTGGGAAATGTGAACTAAATCCTTGACTCTAGAACAAAAGATACCCAATACAGGTTCTTGTTCCTATCTCTGGCCAGCCAGACCTGTGCACTGCCCAGAGAGCTCCTCTATCAATAACAGCCCCCAAGCTGACAGGGAAAATCCAATCTCAGGCACGTAGGTGAGGCATGGCTCAGTCCCATCCTTTTGAACCACTGACATGCACAGTTCAATGCAAGATTTAAGAGAATGAAAAGTATCTCAAAATTAAAAACCTGTAGAAAAAAATATAATTGTTTTTCAGTATGATGGCCAGTGGGAGACCTGGGGTTTTTTTGGAACAGCCATGTAATGATTATTTCTAGTTGCTGTGCACAACATGCATGTGAACTTTAGGGAGAATTCTTTTTGGAGTGGTGAAAATAATCAGAAATCTACATTTGGAAAAAATACTTCCCTAGTAGAAGTGACCTTTCAGCATGAATTCATGGTTACTTCTGGCAGCAAAATCTTGCTTTTCAATTTTACAAGTATAAGCTTGCTGCTGGGACTGCCTGAGCACACAAACTACGTATTTTTATTTGATGAGCTGTAGTCTTCTATGGAAAGTATCCCACTGAAAGCTGGGAATTGGGTATAAGTTAGGAGAAAAAAAGCAGAACAAAAGAAAAAGGGGACAGTAAGTAGATGTATTTCAGAAACTATCAGGGATTGCAGCATTTGGGGTAATGGTAACTTTCCTATACAGGACCTAGCACGTGGGGCACTGAGGGTGAAATGCTCCTCATCCAGCTTCAGCCAAACATGTGCTCATTGTCCAGAGCCCATGGGCAGGCAGAGGACAGAGAAGTTTCCTGATGATTCCCCCACATCTAAGATGATATCTAAGCCAGGCCAGGGGATGTCAGCCCAGAGCTCCAAAGGGTTCACTACATTTTTATAAGGTGTAAGAGGGCCTTGTCATGTTGAAAAGGGATGAAACCCACCCTGAAGATGCTGCAGTACTAAAAAGTAACATCAAGTTTCACAGTTATTGATAAGCATCCCAGTTTTGCCCTTTAATTTTCAGATTTAAAATGGGGAGTTTGGCACCAGTTTCTGTTTTAACAAACATGTATTTTTACTAGATGGCTGTTAAAACATTTTAAATGCCATGTGCATTTTCTGTCCAACAGGGTCTTAAAAAAATGCTATATTCAGTTGCTCGTGTGGGGTTTCTCTCTGTGCTTTTATGGTTGGGTTGTTTTAGGTTTGTGTTTGTGTGTGATTTGGATGGTTTTTATTAACTCTCTGTCTGCTGGGTGTGGGTTTTCCTCTTTTTAACCACCAATGCTGACACCTGGTGCTATCCAACAGCAGCTTGAGTCCACAACTCTTCAAGCAAAGAGGTTAACCACAATTTATGGCAACAGGAAAAAGAAGAAAAATAATTTTTGGGAAGGAAGGGAGAGAATAGAAGTTTAAAAAGACACTGAGAGATGAAATAACAATGGGTATGGCCATGCAAATGCCTTAGGGCAAACAGTGCCAAACTGCAGCTCTTCAAGGGCAACTGCCCAAATGCAGGCTCTTTATTGTGATACTGCCTGGATGGCTCACACTTGTCTCCCCAAGGTGCCCACTGCCATGAACTCCCTGGTCCTTGGCAGTCTAAGTTTGGTGTGGAATGGAAGAAGTTCATGCAGAATAGCTGCAAAAGCACAGCCTAATTTACATTGTGCTAACATGTTGGTGTTCTAATATATCAAACAACTTCTGTCCTACCTTGTGGAATAAAACATCTGCATCTGCTTGGCTTGGCAGGATTAAGTCATGATGGTTTTATACTTCTTAATTAACTGCTCACAACAGACCAGGGGCAAGCTCCAATGGCAAAACTCCTCTCAGTGAAGGTTATACAAGTATATACAGACCTTAAAAAATCAAGCTTGAGATTTTTTTTTTAATTAAAAAACAAAAAGCAGCAGTATTAGTACCACAATGTTTTCCCATAGCAACAGAAGCAGCTGGGTGATGACAGTGACCTGCCAGGAGGTCCCAGGGAAGCTTGTTGAGATTGCTGAAACTTTTGTGCAGATTGAATCTTCAAGGAAATTCTGCTTTCTCTGAGACATTAGCCAGCCATTATCATGAAATAAATGTGGCCCACTGCCACATGTCTCACATCATTTAAACACCACGGTTACAACTCCTTTCTGAGTTGGCTCCTGTGGTGTCACCAACACAGCAGCTCTACAGCCTAGAGGGCACATCTGCACTGCAAAGTTTCATACTAAAGTACTCAAAATAACTTTAAATAAAGTAAGGATGGACACTGTAACCTGTGCCAGGAGGCAATTCTGCAGAGTTTTGGGCCAGCCTGAGAAGCCAGGATTGAGCTTTGTTAAACTGTGATTAAACTCTTGCCAGCATCTCTCTCCAGTCACCAGGGCAGACCACATCACTTATGCACTTGATATCTTCATAACTAAGCAGAAGAGTCTGTGTGAGTTCTTGCAAGATAGCAGAAAAGTACAAAGAACTTCACACTCCATGCAATAAATCGCTCTTGAATCCACTGAGATGAAAGGCTACAAGTACAAGATTTTCCTTTTATCTATATATTAACAAAAAAAGCCTGAATCTGTAGACATGGGCGATATTGAGACACATCTCTGTAGTCACTGCTGTCAGAAGCTCTAACCAGGCTAGATAAGCACTACTGGCTGTGTAGAGATGCTGGTACAAGCACAAGGAATGAGGCTGCCCAAGTCCTGCCTCTGGGGAACGATGCTGCACATCCCAGAGCTGGGCACTTGTGAAACAAAATGCCTCAGCAAAATGAGCCCTCCCTAACGAGCACCTCAAAGGATAAAGCACATCTTAAGGAGACTATTTGGCAGGCTGTGCTGAGTGAGAACGTGCCTCAGGCAGCTGTGCACTAAATTCAGGTCCTCACTCCCTCTCCAGAGCCAGTGTGCCATGGGCACCTCTGAGAGCCTGGCCACAGCTTGGCCACTCTTCAACCACAGCAAATCCTGCTCAGCATTCCAGCAGAAACCAAAGCATGCTGCACCCCACCAGAGGAGTGGGAAGCATGAGTTAGGTACATACATTCCCACAAGGAAGCCAGAATTCCCAGTCTATTAAACGTGTCAGTGGCAACAAGGAGTCAGGGATTCTGCTTTCTGGACCAGCAAAGAGACAGTGCCTTGTCCCTCTTCTTTGGGCACAGCATCAAAATGCATTAAGGTGATCAGTACAGCCTCTGCTGCCACTCTAAACTGCCCATTTCTGTGGTGTTTGTCTGACCTGGACACCCACACATCAAGAAACAAGGCAGTGAAGCCCCCTATAGAAACAAAAGTACAATGCAGACTTTTTAGAAATTCATCTCAGCTCCCTGTTTTATTGGCCATTTTTTTTAAAGAGGGAATAATATCTCATCAAGTGACATGAGCTAAAAGGAGAATAAAAAAAGATTAACAATTTCAGTCTGGAATAAGAGTTTTGAAGCAAGGGTATGAAAATTTAAAGGTACTGGGGTGGGGATAAAGAAAAGAATTTACAAGGCTTATTTTGTGAATCCAGAGGGTTAATTTATCATGAAGTCTGGAACTTGAAAAGCAAAAAAATGGTTTATTGGCTCTGAAGGTCAGATAACAACGTTATATCATATTCAATGGGTTAAGGTTCCAAGGGTCTACAGGGTTGCATAACAATTGCAGGAATCCTTATAAAGTCTATTTTATACCTTTATTGTTAATAGCTTTCTAATCCTTTACCACAAATTTATAGTTCAGAAATGGCAACACATCTTAAAGATTAAAGGTATGTGACAAACAGTTCATGTCCTTTAATAATCAAATCACATAGTTTAGATTGGGGGCTTATCAGGCTTTTTCCTACTCCATGATTTCATAGGTAGAAAATACTTTATATCCCTATTACATGAATGATGAATGGGACCATTGGTTATGGGCTGTTATTTGCTTGGCTGTAGTCAATATGTTTTCTTTGGACAGGGACTTCAGTGATTTATTTCTCTTTTGGCCTTATCACTTATTAACTCAGGGCAGACAGAAACAGTCAAGGTTGTGAATAAGGACTAGTGCCCATTTAGACTTCTAATATCAGAGAAAATATTCTTTTTAATGACCCAGCTACCCTTTGCTGTGTAGAGTCTGATTGCACTTCCCTCTAACTAGAAAATAAAGGTCATATTTCTTGGAAAGTGTATACATAAAATATGCAAAATAATATGTTTCCTTCACAGCCAGCTTTATTCTGACGGTTGCTGTAATTGCTTTCATTTTGAAGCTGTCCTACAGGTACCCTGCACACTTTTAGTGATTGTTTTTTGCAGTGTGCTATGGGGCTGCCAGCATTTAAGAAATACCAAAGATATGAGGGTTCTGTGTTCCTATTAGCATAGACTGGGGATTTTCCAGTTCACCTCCACCATCTCCTCCCTGCAATCAATTAGGATTCCTCCCAGCTTCCTTTCCTGACTGTCTGCAAACCAAACCAGCCACCCAAATATTCTTAATATTCCACCCTGATACCATCCATATTTCACTCCACTGGGCATGTCCTTACAAGCTTCAAAACAAATATTTTGGTACCAACATTAACCCCCCCAAACCACCACCAAAATGATGAAAACTGAACTTATTTCATCTAGAAAATCTTGTTCCAAAACAATTGCAGGGCAGGTGACTGACTCAGTTAATGGACTGGAACACACAAAGGCCCAGGCTCCAGCTTAAATTCAAACAGAGATTTCCTGAGAGCAACTTTTCTCCTCAAGGGCAGGCACCACCCAGATCACATCACTGCTGAGGGGGCTTGGAGGGACAGCCTGCACCAATCCCCCCCTGGTTTTGCCTGCAGTTTCCTGGACACAGCAGAAGTGCCATGAGTCCTTCAGTGACCGTGGCAAGTGCCTCTGGAGCCCCCATGGCAAGGTCCACCAGGGAAGGAACCCTTGGCACAGTGAGATAAAGGGGGAACCCAGTGAAATCTGCATTAGGATATTTTTTTAAATAGTTGTTCTAAGGATTTTGGTTTTGCTTGTTTCCAGAGATGTTAATTAAATTCCCCAGAAAAGTTTACATTTAAAAAGGTTTGATTTCATTCATCCCTATTTGATTGCACTCTAGAGTAAGGATTTACCATCTCATCTCCACTAAGCCTCTCTGAGATGAAGAACAGAATTTGTGCATCCAAAGCACAGGGTAACCTGCAGCCCAAGGCTCTTCTGCTTTTAAGAATTATCAGCTCTTATTTTAAACTTTATACATTTCTTCATTTTGAAGGATTTTGTTCTGTTCTTCTGCAGCACCTTGTGACTATTTAACTTCAAGACATTGGACACTTTTTATTCTGCCACTGCTATTAATATTTACTAGTGAAAGGCAGATAAAAACTGCTGTTAAAAACGAATGGCATTCATTTGCTAGCTACCAGATCTCATAGCTGGTCACTCTTCTGGAGAAGTGATGTGCTCTATATTTCATTTCAGCTTAATGATCCTCATATCTTTGAGGGTGAAGAATTTTATAAACACATCAGGATAAAACCTGAGACAGCGTCAGAGATGCTGGATTTTTTCTTTTATTTTTATTGTTCTGTTGATGGTGGCCTTCTCTCCTGATTTATACTAATCAGTTATTTAAGTGCTCATGATTTAATAATAAACACACATGAATGAGGCATTGTAAAACTAATGACGTTGTGGATTACTGATTTTGAGAATAACTGCCACTAGGTTTTACCATTTCTCAGGAAGTAACAGCCACACAGCCACGGCCAAGGTTAGATGGTGTAAGGGTCAAACTCCAGTCTACAGGGACCAAGAAAGGCTCCACTGAGGCTACAGGAACCTCTTGACAGCCAATCTGTCTCTTATCACCACTTCTTTTTCCTTCCTTTTTTTTCCTTCATTTTTTGTGTTTTCTTTTCTTTAGTCTACAAACTCCAGAACTTTCCACTCTGAAAACTGATTGTTTTGTTAATTATGTATCTTTTGAACTTTGCATAGTTATTGGTGCTTTCTTAAAAAGAGAAATTTTTCCTAGCAAAGGAAATTGCTGAAGTTTACCAGGTTGGAAACTTAAGGGGCTCAAGATCAGTTTTTAAGTGGTTCCAGTTCTGACCAGAGCTCTGTATGTGACTCCAACCTCTGCTTCCAGGACCACGGACTGAAGGTGACAGGTAGTTTTCAGTCTCTTACTTTTGAAGGTATTTGACTTAAAAAAATGAAAAGAAAATGATCCTCAGAAGACAACTACTCCTGTGGTTTTATAAATAAAACTACCTAAAATTAAAAATCCGAAAATAAAGTCACCTAAAACAGAGACTTTTGGAAATGTTACCCAAATCATCTGTGATCTGCAAGGCCCTTCCTGTTTGTACACAGACTCAAATGTTTTTCAGAAGATTTTTCCACATGAAGCTATTTCTTCTTTGTAGCAAACAGGGGAGTGAAAAGTTCCCTGAGAAGCCCTGTGACATTTCAGAGACAGACGCAGTTTCCCAGAAATTCTGTGAATATCCTGACCTTCACAGCACCAGGATTTCCACATCTCTCCAACAGCATAACACAAACACTGGTCAGCCCAGGCAGTGTCCACTCTGTCCCACTCAGCCTTTGTCACAGTAATCCTGGAGGATCAGGGCTCAGCTCTGGGTTATTCCCAGGGCACAACGAGCCCTGTGTGCCCACACTCCCCCTTCAGCCAGCCACTGCCATCCCACAGCTCGTAACAAACCCCAAAAGGCCCATGGGGAACTTGCCTGTTCCTCTTGGTGCCCTGGCAGCACACAAAGGGCTCAGCCCACAGCCTCCCTGCGAGTCCAATGCTGATTAAAGTGGTCCCTAAATTCCAACCTGGGTCCAACCATGTAACCTAATTCCAAAAGGAGGAGCAGTATTTGGGTACTGCTCAGCCAAGAATCTGAATTAACCTGTGTTGCACACAACCTCAGTGACACAGCTCTGGACTTCTGGCCCCTGTGAAGTCTTTTGTTCTGCTTTGGGAACAAAAGTACAAAATCTTAAACTGAGCAGGTGGTAGAAGACACAGCATAATCCATTTTTATGGACCCTCCATATGTCCTTTCCAATATGCAGTGAGATGAATTCTCATCTCACTTACAGTTGTGCAGCCCCACTCAAATCTTGCAGTTTAGTACCACTGCAAAAGTCATCTGTGAAATTCATGTTGTCCATGGTACATCCATTTTTTAAAAAATTAAAACAAACCCAAAGAAAATCTCAAAGGCCTGTCTGCATATCACAGATTTGTGCCAATTCTCCAATTTAAATCAACCATATATATATATATATATATATATATCAAGGTGCCCTGAGACACCTTGCCAAACTACCTGTGGATTTGTATCTCCAATCTCTTCCTTCATCTCAGTTTCTCCAGCCTTAAAATAATGCTAATGCCACATACCTGACTCCCCAGCTGTGACACAAAGCTTAATTCATTCAGTGCTCTCCAAAGCCAGAAGAGACTTAGAGATGAAGAGCCACAGCAAGTTTGGGTATTTCTAGGTGCAATATGGACTTTTAATATTATTCCAAAATGAACACACGTTCAAGGCGTGTTCAGACTTCTGTATTTCTAATAACTTTCTCTCAGGAATGTCAAAGCTTAAAATTGAAGAAATAATTGCTCTCTAAGTGCATGCTAATGGCTCGCTCTGCAGATGGAAAATAAAAAACTGATATTTTCTTGTAAGCATGGGGTTGACACTGGTTTATTTCTTTCAGAAATACTCACAAAAGCCAGGATTTCTCTGTATATATGTGACCTTGATTCCTAGATGGCACATGGACTACTTAGAGATCATGTTACTAAGTTATTTGCAGTTAAAGAGGAAAAAAAGGCTAAAATTAATGGGTCACTGGGTATTTTCTTCTGAGAACTTAACTACTTAACAGTAAGAAAAAAACAGTTTACAACCAGGTGGCTTGAGGGGATATTTTGTTGAACACTGATTAAAAATAATTTCTTCTAAATGAGACCTGACCACAAAATGGGACCATTAACGAGCAGGGACATTCTCACCAGAAAGGAAACTACGCTTGATCAACTCCTGCACCGCCCACAAACCCCAGGTCTTGTTCTCTCTCTCTCTCTGACACTCTTTTGCTTTTCCCTCCCTCCTTTTTCTGCTCTCCCCTTTTCTTGTTCTTAATAGCAGGGTAAATAAGCAGCAAGTGATGCTGAAATGTTTTCGGCCAAAAACAGAGGCCAAACTCCTCTGAGAAAACATTTGGCCTCTGTGGTTTTGTAATATGTTCCAGAACACTGAGTTCACTGAAGAACATTGTGAAAAACTCCCATCGGCTGGAGTGATGCTGGGGAATGTTACTGTATCCCAACTTCCAATTGGTCCATTTCCTGCAGGCCTTGTTAAAAAAAAAAAATTAAAAAAAAAAAAAAGGGGAGGGGGGAATAGTGCTATGTGGGAGTTAAAATAAGTTCTCATGGGAAAAATGAATGGCAAGAAATTCTAGCTTTAAAAGAAACAGCTAATCTGCTAGTTTGATTGTTCTTCAAAACTTACAATGAACCAATAATCCTAATTAAAACCACTTGGCCTAGTTCTCTAAAGCATCATAGCTTTTTCTATGCTTCGTTTGTACACACCATAGACTATTAGTTTTTTTCTAGTGCTCACTAACAAAGTGCTGACTTTGTTGGGATGGCTGAGCTAATTTCGTGAACTCAGTGTGAAACCTTAGCTAAACAAAATTGTGGTAATTTTCCTTAATTTGTAAAAGTGATTGGAGTGCAAACAAAATTTTCCTCTTGGGTCAATCCTATAATTTTCAATTAACTAAAACTAATCGGCAGGCGTGTACTGAACCTGCATTTTGTTTAAAGGGCTGGAAGGCACTTCTGAAGGTCAGGATGCATTAACTGTTTTTATTTTAGTTTCATTTAGCCTTTTTTAAAAAGCTACATTTAAGTTCAGGCTGGCTCTAAAAGGAAAATGCAAATTGTGTGAGGTAGGATTTCAGTCACAACAGCTTTTCTGTATCTATTGTAACTCTGTAAGTAACTGCATAAGTGACACAATTGTCCATGGACTGGAACACCTTTGATTTTATAATTTTTTATCATTACTATTTAGTATTTCATAACTTCCATTTATTGAATGTAAAATAGTGTGTTTTAAACACCAACCTGAAAATGCATACATGGAAACACTCGCCCTACTGGGACACTTTATTTCCACATTCAGCCATCTGCTTCTGGGCAGACAAGCTAAATTGCTGCCCTCCTTTTAACTGGAAAAGCTAATTAATGATGATCTGAGAAGCAACCCCAAAATGGGTTCAAGCCATTTTTTCATCTAAAAAAGTCATCAAAAATTTCTTTGCAAAGTTAAGGAGAGCAGGTTTCCCCCTTTTTTCTTCCTTGCACATGCACACCTGCCATTTCACCAACCCCAGGGGCAGCCACCCCAGTGGGGTGACCACAAGCAGGACAGCACAACTTCCTGCAAGAAAGAGAGGAGGGCAAGGATTCATCTCAAACAGTCCAAAGCTCTGGGCAACACACTCCTGTGATGGTTCACACCATCAATTTGCACCAGCCATCAATCTGACCTTTGCTTTTCCTTTTGTTCCAACACATTCAAACTCTAAGTAACTTCTCTGATATGGTGTGTTATTGTCCAATTTATGGATTTCCCACACATTGCTGAAATCCTAATGCTCACAAATAAACACACAAAGCCTCCACAAGTGCCTGCTGCTTGGCCAGCAGGGCAATGTGTGAACATTGTAGGAGCCAGTATAAAGAAATCCAGTGCATAATCCCAACTGGGAGAGAGGGCATTTGAAAAAACAAGAAAGCTTTATAAGGCACCTTTGTTCAACTTCCTTAGTGCTAACAAAATTCAAATAAGAGCTTTCCTGCCCAGCTGGAGCACGGAATTCTCTCCTCTGCCTCAAGTTCCTGGGTGTACATTGGGAGCTGGAGCAATGTATGTGCCCAGTGGAATTCAGAATGCCTTAGTCACAAGTATTTATGATATATCTTAAAGTTCCAGGGGCAATCAAGGATGAGGAAATGAATTGCACTGGGTTGTGCTGAGCCACAGCTCAGGCAAACAGTTCCAGCATAGTCCTGTCTGTAGATATGAACAGCAAGTGCATTAAAAGCACATCAAAACCAGGGCAAAGCTGTTAATTCCTGCAGCATGCACACATTCCAAGGAATCAACGACACACATCCTTTCTATAAAGTTAGGCTGCTACCTGATTTATTTCCCAGGCCATTCTTATAACTACTGAGAATTGTTTGACACTGACAGCACCTGCAAAGTCCCGGTGTGGTTTTTTGTTAGTAATTCTTGAGGCCAAATCACTCAACTTAGAGGTCTCCAGTGTGGGAGACCACCCCAGAGCACCTGCAAGTGGCTGTGTCTGCAGCACTGGCTTGGCTGAGAGCTACTTGAGCTCCCTGGAAGTCAGAGACAAGTGGGTTATGGTGAGGTGGGCTGGCAAAAAAGCTGCTGCTTTGAACCCTTGCAAGACTGGCTGGACAACATGAGATGGAGATGTTTAGCAGGATCCTTCTGAAGGCAGCTTTGTGTGTCTGGCTCCTTGTGCTTGCACTCTTCCTCTGTTTAAGTACTGCAGCATCTGTTTCCCTCCTTCCTCCTCTCTCCTGGGTAAAGAGATGTCCCACTGCGAGGACAACCAGCCAAACAGAAATCCCACACTGCTGTTTTCAGATCTGTCCCTACAGTTACCCAGTTCTGACTCCAACCCCAAACTGGTGCCTTCAGTGACATCCTCAGCCAAAACAATAAGATACAGCACAGCTTTTAATGACAAAAGCAGAAGCCTTAAGAAGTGTGATGTATTGCCTGCCCTATTTCCCCTCCTTACATCTAAAGCATCCATACCTGTGTAAATGAATCTTCCAGGCGTTCCCTTGCAAAACTGCTTAGACTTGTAAGACAATGTGACTTCTACAACCCCTGGGATATGCCGGGGAGGCGTCTGTACACGGATGGCATGTGGAGTAATCAGCTAGAGAAAACATTGGGAAGGGAGAAGAAAGAGAAAAAAAGCACTGTTAGATGCTGAACACTTCTTTAATAACACTTTCCTCTCAGATCACAGTAAACAAGCTTTGAAACATGTAATTAACCTGTCAGTGTTTGAATACAATCTTGATGTACCCCACACAAAAGCCAGTGACTACAATATTTACAAGCATTCTCGTAACAACATTATTCCTGTTTTCATACATGGCAGGCACTTGCTTCCTAGTACAAGCACCAGCCCTGCTTTAATGCAATAACTCCAGCTTACAGCAGCAAGACTCACACATTTGCTTGGATGAATTCTGGGGTCATGACAGGGTCCAACACAACAGATTCATAAATGACACATGGTTACACGTGTGAACATGGCAGAGCACAAGCCCAGGGTTTTAAATACTCCAGTCCCCACCTGATAGCTGTACATTGGAAAAGCACCACATGCTGCTGCTTTAATTTTCTTTTCATTTTGTGGAGGTCTAACTAATTCTGGTGGAAATGCAAAGTTTGGCTTCTAAAGGATGCCGGATCTTTCCTTGAAAATTATGAGAGCACTCAAAAAAGATGAGGCAAATAAAATCATCTAATCATCACTTCCAGTCTGCCTTCACTGCAATGACTGACACACGTCTGAGAGGGCTTCTTCAGGTGTGGATTTACACAGAAATAAGTAGATAAACTTAATTTGCTTTTTTATTTGGGCTGGGAATTCTGATCCTCTTGGGACAAAGGTTGGATTGGGTCAGTGCTGCACTGTCCAGGCTGTAGACCATTTTTGCTCTTTCAGGATTCTGGACTGGATTTAAAATGTGGTCCCTGAAATTATTAGCAGAGCCATCTAGGAGTTCACTAATTCATAGCAGATTATCTCAAATCTGTCCCGCTCACAGGAACTACATTGTCTTCCCCATCACCAAAATATCCTCTTCTCACTTGTGCTCCCTCAGAAAAAACAGTAAAAAAAGGTCCATAGAAAAGGTGACATGATTGTGTCCAAGAACCAAGACACTGCTCTGGCACATGGATAATCCTTCTCTGGCTGTGGCACATTCACACACCTCTAGAGAGGCAAATAAAACCAAGACCATAACCTGGCTTGACAGTGAGCAAAGCATGAGCACCCCATGCAGTCAACTCCTCTATGCTCTTGGTTAAATCATGTCCTGGATTAAGGAATACATTTCAACAGATTTTTTTTATATAAGAAAAAGCTTATTTTATTCTTATTTTTACTCAGAACCAAATGTTTCAGCATTGTAGTAAGGTCCTACCAAAAAAACAAGACTTTTATCCAGTTCTTTGTTTAGGGCACAGGACTAAAAAAAGAGCACAGAAGGAGAGTAATATCTGTCTGAGAGCCATCTGTGCTACAGAGGGAAATGGCACACACAGTAGGGAGCTCTCTGTATTTAAAATAAGAAAATTAATATTAAATCAAGTTGAACGTTAAAACCAAAACTACCAGCAACAACTGCTCCAAAAGCTATTCAGGTCCACAGAAGTCAGAAGCCACATGTCATTTTAGAAATTAGCACGTAGGAGTTGATGTCTTTTTGTTTGGGAGCTCCAAAAGTATGTTTTCAAGCTCTGCTTTGGAATCGTGTGGTTTAGAAACTTCCTTTTAAAAGAAACCTGCCTTTTTTTCTAAATTGCTCACTCTATCAACTGGGAAAAAAAAATTAACAGAAGTAAAACAAAAACCAAAACCAAACCCCAAACTTCCAAGGAATGCTTTAACTTAAAACGAGTTGTCTTACAGTTGAGCTGACCAAAGCCTAAAAGTCCAGGCCAATTCTCTGCACACCCTCAAAAGGCAGCAGAGGCAGAAGGCAGTGCCAAGCAGCAACTGATTCCTATTGCTTCAGACACCTCTCCCGTTGGGATGAGCCACTCTCTGGGAGCTTTGACCCTTCCCCACTGAACCAACATGACAAGTTTAGACTTTGCTCAACTCTAGGCAGCCAAACATAGCTGAGATAAATCCCATCCTCACTTGGTTCTGGTTAACTGGGTGAACTGGCAAGATGAGAAACAATTTATGACATTTTTGGGAGAAAATACTTGTAAAAACAGCCAAGGATTTTCGTAGTAAAGGTTAACACGCTCATCTTACTACATCAGCATGAGCCTTACATCCCTCACCCCCATCCTGGCATGAGCTGTACAGGCAGCTTCTGGTTGGATCTTTGAATTTCCCAGCATTTATTGGTCTGTCACCACTTTAATGTTCTTTAAACATAATTTGTGGCATTTTCCAATACTCATCTTCCCTGGTTCCCAAGAAATGTCTGACCTATTTATGGTCCATTGTTACAGAGAGCTGGGGAGAGTTAAGCAAGTTTCCTGGTTTATTCTCCACAAACAGTTTGGTTTTCCTTTGTGCTCTGAAGTAAATAAGTTTAACTGTGTTTAAAACCACAAATATACAATAATGTCGCCCACACATTCCCAAAGGGTGAACATTATGTCTGAAGTCCTATGGTTTAGGATGTTCAGGATGTATTTTATTCCTCTCTTCCCTACAGCTAAAGCTTGGGAGGTTTACCAGGAGAATCCATGTGCCTTTTCCTTTTGCTTTTTCTCCCTCACATGTCATTGACCACTGGCAGGGATTCACTGCTGAGCCAGGGGGGCCTTTGGTCAGGGTCAGCCTTCAGGTCTCCTGCAAACTGAGGGAACTGGCCAGCCTGGTTACACCCCAGGAGCTCCCTACATTGCTGTCATATCAGCAGATTGGCTTTAGGGGACAGGCAATGTTCCTGTGCACATCCAAACCTCCCACCTTTGGTCTCAAATCCTGGTTCCACAGCACTGCCAGGATCTGCACTATGGACTGGGACGAGCTCTCCAGATTTTCCAGACTGGTTTGTAATCCAAATGACCCAACTGGTGCTGCACTTGTTTGGGCATTCCAAGCCCACCCACAGCAAAAGCAAATCTGCCCTTTCCTAACTCCAGGATGCTTTCCTGTCTACACTGTCAGCCTGGGGCCAAATGTTGGGAACCCCTTCCACCTTTCCCTGGATGTTTTTTCCTTCCACACCAACATAGCCTGCACCTTCTTCAAGGCACAATCTACCTCATATTTACGTGCAAAGCATCTGGAACAGGTCATCTGTTACCATCCAGGGATATTAAAAGTAAGGACTTCTGGATGTGTCTGAGCCCTGAACAGCTGGAGACTGGGAAAGTGTTTTGGGGAAGCATCAGGACATGATCACCCTGATGTCTTCAGGCATCTGTCCTTGCCCAGTGACAAACACAAGACACTGAGGTAGATGAGATCCCTGTGTGACCCAGCAGGGCCAGAGTGTCCTCACCTCAGCTGGGGACTCTTGGTAGATGACAGACATCAAAACAACCCTATGTGCCAAGAATTTCTAAATATGACCAGAATTGTGCCCTTCTGAATAAATTTTTTAAATGTAAATCTAGAGCAAGGTGTTCACCTGTGATTTGGATGTGAACCCACCAGCCAAAACCCCAGATCCATCGTCCTCCTCCATTCCAGCATTTAGCAAATTGAGAAATGGAGTGGGACATAAAATTAGTAACTGGACCCTTCTCCCAAGGGATTTTCAAGTGAACTGGCCTGATACTTAGCAATTGCATTTGCTGTTTGATATAAATTCTGACATGCACATGTCAGCTGGGACATGCACTAAAACCTGAATTAGGGATCTTCAGAATAGTGGGCGGTGCCTGGCCTTCAAAATCCAAAAGGCATTTGGGCTGAGTGTGTACAACAAGCCTCTTTCTGTGGTTTGCTAATATATTCTAGGCATTCTTGTGTGATACAGCATCATTTCACACTCTTCAGAGTGCCAGGTTACTTTCTTTTTTTAAAAGTGACATTTTATAAGGAGATGTCATTAATCTGAGTCACTAGTTTATTTTTGCATGCTTGAGCTCTGGTTTGTGGTTAGGGAAATGGTGACAATCAGTCATAAATTTGACTTTGACTCTGTGTGAAGAGGACCATTAGAAAAGGAATGAAGAAAAATCCCACCAACTGAAGGTAATGACAGCTTTCAGTGAGAACAGAACCCTTAAAGTACCTATATTTTAAAAAACGACCAATAACTTTTCATGCCTCAATTCTGGGCATCCAGATGCTGTTTAATAAGCCTTGGTTTGCAAAAAGAGGGTGCCTACTCATTTTTTAAAAATGAGTCAGGGCTCCAAAATAAGCACTCAAAAACAGAGACTTCCAAAATCAATAACAAACATAAAAAACAAAATAAAGAACTGTGTCACAGAATTTGATTCAGCAGCAGCTAAAAAAAAAAAAAGCAAAAAAACAACAAACCACCAAACCAAAAAACCACCCTCTGTTTTTGTGCTGTACAAAGGTAAAAAAAAAAAAAAAAAGAAAGAAAGAAAAAGATGTTTCAGTGCTTCATCTTTTCTTAATATAAAAGAAAAAGGAGTTGTTTCCAGCTGACTCTGTACAGCTGCAGGAATGTTCTTGGCAGGAAAGTGTTTGAAGAAATAGTTCATTTTAAGCAAATATTGTGGAATATTTATAAGAAACTAATTTTGTCTTCACAATCATGTATTTACCCTGAAAGTCGACTCTCAGAGTCTCAGCACCCCAACAGGAGAGAGAAGCAGCAGAGGGTTCTTATCAGCAGCACTGATTTGGGATCCCCACGAGCAGGCAGGGACACAGAGAACCCCCCAAATTCCAGCTGTGTGTGTGCAGTGCCAGCAGAGCCTGCCTGGCACACAGAATGTTTGCTGGGAGTGCTCTGAGCACATCCAGCATGTGCACCCCATAGACCAGTGGTTTGTTTGCTGGTTATGAAAGTCCCAGGGAGAAAAAGGCATTGGACGGCCCATTCTGCTGTGTTCTAAAAATACCAAAGGCTTTTAAAGTCGTTTTTATAAAGTAATATGGGAGGTAAGGATTAATTGAACCTACTGGCTTAGGGTATCTGCATTTCTGCACAAAATTAATGTGACAAATTAAGTTTTTATTTAGTTCTCCCTGGCTGAGAAAGGTTGCAATTATGTTAGAGTGTTTACAGCTAAAATATATGTTTAAATAATAAATACGTGTTTCAGAAACCATTTTAAACCTCCTTTTTTTAACACAGTCAACTCCATTTCAAGCATATAAATATTTCAATTATGAAACTTGAATACATGTAAAATAAATTAAAAATATATTATTTACATTTCAAATTATTCATAACATGCATTTTGACAGCAACAAATTCACTCTTAAAAGGAACTTTTTTTTTTGGTCTTTTAACTTTACTTCTGAACTGGGGTAGGATTTCTATTTTAAATATCCATGCAGCTCAGGTATTTACATGGATTTTGGTATAATAAAGTCTGAGTAATATAGGACCTTTACAATAATTATCTTCACAGCACCTCTCCAAAGAAGATGACTAATCTTATTACTGTTTTAGAGAAAGGGAATTGAACTTTAAGTAGATTATACGATTTGCCCAAGGTCCCATGCAAAGTCTGTAGCAAAATGATGCTTAATTTCAATATTAGACTTCATCCCCCAAACCACCTGCAATTACAGCTGAAACTGAAGCTAGAAAAATCCACATAAAAAAGCTCTGCAAGACTCCCTCTTTTTCTTTACTCTCAGGCTATCTGGTTTTGTTTGGGATTTTCTGCAGCCCAGTTAAAATTATTTTTTATGATGAACTTCAGAATTTGTCCAGAATTCAATGACAAAATAACCTGGCCAAGTTTGCACATAACTGGGCCTTACTGGCAACTCAGGATGAGCCTGCTCCAGTTTTGAAATGGACTCAAATTCAGAGGACTGACAGTTCAATTTCATACTCTATTAAAGTAAAACAGAAATATTCTTCTTGGGTACTGAAAATGCTCTAGACATTTTTAGAAATGGGAAAGCAAATGAAAGAACTTATTTTGTATTTCATAGGAGGCTCGTATGTGTAATTTGAATTATTTATAGATCACTATTATTTAGGGATCACTCAGCTCATGCATTTCTGCACTTGTTTACCATGTTTTTCTGCTTCTTTTAGAAAGAATGTCCTTTTCTCCTATATGATTTTTGACTGCTCTCATAGCTTATGAAATGAGAAGCAATTCTGTAAGGGAGAGACAGTGAAAGAGTTTTCCTCAACACCAGCTTGCAGCCCATTGCAGAATTCCCAGCAGCAGATTGGCTTCGGTCTGGACCCCCTCTAATATTATTAATTTCATGACAAGGCCTTGCAACCATCAGCAACAATGTTTTGACCAGCACTCAGTCTCCTGAGATTAGAATTTGACAATTAATGGCTTCCACTAATAAATAGAATCAAGATTTATAATGAAAGATCCAATTCTGCAGCACCAAAATCAGAGCATTTTCCTCCCAACCCCTTCACCTTTCCCTGCTAAACGTCTGCAGCCATAATGGCTTCAATCCTGACACACAAAATGCTTACACTGGGCCCAGGGGGCACTTTCATGATCACATAAGGGCTTCAGAATGGGGCTCATTTACTGTCTCTCCTTTTCTGGAATGCCCTTTCATCCACACTTGTCCTCAAGTGGAAGGATGAGAGAGAGAGGCAGAGAGAGAGAACAGTGAAGGACATTAGAGAATGCTCTTCACATGGAAAAAATGCTGCCATATGTGCAGTGGAATCAGTAGGGGGAATGTGGTGGATATAAATTAAGCTACAGTGTTTATTTAATATTTACAGGATATAAGGTAAAGCACTGGAAGTTTGTCTCACCATTGGGAAGCATTGCACAGATATTTCAGGGAGGCTGGGGGGTTTTTTTCAGTATTAAAATAATGAAAATTACAATTTCTTATTAAACTTCCAAAATGCTTTTGGAAAACTCTAAGTTCAAATTGTTCCTTTCCTTGGAGCTGCCTCCCTGTGCCAGTGGGGAACTCTGCCATGGCTTCCACAACCCTGGCCATGGCCACAAGGGCGATGCTGCTGGAGTTTTAACTTTCCACAGGTTTGGGGGGAATATCAGGCTCCAATTATTAATTATGTGCTGGGAAAAGACAGGTTTTAAGGAGCTGGGAGGAATAACAACAGCAAAAAACTGGATAAGAAATAAGGAAAGGGTTCCTGTGAAACTTCAGGGGCGCCTGCTAAGTGTGAGGAGTCCACTGTGGATACAGCACGGTGCATTTGGTTGCTGCTATGAAAATGATACTTACACTGAGTATCCAGACTTTAGGGCTATGTTATGCAGAGGTGCTGAATTTCTGCAATCTCCACCTCATTGAGCTGCAGCTACCAGCAGCCAGTTTCCCTGGAAAGCGGGATCACCTAAACGTTTGTTTCCTGTGGGCCCTTAGCTATTGTAGCACTAAACACAGAATTATTCACACAGGAATTTATCCTCCCCTTTCCTTGGAATAAAACCCACTGAGCTAAACTCTGAGCCAGCCAGAGGAGATGCAAATTCCCCTGGCTATAATGGATTCCTGCCACAGGTAAATTTGACTAATTATTTTCATAAAACTGAGTGAGGCAAGGATTCGCGTCTCGACATTTGTTGCTGATTTAGCATGTGGCACAGAGAAAGGACAGGCTGGCTACAAGGAGACAAAGCTATTAGACATTAGGGTTCAGACAACACCTACCTCACTCCAAACCAGCATGGTGCCGAATATGACCTGTAACCCATCAAAGAAATTGTCTCCTATGATGATGACAGTGGCACCTCCTGTAGTCCATCCTTCACTTGGACTGATGGCTTTGATACATGGTGTAGCTGCTTTTCAACACACATGAAAAAGAGAAGTATTCTGCTGTTAGAACTGGATTTTAATGATAGAAGACGTGAGAAAAATAAAATAAAGGCTTTCATTTCCCCCCTCACTAACACAAAGATTTCAGCAATCATGCTCTTTCTAGTACATATGCACGACCTCAAACTATATTTGGAAGCTTTTTTTCCTCAGTTAATTTCTGTTTGGTTTTATTATCTGCATTGAAAAAAAAAAATTTTTTTAATCCTACATGAACAAAAATAACCACAACTGATGGCCAGAGACCAATTGGAAATCAGGACACATCCCTTTTTTAATTGTATATGAAATGTGCAAGACCTGAGTTAATAAAAACATCTCCAGTAAGCTTGCTTTATTATCCATCAGAACCCAAACTCACCAAGGAAACTCCCATAAATATTATGGAAAATATTGGCAAAATAAAAAAGGGTGTAACCCTCAGCATTTCTTTAACTATTCTGCAATCAGATCCAGGTTGTTCAGGATTAAACCACCCTGCTCTGATTAATGCTTTGGCTACTGCAAAAAAAACCCCACAAGCAAAACCCACAGCTGCCATCCAGTCATTCCAGTTGTATTGCAGCTACAGGACAAACAAGATGTGTGTGCAACACATTTTGTCATGTCCACAGAGTCTCACAGCCACTTTCTTGGCATTGTATCCACTCAGGGCCTCTGAGAGGATGTTGAAAACTCAAGTGCTGTTCAAATCTTGGACTAAGAGCTTCTGGTTTAAGACTGTGTAAGCAGAAGCAGCTCAAATATTGGTGGGCTGGGGCAGTATAAATATTCACATATTGATTCTTCGCTGCAGCACCTCAGAATTTAACTGTGCTGATGCAACAGAAATAACATTGTTGTATAAATAACCTGAATTAGGCAAAAAGCCCTGGGTAACTCTGCTGTGGAGTCTCAGGGTGGTCACATAGGTTGACAGAAAGAAGCAGCTTCACATAAAATACCACCAACTTTTCCTTGATGATGCAGCATCAGGTGAGAATATGGCATTAGACAACACTGGAGAACATTTTAATAAAGAAGGTACCTCAACAATTTCATGACTCATGAAAAAGTCAAGGAGCACCATGACTCCACCAGCCAGCCTCAGAGCTGGAAAGAACAAGTCTTTGCTGTAGGTGTGAACCCAGAGGGAAGAGGCTGCACTGCAAACTCAGAAGGGCTGTCACTGCTCCCTTTCAGGGCTGCTGGCATTTGCCTGTGAACTGCTACTTGATGGAAAGGCTGATTAAGCTGTTAATTTGGTTTGTAGCTTTGAGTATTTGATGATGTACTCAAGGAGGAGCACTCAGGCACTTCCTCAGGTAAGGATTTACAGGGAAGACAGGGATATTAAAGCCACCCATGTGTTAGCACCAGCCAAGATAACACCCTTGCCCTCATGAGTTACTCAATGCAGCAGTGTCATGAGTTACTTAATGAGGCATAGCCCCTGTCCTAAATTCTACTAATTGTAAAGACAGAAAATTAATTCATTCACAGAAGCCTAATTCAAAATGCTCCAGACATAAAGTGCTAAAGAGACCCCATGCATCTTTATGACTCCTTAGTGAAGTTCTGGTTGGCTGGAGCTGATTGCAGGAGCCAGTGTGGCTGCTGGGAAGCTCCTTCCCCCCAGCCCCTGGGCAGGGTGGGCAGGTGGGGAGCTGGGAAGCAGCAGGGAGCTGGAAAGGGGGCAGTTGAGTCACCCTCAGCAGTGAGCACTGCCCCAGACACACCTCTGCTGGTGGCAGGCACGGGTGGGGAGCAAACAGACCCCAGCCCTACCTACAAAAGGTTGCAAGAGTCAGGCACAAACTTTTCCACTACTTAAACTGCTGGGAAAAACACAAACAGGCAGAAAAAAAAAATCATTACCCTATTCCAAACTTGGCAGAGCACAGGCATTAACTTTTACATGAGCTAACAAAAGAAACATCCTGACATTACCGTCACGAAAACGTAGCACACACAGAAGTAACTTCAATATGTTTAATTTGGATTCAAGTTACTTGCATAAAACTGTGCATAAAAACCACTGTGATGTCCAAGAGCAAATGCTTTCCCTTCAGCCAAGCTCACAGCAACAGATTTACAGTGAAAGCAGCTTTTCAAAATTCCATCTAGCCCTTTCACAGAATCGAACTTTTTCATAAATAAAAATTAAAATCACTTCCAAATTACACCCTTTCCAGTATTCCCAGTTGATTGTGGACACAAACCCCCCACAATAAAACCCAGAGATAATCAGTTTGCCATGTGTCAGAGAACAAGCTACTTTCTTAAAGACTACAAGCAACGTTTTTTTCCTAAATACCAGTGAATAAAAACTATTTGAGACCATAAGCCATTAACAGAAAACATATGCAGGCTTTGCAGCAAGGGTTGTCAAGCACTGGAAGAGGCTGCCCAGGGAAGTGGTTGAGTCACCATCCCCAGAGGTATTTAAAAGCCATGTAGATGTGGCACTTGGGGACATGGTTTAGTGGTGGGCTTGGCAGTGCTGGGTTTACAGTTGGACTCGATCTTTGAGGATTTTTCCAACATAAATGATTCTACAATTGAAAATTATAGATTCAAGTAATCTTTAAAATAAATGCAAGATACTGTTGAGCAGTTACAGAAAAGTTCTTGCTATTTATGTTGTGATGTTCTCTGTGGTCCCTACACAGCACTCAGAGGTTCAGAGTGCTGCCCTGTGCTGCCACATGTATCTGATTCTGATATTTTATACATGCATTTACTTCATACCAAACACGTGCCAAGTCCCATCCCTGGCAGGCAGGGGCACTGAGGCAGACACTGAGGGCTCTGTGCTGAACTGGGGCTGTGAGTTCTTCACTGGGACTCTCTTACCTGCAAAGCCACTGTGAGCATGTGTCATTTTATTCAAATAGGTAGAAATTGTGCTGAATCAGTGCCTCATCAAAACTGCTGGCAATAGCCCAGGACATCTCCTCTGAGGATAAAAAGTCAGGACTTGGTGGTTCAATAAGCAGAGCAGGATGGTGCCCTTTGCAGGCACAGCCTGAGATGGAGTGAGAGCACCGTGCATTCCCAAATTCAGGGCATTATTTTCCCAGGTCACAAAAACCAGAGGGACTCCCCAGCTCTCCCCACACAGCTTCTCTTGTTTTAAAGTGCAAGTGCCTGTAAAGATTGGAAGGGCTGCAGGAGGTGCTGCCCAGCCAGGGAAGTGGCCCTGAAGGGCTGCATCCCAAGGAAGACGTGCTGAGGGAGGCATCCAGACTGCTACCTGTTTTTGAGGGCACAAAACATGTTTATACAATGACATATTTGCAACAACCAGTGTCGTTCAGGACACTGCTCTGTCTAAAACTTTGCCCTTCCCAGGCCCTTTGCTTGGAGCACCCAGGAGGATGGAATCAGGCCCCGTTTGCAGCATCACCACAGGTAACACTGGGAGGGGGGCAAGGCAATGACCTCAGCTCTATTTATGCCCCTGGTACAAATGTCTGGCCAGCTCAGGTCCTCAGCTCTTCATACTTCTGCTCTTAATCACTTGGCAGCTTTCAAAGCACTGTCTGGAAGGTGTTTACTTCTGTGCAACCCTAGGAAAACAGAGCTAGGCAGAATAATCTTTGCACTGGAGGCCTTGATTTTTCTACATTTTGTTTCGGTCAGAAGACAAACCAAAATACACAACATGGGGGGGGTGGGGGGTGGGTTTGTTTTTTTGTTTTGTTTTTGGTTTTTGGTTTTTTGTTTTTCTTTTTTTCAAAATGCAAAGTTTCACATTCTCTATCTGGAATTATAACACTTTTCAATACCTCCAAGAAAAACAAGATGATTTGTTTCACAATATTATCACTTCTCATGCCCTTCTGTAACCCCAAAGCAACATTTCTGAAATGGTGTTTTTAAAACAAATAGAGAAAAAAATTTACTTGAAATTCAGCTTTTTCTGTAGAAAAAGAGTTTTTAGTTAAAGTCTGAAGCTTCTCTGATAACAAAATACAGTGAAGGACTTTCAGACCAGTCCTAATCAGGGCAGTGAAGTGTCCCTGATTGATAACATGACCAGACTAAGTCCAGAGAAGAATTATAACAAAAGAAAGAATAACTGCTCATTCCTACATATTTCTGTTGTGGTTGTTGAATGAACAACTGGAAGCCAACTACAGCAAGAACCTAAAGGGTCTGGTAGCCAGCTGTCAGACAGGATTTTCAGACTCTGGTGTGAGAATGTCACATTCACTGTGTTTTTTCAGAACAGTTGGGCTGAGGAAAACCCAAACATCCCCCTCCAGCTGCAGCAGGACCTTCAGCTCCTGGCTGAAGGTGATGTGGCCACATCCACCAGCTGCTGA
This sequence comes from Lanius collurio, assembly GCA_020086605.1. Lineage (NCBI taxonomy): Eukaryota > Metazoa > Chordata > Aves > Passeriformes > Laniidae > Lanius > Lanius collurio. Next base: position 4,028,129 of record JACBWW010000029.1, on the reverse strand, counting down.
AATGGCCTAATGGTTATGAGCCTTAATGAGCTGCTCTCCTTCTTTGCATAATATCAAGGCAAATCAGTGCCCACCTCTGACAAGTCCCATCGTGCTGCTCCTGCAGTCCAAGCTCACAGATAGAGACATCAGAGGCAGGCACTGCAATCCCAAACTTACTGAGGCCAAAGGGAATTCACTGCTTCAAAGCTGAGGTCTCTATCAATAAGTGTTAAGGGTTTATGAGCAAAAACCTTAATGACTCCAAAGAAACAGCATTCTTATGAAATCCTCATCTTTTTCTCAGAGTACACATTCTTAAAATCTCATCACCTGCCATACAAAGGATGGCAGGTACCAACTCCAGCACATGGGGAGCAAAATAGGCAAAGTTTTTTGTTGTGTGCTGTGTGTGTCGGTGTGTTCCTGTGTTCCCACACCTCCCAGCTACTGATATACAGGGGATTTTTCTTCCCTCAAACTGTGACAATAAAATGATTACCCCGCCACAGTTTAGCATAATGGTTCAGAAACGCTCATGGCATATTGCAGAGTTAAAGTGGAAATTATTAGGTAGCTCTTCTTTGTTATAATAATGATCACTCCACAAATAAAAGCTCTTCTCCCAAAGGTACTGCAAGGCACAAAATGCTAATTCTGAAGATTATGTGCGCGCTTTTATTAAATATTACTCTGCCCTGTCTGTTTGAGGGTTTCACTGCTCTGATTGTTTTATGAGTGCCATGTTAATGTCAGCCCCATCTTGCTAGCAGCAGGCACACATTTTAGCTTTTGTATGAGAGTTGATCAAAGGCCATGTGCTGAGGGAATTGCTGAGAAAACACGGACAAGCGATAAAAATCTAGCAGATTAATTGGTTTAAATTTCATTTCAGGGCGTTGAACTTTGGCTCAGGACACAAGTACTACACTACCAGTCAGGGCCTAATTACCACATTTCCAATTTGCCTCTGAACAATGCTTGGCAGGGAGAATAATAACAGTACTACTAATAATAATAACAATAATAATAATAACTAAACAACAGCAATAACGTCTCCTCTTAGCTTCTTGTACACGTCTAACAACGAACTTCGTGTGCAGGCAATTGCAGAAGGAAATTCCTCTCCCCCACACCACCACCCACCTGCCTCCTGAGCATTTCTACCTGCCTCAAACAACACCTGATGACAGATAAAATAACAGACGCCCTCAGGAGCATCTGAATTTACAGAATCAATAATCTACCAACTCTAGCCCCTCACAACCACACACTGGACATTTCATACTCTTAATTAGGGAGCTGCATTTCTAAACAGAGATAGCTTTTTATCCTCCAACAGAAATGATCTGTTCCACTGATAGAAAACAGAGGCCGGAGGGAAAAAAAACGTATTTACCACAAAGTTTATGGGTGGCCTTGGAATAAGGGTTAATTGAGCTTAGAGGTAAATGTTCACTGAGGTGAATTAGTGGGATGCACAGCTATCAGCAGGGCTCTGGGACTGCTCTTATTTAGCCTCTGAAATGTACTTGTTCTATGATTAATATCCAGTTTGTGCTGGTGACTGTAAGAATGACCTCACCTGCAGTTTTTATCATGAAGTGTGGTTTCATCCTCTATTATTCCATAGATGAGGCTCTGACAACAGTTGCTGCATCACAACAGGAGTTTAAATGATAGGGCACACGCTTTTATTTTTCTTCTCTCTAAGAGTATTGTGACACGCAAGGAGACTTGCATAAAGGCAGTTTAAACTGGGAATTAAGAGGAACAGGGAATTTATGTCTCATCCTAGAGGAAGTACTGAAAATATCTGGAATTTAATTTAATTTTCCCCTTTTTTTTCCCTGGGTAAAACCTAATTCCAGGCTAAATAAATAAATGAGCCACAGATTAACCCACAGTTTATGGGTCTGATCCTGCAACCCGTTGAATGCTTTCACTAAACTACTGATTTTTCAGAATATCAACACAAATCAGTTTTCAGCACTCAAAACCATGACTTGCTGAAGTTGTGATTCAACAAACCACTCAAGTAAGTGACTAAAAACCTTGCTGAAGAAGTTACAGGGTAAGTAACTCAAGTTTTTAAGATAGTTGGGCAGTGTCCTGTGAAAAGCTCCCAAGATCTGGGCAGTGGATACAGAACTGGGGCTTCTCATTTCAAAACAGCCCTGGGTCATGTGTGGATGCCCCTGTGCAGGGCAGGGCTCATCCAGCCTCACACGAGGACCAGCAGCCAACACAGCAATGCCAACACCTTGGCCTCAGGACTCAGTACTAATTCTGGGATTTTTTCCAGTTTGAAAGGATGAGACAAATACTTTTTGAGGGGTTGAGCTGGGCTTTTTTATTGAGGGGGGGATTGTTTGGGTTTTGGGTGGTTTTGTTTTCCCCTAAATAACATCCTCATTCCTGAGAAGCAGGAGTGGTCAATCTGCTCACTGCTCTGAGCATGCTGAGAGAGTGAACCCTAAAACTTCTGCCCAGGGAATGGTAGCATTCCAGCCTGGTGTGGGGGGTACTGCTGGAGCTGCATCCAGCACAAGCAGCTGAAGTTTATGAAACAAGCCTGGATGGGAAAAAGTCCTCAGGACCAGCCCAAAGGGTTCGTCATGGACACTTCAGGGAAAGGGAGCGTGGCAGAGCTTTTATATGTTTTACTGGAGCATTAAATCTTCACTCTTGAGCTAAACAATGTGTTTGCTGCTTATCTCAGTGCAGTGATGATCTTCCTGCTTTCCTTTTGCGTACCCAGCCGGCCCTGTCTCCCATTCTCTGCGGACAATGAGCAGCTGCTGTGCAGGAAACGGGGGAGCAGAGGTTTCCCTCTCCAGCAGATAACTCATGCAGCTTTGTGCAACACAGGCACGAGGATGTGATGCCCTGCTCCCCCTTCCCAGCCCTCTCCTTCACAGCACCTCGAGATTTGGGGGTTAAGCATATGCAAGCCTCAAAGATTACAGCACCCTGCCAAAAATGGCAACCTCCTCCCGGTCCTTCATGACATCTGCACTGGGTGAAATCACTGAACCAAAAATACACGAGCCATGCAATCCCTCCAGGCTGGGGGAAGGGAAGGGAAGGAAAGGAAGGTTGCCTTTGTTTCTGTTTTCTAATAGTGAAATTAAAGGTCTTGGCGTTGATTTTCTGCCGAACGTTTTGGATGCTCCGTTCCCATTAATGGGAAATGAAAATGTAAATTACCTGGGGTAATATTCCACCTACAATCAATACTTAAGCCACTGTTTCTCTTTTATCCTGATGCCTCAGCTAGCAAAGTTACATTTCATGGAGTCTTCTCTGTTTCTCTTTCCTTAATGATTTCCAAAGCTCTCGGTTGTTGATCAGTGCCTGAAAAATGACTGCATGGAAAAAGGAGGCAATCCAGAATAATGAGAGACCTGTTGCAAAAAAAAATCTGTTCCTTATTTTACTTACAACATTTCCATAAAATAATAATTTACTTATCTCTGTATGATTGCAAGAAATGTATTTTCATTCATTCTCGTAAACCCTTTCACATCACAGAGGAAGTTCTGGGAGTTTCTTTGCTTATTTGGGTTATTTTTTTGTTTTATTTTAGGACCTACCTCCTGCTTTCCAAAAATTAATAAAACAGTCAGAGTCCTTAATATCTCCCTGCAAGTCAGTAGAACCTGACCTCCAAAGAGAAGTCTGTCACATTTGTTTGGCAAATAATAAATTCCCCAAGAAAAATGCAATGTTGCAAACCCACTTAAAATTATGTTAAGTTCAGCCTAAACATGCATGCATATGTAAACAGTACAAGTATTATTATTCTCAAAATATATATCTGCACTCTCTCTAAATATATATATTTCAAGAAGCTTAACAACTTTATTGTGATTTTTTTTTTTTTTATGTGCTGCTCTGTTTTTTTTTTCATTCCTAGGAAATTTTGCACTGGCTTTAAGCTACAATTTTAACATTCTTTATTTTTTGCCCCAGAATTGCAGGGCTTTCATTTTGAGTCAGCCATGAAGAAACTGCTGTGGGTGGCTTTGGTCAAACATTGGTCCCTGCCTAAACGAGTGCAACCTCTTGTCTTCAGCACTCCCTGTGCTCCTGAGCAGCTCAGCTGCACAGGGATGCACACACTGGCTCAGGAGGAAAACCAGGCATCCAAGAATATTGCACAGGGCCTTTTAAATATTGGCAGCACCTCCAGCTCCACAACTGGGGATTCGTTTGCCCAGACCCCACCACCAAAGCAGTGACTGCTCTGCTACCCCAGGGATGCACAGATATATTTTGACCTCCAAGCGAGATAAATGCTTTACCATTCACCAGTGCTTTACCCCAAATTATTGCCCCTCTATTCCTTTACTCCTTCCTCCACCCCATGGTGTCACTTGCAAAGGGGCAGGAACGGTGTGTGATAGCCAAAGGCAACAAACACCCCGCAGGGGACTGAGGTGGGACACAAGGATGGGTTTGTTGTATCTGAGCATGGGCTCTAAAAGTTTTGTTAATAAAACAGTGGGAAAAAAACCCCTATCTGCCTGTCCCATTTCAATTTCAATGGCTTTGCACTATCAACATCCCTGATGTAGTTATGGAGCCCAGCTAAGTCACTATGACTATTTTAAAAACAATAGGCATGTCCAGAAAGGAGACTGCATCTGCTTAAGTGCACTCAAGTTTAAAAATAGTTGTACTGATGCAATTTCTGGGTGAGGATGGAGACAACCTTGCAAATGGAAGCCCAAAATGTGTAATATAAATCAGCCCTAAAAATTTGTCTAAACAAACATCGCTGCATAGCTTGCATACTCCAAAATATACTTAATTTAACTGACTGGGCCTTCATGATCCAACAAAGAATTCTGTATTTGCTAAATGTTAACCCTATGTTTTACTGCTTTGCTGAACCCAACCTAACAGAAGGGCAGGTGGGTGCAATTTCCAAATTCCTCCTTTGTTTTACCACCAACCCTGGTCCTGTTTTCTCACTTTCATTTTCCATCAGTAACATAAGGAAACAGTAAATGCCTCCTAGTACATCTCCCTAGAGGGAGAACACAGGACCAGATAAAATCCTGTAGGGTGTAAGAGCATCCAGAGCACAACAGGGCTGAGCCCTGATGCTCCAACATCTGCTGGTACATTTTGGCCACAGTGACAAGGTTTAGTTAGTGATATACAGAAACTACTCTAGATGAAACACAGAGTTCAATCTACATCTAAATTCTCACTGCCAAACTAAATACTAGTATCAGGTACATTTTTATGGCATCTTTCACTATCACAAATTAAAAACCAGAACCCCACATCCCTCAAATTAACCCCCCTCACTACATTACACAGCACAACAATCAGAAATTCACCTGAGATGGATACTACAGCAAACAACAAATTTATTTTGCTGATAAAAACAAGATCCAACTAATATTAATTTTTAGCTGGGATGTCTTTGTTCAGCAGAATTGAGAAAGTCTTCCCACAACACAGAGCTCTCAGTAATCTTCTTTTAGAAACGAGAACAACCCGTGCAGAAACACAAAGCAGTTCTGCCAGGGACAGGGAGTGCCTGTAATCCAGTTTCTTCAAGGGAAATTCAAGTACCCTAAGAGTTCTTATTCCTCATCTGATTTCTCTCACAAATCACAGGCTCTCTAATGCAATTTTCTGGAGTCTGAGAATCATAAAGTCAAATATGAACAAGTCTGGTGGAAAATCTGTGACGCTAATCTTGGCCTACGTTGTACTTTTAACAGGCACTGAATTTGTGCGCCGGATTATCCAGATGGCCATACAGGAATCATCCTGATAGGATTAAACCTTTGTGCTGAACTCTGCTCCATCTGTTCTGGGAGGTTTGCCTATCGCTATTGGAATATGAATGCTCAGCCTCTGTCCAACACCACGACTGAAAGCCCGTGTACCACACACACACACACACATGTGCACACACAGCTCCCTGAGTGCTCAATTAGTAATGTGAGATGAAGTTACCCCCAAGTTTACCACTAAAGAAACACACTGGTTTTATTACTCGTTTGAAGAACAAAGTGCTCTGTATCTAAATTCAAACAAAAGAGCATTTTTGTTGTTGTTCTGGGACTTGTTCAATTCATTAAACCATAATACTGCCATAAATTTATAGATGAAGGCATGACTAAACATAAAGCAGCAAGGCTCTTCATCTTTGAAATCTATTAGTGTACGAGGATGTATGACACAGTCGCACTTTGAAGATGTCATGCTTAAATATTTCAGATTAAAACACAGCCAGCAACAAAACACATGTGTGCACACAGCACTGGTAGCTGCTCTTTGCAGCTCAATCTAGTCACAGCCCAAGAACAAAAAAGTAAGAATCACTCCCAGTAAAAGAAAAGCTTATTCCTATTAATGTTTCTTTCTGCTTTTATTATCTATTAATGACAGTCTCCTGCACTCATTGTTGCAGCCTGCCAGATGCAGCAAAGATCCATATTCATCATGTGCAAAAATTGTGCTCGGGCTGTCTCTGTGACAGGTTATGCAGAGCTGCCAACGGAGGGACCAAGGTCTCCTGCACAGCCTTGGGTTTCCAGGCCCTGGGCCAAGGGGAAAGGTAGGGAATCCTGCTCTCCTGCAGGAAGAGCAGCCCAGTGATCAGAAGGTTTAACTAAATTTCTGTCCTGGCCAGAAATACACTGCAAACTAATGAATAGCTGGGATGGAAAGGGTAACTATGCAAATTAATTATTATTGTTATATTATTATTATTATACAATTAATAATAATAGCAATAATAATTTTTTTTATTATTGTTATTCAATTCAGCAGTGCAATATAATCCTCAGCCCCTGTTTGTGATGGCAGTGGGACAGCCATGGAGGCGACACAACCTGCACTGCATTTCAAGCAGCAGCCACGGCTGCACTGCACAGACTGAGACCCCCTTGTCTCTGCTGTGCTGTGTCTTTCAGACTGTTCCTTCCTCTGTTCTTTGTGCTGCTCCGAGTGCAGGGTCAGGCACCCCCTCCCAGCCATTTAGGCTTTACTTGCAAAAACATAAGCATAAAATTATATTTATAGTTCATAGTATCTGTCCAGCAATGACACCACATAAAACCAGCACGCTGAAAATCTGAGTGAATACTTTGGACTCGAGCCTACAAATGCTTAGAGAAGTTGTTCTTTCAATGTCTCTGATAAAGTCATGCTAGGTTTTTATTTATTTATTTAGGGCCGCATTCAGACCACCTACCTCAGGCATTGCAGCCTGTCAAACGTCAGACTCCAGCTCTGGCTGGGTGAGTAAGCCTGCCTAAACTAAGATCCTCTTTCTGCTGTACAATAAGCAGAAATGGGAAGACACCTCTGGAAGCCTGGAGACCCAGGGAGTTCCGTGCTGGCTCAGGAAAGTACCAAGGGATCTCAGCAAGACGATATCATAGGTAGGGAGCAGCCAGAAGCAACCTCATAAAAAATATTTGGCAGCTGATCCTGAGCAGGCACCTGACTCTGGGCTTTCCCACAGGCACCTCTGCTCAGGCTCAGGGCTGAAGGAGGAGGCAGCACTCACCGTCACCTTCAGGGTCACAATCCCAGGAACAGAATCATTTTCCCCAAAGGGCCCCTAATCACAGTAGCTTTACCTTTCAGTGTCTCAGAGAGCCAAACAGGGTCAGAACTATTTCTTTCCCCCACCTCTTGTTCTCCTCAAAGAGCCCATGGAGTTGAGTGATGCTCTCACCTGAGCATCCTGCAGGAAAGTGCTGTGACTTCAAACCCGACCCATGAGCTGCATAAGGCTGCAGCTGGAAAGATGAGCAGTGCTGTGGTCAGGCAGAATTTGCTCCAAGTGCTAGCCCTCCCTCTGGGCAGGGATCAGGTACCACTAAACCTATGAATTCCATATGCAAGCCAGCTTTTTAGGGAACTGCAACACAAGCTGTCTGTTCAGCCATCAGCAGCAGGGGAGAGATCCAGCACTGCCAAATCACAGCACAGAAGGGACCTCTGTGGGAAAAGCACTTTGCTTTTTCATGGGATAGATACAGAACCTCTGAGAAAGCTGCTACAAAACCATAATGATATGGTATTTAACCAAACATAATTAATTCTGAACTGCCTTACGCTCCCAGTGCTAACAGGCACTTCCACAGAAACACACCAAACAGCACACAGGGTCCTGCAGCACTTGGGACCACATTTTTGGAAGCATCCACCAATCCAGTGGTCCCAGTAAGCAGCAAATGGAATTTTCACAGTGCCTGGCAGACAGGCATAGAAATTCTGTAGCCAGAGTTTTAAGAATCCCACTAAACACCTACCTGCAGCTTTAGGCACTTTGGTGCTTTGAGAGTTTGGCTTAAAGTCCAAGAATTTCCAAAAAGATTGCTTTGGGGTACTCACACTCTTGGGTGACCACTTGCCTCACAAAAATGGATCAGAAGTTCAGAAAATCCTAAATGTCCACATCATGAAGGGCAGTATCTCATTAAGCATTTCTCTGTGGCCATTGTGTCTTGCACATCAAAATGTTTGAATTGCTTTTGAGAACTAAGTTTAAACTGCTGAATTTCAGACAAGGTTTTCATAAAACTTTATTCTTGATCTTTTTAATAAACTTCCGAAGCCCTTTTGCTTTGCTCAGTGAGGTCATAAACCAGCACTGCTTATATTGCAGTCATTTTCACACTAAGGATTTGTTTTGTCACAAAGAGAACTATAAATTCATGGAATGAAGGTGGAAAGCAGAAAGGACTAATTGTGACACACAAAGCTTTCTGGTTATGCTCAGCAAACAGTTTGGGCTAAGATTTTAGAAACCACTTTATGAAGTTGTACTACTGGCTTTAATGAAAGCACACTTTTTGCAATGCCATATACCCCCAAAAATCCTGTACTCTGGATTTGGGCCAAACACAAAGCCTTTCTTCATTCCACTATTAATTATTAGTAGCTTATTTTTATTTTTTACTACAAAACATTAATAACTTTCAAGTGGCAAACCAGATTAGAATAACCACTCCAAACATCCCACCCTGGTGGGCTCCATTTTATGCATCAGTATCTTGGTTTATGCTATTAACTCATTTCCTTGGAAGTGGAGGAGCTTTGTCAAATACTCATTTTTCTGAGGAAACACTTGGCAGACAGAGACTTGAATGCTCACACCAATCCTCTCAGTTCAGTGACAAGATGAGTTCATTATTTGTGAAGTTTTCTAAGATGAATATTCTAAATGACAGTTTGGTGGAAAATTTTCACCTAAACAAAACTTTAATCCTGAGAATCTTATCACTGAGATGATTCACAACTTTGGATATAAGTTTCATGGGAGCAAAGACCTTTTATAACTAGTGATTTCTTTGGAGTATTTCAGTACTAGGGTGCTCAACATGAAATATGTGGAAGTGCCCAAACACCTGCAAACAGCTGTGAACACCATTCTTTGATAATCAAGACATTTTATAACATCCAGATGAATTCTCAAAAAAACGCTAATTCTTGGCCTTCAACTTCCAACCCACAACTCACAAAATTATTTTCCTTCATACTCTGCCCAAACCAGCAGAGGAATGGAGTGAAAAAAACCAATCTTTTCCTAATACAACACCACTAAAGGTATCCTATAATGAAGAAGGTAAATTAGAGGAATTTGTTCAGAAATAGTATTAAACATATTACAATAAAACAGTGTATTGTCATTCCATGTGTGTCCCTTTTGGAAGGTTAGAAAATCAATGCCAAAATGGCAAAACTTCACTGCCACAGTGCAGTGTCTCTCAAACATTTCTCCAATCCTAAAGTCATTCTTCTCCCCTATGATGCCATTGTAATTGTGACATGGTGGCCAGCAAAGCAAATTGAAATGTAGTGAATACTCATTATCTGTGAATATTCATTTCCTATTTGAGTGCTGCTGAATGCTCTCTTGGTACCTGTGAAGTTTCTGTCAAACAGGGGAGCTCAGCTTTTTTCTACTTGTGTGACTGTATTTCAGTTCCTCTGAGGTCTGCAGAGAAATCTCAGACCTTCAGCAAATGCCTGGTCAAACTCCCCAAAGAAGAGTCAGTTCTTGTGGTGGTTGGAGAATTTCCATCTCAACTTTCCTCTCTTATGGGTCTGCTGTAACAAAACAGTTTTTTATGTGCAAATCTGTATCAAAATTCAATTGCAGTTTTCTCCTTGTTCTCTTCTTTTTGCAATTTTGGGAGAACAGTTCTGACAGTTCCTCAGGGAAATTCACAAAATGCTCTCAACCTTCATCCAGGTACTATTTTTCCATGAATTCATTACATCCTCATAACAATAGGGGGTAACAACATATCACAGCTTGATGTCACTTAGATATTCTGGGGGGATGGCTGTTTGAGGGCATTTCATTTATTTATTTATTTATTTACTCATTTATTTATTTGAAAAACATAAAGGGCAACTGCTCATGGGTAGGAACTGATATACCTTATCTTATTAAAACTGAGGTGTTTCCCATTCCCAGTTTTCCTTTCTCAATTAAACATGACCTTAAATCCCTGATAAGCAACTGTGAAGCAGGAATCCTTTCTAAATGTGGTAATTGGAGTACCCAAACTTGACTTTTCCGGAAGTATTTCCATGGACACTATGCAACAGCAATCCTATCATTAATGACTAGAATACCTCAAAAGGTATCTCCTAAGTCTCCTGCAGAAGTGTTAGCACAAATACATTACATAATAATGTTTAAAATAAAAAAAACCCCACAAACTCAAACCTCCAACCTCCATAGCTATGTTCTAATGGCAGAACTGGAATTCTGGAATCTCCTTGCCTAAACAAACCATTAAAAACCATTAAAAACCCATCTTTATTGTTTAAATCTTGTTTTCATTTAGCCTCAGACTAAAAATAAATTTTGAAAGATCAGAATCGCTGCAGCCAGATATTCCAAGCTTTTGAGTACCTCTCCATAATGGATGATTTATGACCCAGACAAAAAGAAACAAAAGATTTTCTGCTCTTTGTTTGGCGTGACTGGCTGTGGGAAGGGCAGCTCCACCTACCCACCCACCCAGTTCTTGTGCAACCCTCAGCAATATCCAAGGAGGAATAAGGGATCTGGGCCTGCAAACAGGGACTGCTCTGGTGAAGATTAAAAAAGAAAGACATCAGCAAAATTAAGTGCAGCACAATTTCATTAACTCAGTTCTGGTTACCTAAATCAGAGCTGTGCAAATCCTACCTCTGCCATGTTTTGCTGATCTGATGGATCCCAAGATTTCACTCCTGAAAAGACTTTTTTAATCACCCAGCAGGACAATCTGCATAGCACCCATCAGAGAGCCCCAGCCAGCAATTCCCAGGAGGAATTACTCAAAACTTAGCCTCTCTCTGACCTGCCACACATTTTTTTGGGAAAATATCACATCCTTACTCAACATTTGCAACCCACAGAGAACCCACCACAGTACTGGAAACTTACTTCAGTGCTTCCCAGAGTTTAAATCTTGTTGAGATCATCATGAGTCTTTACCTACCAATTCTCTCAAGTAAAGCATTTTAACTCTCTGGCCATGTTTTTTCTCTTCAGAGGGACAGACACTCTAACTCCACCCAAGTTCACATTCTGAATTAATCCAATCCTGGTGTTCTCACTTGTTTTAGAAGTTCTATCTGATTATGAGAAACAATTTTGTTTTGAGGGTGACAAAGCACTGGACCAGGCTGCCCAGAGAGGTTGTGGAGTCTCTGGAGATATTCAAACCCTGACTGGATGGGATCATGTGCAGCCTGCTCCAGGTGGACCTGCTTCAGCAAGGGGTTGGACTGGATGATCTCCAGAGGTCCCTTCCAGCCCCAACCGTTCCCCCATTTTGTGAAACAAAGTCCACAGGGTAGCGAAAATGTTAATATTATACACTCAGTGAGGTCAAGCTCCAAGAACACATAACAAGCCATTATGTTAAAAATTGCCTGAATTTATGAGTCACTGCATTTATGAAGGAACCGATATGAAAAAGACAACTTGGCAAAAATAAAGAAAATTATTTCCAGCTTGAAGTTTTGCAATCCTTCAGTATATCAAGGCTCACTTACTGTTATTACTATCCATGTTGTGCAATGTTCTGAAAGTCACATTTTTTTCCCCTGTGTATGCATAGAGATGTCCAACAACCCAAGGTATTCTTCCTTCATAGAAAATAAATTAGAAAGCAGACATAACTCAGAATAACACACAAGATCCCCTCAAGTAGAGTGGTAGAATCCCAATATTTTTTTTCAATATTTCCCTTCTAAATAATAAATCAAGCCCACTGCATTTCTCTATATGGAATGATATGATGCAGAAAAAGTGTGTTTATATTTTTCATAAAATCACAAAAACATTCTTAAGCTCAGCACTAAACTACCACAGGTGCTTCCACCCATGGATGAAACAAGTCAAACTTTAATGCTCCTTTGTGTAAACCCAGCCAGTGTTTTAATGCAGTAGTCCCTAACTTTGATCAACAACCTGAATCTATACCAACTAAGGGTAAAATATTCAAAGTTTTGAAGATTAATCTGTCTCAACTTGCTAAAAATTTTGCTTCAGTCAGTACTCTCTCTTGGAGTGACAATTTCATCAACAAGCACAGAGACAGGCACCACCAAGGAATTCAGGGTTAAAATGGTTAAAATGGAGCTGATAGGGGCATCTTCTTCACAATTTTACACACTGCCCAAAATTTAGTGGTTAAAGTTGTGCCAAAGCCACTTTGGGCACAAGAAGAAGGTCACTAAGTCAGATTTCTGAGTCTCTTTCAGGAATCAGCCACCACATGCAACTAAATTCACAATATTCAATGTCTGTGCTCAACAATTCTGTTACAGTCAGACTAGAAATGAGACCTAAGGGCAGACAGTCCCAAAGCTTTATTTTAAATATTATGCTCTCCAAATAGTTTACAAGGTGGGGGAAAATTTTCCCTGTTTTAATAATCTAAACAGAAAATACCTAATTCATTAAGGCACAGCCTAGAAATCATTTTTGCTTTCAAATCTGAGGACTCAGTGGAAAATCTGTGATTGTGCAGTCACCGAGAGCTCTCAGATGGCCCAGGATGGGCAGGATTGGCAAGAAAACTCTTTAAATGCCCCACTGCTGACAAGAGGATCTACCTGTCATGTCCAGCTGAGGCACAGCCACTACTACTTTTTATTTCCTGTAGGAAGTTTTGCACCTGCAGACAAACAGTTGGAGTCACTAATTGCTGTCATGAGCTAAAACAACATTGTAAAAGCTTGGCTTTCTCAGGTACCACGACAGAGTGATCAAACAATCCAGCCATCCACTCCCCTCTCCAGTTTAAGGCAACCACTAGTAATGGTTTTGCTACATAATGACCTATTTTAGAGATACACACGCACAGATTTATGTATATTTCATCTTAAAATAACAGCAGGGCATTGCTTTGGAAATCGTGGTTATCTCCATTTGCTCCTGCAAACCCTGACATCACTCCCTATCATTTGTGTCTATTCCTACCCTGCCTCTTTCATCTGCTGCCGCTGTTGAGCTGACTCAGAACCAAATCATCAGCAAACCTCACCATCACCTAATTCTTCAGTGCTCTCCTATGGAGGAAGAAGGAAAAGAAAAAAGAAATCAAACTGTCCCTTTAAAAAGCCAAGCATTTAAGCTGCTTGTCAGTCGTCTTCCTGACAAGGCCACTTGAATGTATTCAGGAATATTTGCATAAATGCTGCAGTGAGTTCACTGTGGCAGCTAGTGCTAATGGTACATAAAGTAATTTAGTCACTTCTCCTAGGCATCCTGTCAGGGTGATAAGCACCCCCTCTTTGCCTTGTTGCATATTAGATCATTAGATAATAAAGTGTTAGAGCATGCAAACTGACAGGGTCTCAGGGACTATCATTTTTCGAGGGCATTGCATTCTGCCAGCGAGGAAAAATAATAGAGAAACTGATGCTGCAATTGGCTTTACATTCTCATAAAGACATTCAAAAGATTTGAGGAGAAAAAAGAATTTTTACTTCGCAATGATATGACAGTTTTAAGTGGAAACTTTGCAGCAGTGGATTTATTGCTGGTAAATTTGAAAAGAGTTGTTGCAAGTCCTGCCAGAACTCTCCCCTTCCATAAGTTCATCACTTAAATTTCATTGGAAAGATTTTGCTTTTAAAATTTACACCCTGGGATGAACTACAAGCTGAAATATATCCTACTACTTGGGGCCTGTTGGCTCTCAACTATACATCTTGCTATATATATATATATATATATATATAATTTGGAAAGGTCAACCACACTGGCTTTCTGGTTTACCATAAATATAAAACCAGAGAGGATCCAACTATTTGTGAATGAAAAAGTGATAATTATTGAAAACCACAGGTTACTGTGGCTTACCCTATTTATACCACACAGAGATGGATGGAATAATAATTGGCCTCTGCCAGCTATTACTTTTAAAAGATAGATACATTTATTTGAAAGATGAGCTGCTTAACCCACTGGTATCAAGGGGGCAGCACGTGGATGTGAAACCATGATCTGGGGTCCTGGTTATACTCAGAGAAAGGAGTTACAAGAAGGAACTTTCACTTTACTGAGTGAAAAGTCTGACGAGCAAGATATAAATAGAGGTGTGTTGGATGTCCCAGAAATAATCCAGGCTACCTGCTAATGAGATGGTGAAACCCAAATGTGGAGACACCAGGCTCCTGAGTGGCTCGGGAGGTGCAGCTTTTGGCACCCAAAGTGTCTTTCAGGTGTCACATAAACTGCAGCTCCATGTTTCAGAGCAGTAAACACAAGTTTGTAAGGAAAAATAAGCTGGGTATTGTCTAAGTAAACTCAACAACCAGCACCTTGCTACATCCTGTTTCCCCTTTCCCCAGCCCTCACAGGCAGGCATTCATCTCTATTGCCATCAGATAGTTGTGTTAAGAAGTTAAACATCTGGAAAAGTCCACAGGAATACATTTGGTCAAGAGTATGTTATAATTAGATCCAAGATTTTAGAAACCCATGATGAGCAGTTGCTCACCAGAGCAATGAACCAGAGACAAACCATGACTATGTTCACTTCCCATCTCCCTGCTTATGGGTACTGGTCAGGTCAATCTGTCCTTCCCCTGAGGGAGGCAGACAAGCTGGGGAGAGGAGAGGCAAACAAACTGCTTCTGATTTTATCCAAAATAAAAATTTGAAAAACTGAAGAAAAATTTCATCAACAAGCACATTTTGTGACTCGAACTGAAAGCAAAAATTAACTTCAGTGGAGGAAACTGTCATCTGTTCCAAAGGGTCTTGTCCAAAATTCAATAACATTAAGCCTTTCCCTTTCTTTTTAGTTATTTAGTTAAGTGTTTTAGATACCTAATAACAGCACAACAGTTACTGGATTTTTAAATTCTTTTTTTCTTGCTTCTTGGACTCACATATACAGAGAATTTCTAGAGAGCAGGACTGAAGGATTTAGGTTGAAAAGAAAGGCTCCACCAAGCCTTTGGGAAGAGAGACATTTTCTAGTGTAAAGGTTGCTATTCAAAAGTAAGAATTTACTAGCAGTTGCTTTATGAGGTTGCTTGAGAGGTGCCTGAGAAAATAGATTAGAAAAATCACCTTTCCCACAAAATGTACATATTGAGATATTTTGCAGATGTTGACTTTTAATACCAGCACAGTAACTCAGGTGTGTGCAGCTACGTAAGCAGGGTTATCTTTTTTGTTGTTGCTTTTTGCCAACAGAATCCCTCAGGTTATAAGAGTGGGAATGACAGCTGTGGTAAAATGAGACACCATCATGCATGAGAATATATTTATGTAAGAGAAATTAACTACTGCCTTGACCAAAAGCATGCACTGAGAAGACTGCAATGGGGGAAAAAAAGAAAAAAACCCCAAAATATGGCAACTTCCTTAGTAGGAATATAAGAAAAAATAATAGGAGTTTTTTCAAAGACTAGATTTAGTGGAAAGATTACAAAGTTGAGCAGAAAGAAGTTTCCTTTTGTAATGCCTTCTTCTAATTAATAAAGACAGAGTTCATACATTCCTTATAAATTTCAGTGAAAATTATGACAGTGGTTTGTTTATTAAATTAGGTTGTTGGCAGGATGAAAAAAAAAATTCTATAACATGAATTATGGCTGAAAATGGCTCATAGCCTACATAAAAAGTTGGAGCTAAATAAATACAGATGTAAGTTATGTTTATATAATGAGAAACGCTGCTGAGCTAAGAATTTTAGGTTAGTAAGTGTGAACTACAGACCCGATTCTGCAAACACTTATCAATACCCTCAGCTTCTCTGACACAAGAAGCCTCATTGATCCCAACAGGACCATATGTGAGCATAATCTTAAATATATGCATAAGTGCTTGCAGGACTGATGCCTGAAAGCATAAACAGAATAGAAAAGTATTTCCACAGGAATCCACAGAGCAGTAGAAACCCACACATTTTCCCATTTCTCAGCATTAATAATTTCTTTTAACATATCTAGTTAACATTTTTCTGAGTGGCATTTGCTTTCCCAGAGAAAATTTTATCTGGTTTCTTCAAACTCTTTGGAAAAATCTATTTAATTATTCATCAGATCCTTGGCAAATATTTGTGAAACAAACCAGCATAAAGGACTGGTGCCTTCTACACTCAGCTACTTCAATGGGAGCTGAGGGCACACATCTCTTAGAGGGAGCAAGCACCTATTGAATTTAGGATTACAAACAGCTTTGAAGACAAAGAGCTATTCTACCAAGCTGGAACAGGGAGAGGGGAGTGAAATGCCCTCTGTTTTTGTTTTGTTTTTCAGCAGTAGTCATCAACTTTGAGGACAAAGAGCAAAACAAAACATTAATCAAATCCAGATTTTTCAAAGTACATTTGCACTCAACAACTCCCATTTTAAGCACCTACAGTCACCAGCAGATGTTCCCTTCCAGGACCAGCTGACCTTACAGAAGAGATTACTGTCCCCAGGCTGCTTCCAGCCACGTGCCCCCATCCCACCCTTGCTGGAGTTTACTGTCCTTTCAGAAAAGCTGAATTGCCTTGTACCATTTCTCCTTCAATCATTTCAGCAACAAGCTGGATTGGCAAAGAGTGATTATTTAAATGGTTTAATTCAAATGAACTTCATTGGCCTGGAGGAGACCAGGGAGCAAGCACACAACCATCCTAGCTGGCATGTCCATGGTGCAGAATAGCCTGGAGCAGGGAGGGGAGACAAACAGCTGTGGGAAAAGCAACGTCCTCAGCTGGCACAGCTGGAGCCAGAAAAGAACATTCATCCATGGCTTGAGTAAGCAGATGGATTTCCAAAAGGGCGCTGCTTTCATTTAGGGCAATTCAAAGGAACAGATGAATCTCCTAGAGAGCTCAGGACCCTATAGATAGAAAAAATGCAATCCAAACTTTGGGTGCTGGGCATGTCAGAAAACATGCAACATCCTTTAGACACACAGTGAAAAATCGGGACAGTCTGGACAAAAGATCAGACTCCAATTTTGGGTGCTGAAAAGATGCAACCACCATGAAAAAAAAAAAAGAAATCCCCACACTTCACCGAGACACAGGACATCCTCTGCACCTACGTTTGCTTACTTGTCTGTCCTTTCACTACATTTAGAGCTGGCCTACTTGAAAAATTTCCCCTTTGATCTGGAGGCCAGTCCCTTTCAATATCAGGTCCCAGAGGTATAAACGCTTACAGGACAATTTTGAAACCAGCAGGCAGAGACACAAACCAAACAAATCCACACTTAAAGTAGCAATGCCAACCAATGAAAATGATTTGCCTACCATGTTCCAGATAAGAAGGCGTACCTTCCGAGGGATCGAGTCTTCGAGCTCTCCGCCCGTGCTTGGAATTGTTGTGCACAAACATATTGTCCGACACTGCCAACACATGGCCATCAACATTGACTGTTGTGGACACCACGACCTGCAAGTACAAGAGCAAAAGGAGGAAAATTTGGATACATCCATGTGTTTTTTAAAAAGTGCAGAGTGTAATAAACTCAGTTAAATAAATAACAGCTGGGAGCTGTAGAAAATTGCAAAGCTATTTCGCATAATAACTGGTGCTTATGCTGTACAAATCTAACAAGAGACGCTATTGATGAGTGGGTCTTTGGCATCGAAAGCTTTTGATGTAGTTTTAAGTCAAATTGCAGAGTTTGTAGCTGCATGGCAGACAGCACACTGTTAACCATCATTTTAACAAGAGGATCTTTATTAAGTATTTTTTCCCCTATATACAAGGGCAGCTGTGTTTCACCCTAAATTATCCTTCGGTTTCCACGCTGAAGTAGATAGAGATGTTGACATTGCAAATGAGAATCGATTCAGAATAAAAGAAAACAAAAGTGCATTTTGTGAAGTTGTAACGAGAGTTGTTGCCTGCCATGCCCCCACCCTCCTCTGCTGCTCTCCCCTCAGCACAGTCACTGCAGGTTGTTGCCCAAATTTCTTCCAAGCTCTATCTTAAGGAGAACGTATAGGCATGTTTGTGTACACACACACGCTTGACAGTGGGGTCTTGATCTGGAGAACACAACCCTATTCATCCAGTGTTAGAATTATTTGTATTTCTCAACTTATCTCAATGTCAACACCTGGGATTTGGTTTGAGGCGAAGTGAGGGAGACACAGCAGGACTGCGCTGGAGGCAGGATCCGACACTCCTGCCCAGGATGGGAGAGGAGCCAGCCCAGCAGGGACAAACAGGTAAATGATGGGTCCAGAGCAGAAGACCCAGCTGCTCCGAGGTGTCCAGAGGGACTCCTCAACCCTGAGGCTCCTAAAGGAAATCCCTGTCCAGGCAGAGGGCACATCAGCCACAAAATATCACAGACAAACACGTCCCTTGCAGAGCTGGGAGCTCATCACATCTCCTCCTACCCCAGGCAGACCAAGCAGTCTCACAGCCTCCCTGGCTTCCTTTCAGCCACCCCTCCCACAGCCTTTTCCCAACAAAAGTACAGCATTCCCAGGGTTTCACCCCTGCCAAAGATTTGGCCTTCAGCTGGCTGCTGGTTTGCCAGGAGCACGCGTCGCCTTCGAGAACTTTGACTAAAACAATAAGAAGAAATGACCTACACTTCTCCTTACATTAAACAGGGAAAGGGATTAAAGACTGAAACCCACAGAGATATGTTTATTCATGCGACCTCTTACAACCAAATATAATAATTGTCTGTTAATTGCAGTTTCAGCTCCCACCTCATGCTTCGACATGTGAAACAGCAATCAGCAGCTCCTGTTTAATCCACCTATTATGTTGACTAATTAACTTTGCTCGACAGTTTATTTCTTCCTCCATTATCAGCCCCTGTCAGCCGCAAGCACAGTGCCGCAAAGGGGGACCTCAGCCCTTTTGATTGATCACCGATAGATTGACATGCAGATTAATTTAATTAGAATCACCTCACTTGAGAAATGAAAGACAATGGCAAGGGGGCTAATAGATCTGCTCTTATAATGAGGCAAGCCTCCAGAGCCACGGCAGAGGATTTCTGATTTATTTTGCTGAATTCCCCAGTCGCTCTGAAAGGCTCTCGCTTTAATTGTTCTTGGTTTTGAGAGGCTTTAGCCTCTGAAGAGGTGAAATGCTTTACAAGGATTGGCAAACATTGCTTCAACTCTCTCAGGAAGCTGCTGCCTCTCAAAGTTGGTCAAATGGGGACACTTAAAGGATCGCTTACAACTATTCAATTTCATCGCTTGAATTGGAGCTGAAAAAAAAAAAAAAAGTGAAAGGAAAAATTTTCTACCTATTTCTGGCCCCCAATTAAAATACTGAAAAAGTAAGCAAAGAAACTAAACTGCTCAGAGCCAATCCTGAAGTCTTTGTCTTGAAAAAGAGGAATACAAAAGAGAATAGTTTACATCTAAAAGATCCTAACCCCATCCCTCAGAATGGCATTCCAAGCAATAGATTTTTGTGCATGTTTTAAGTGAAAGATATTAAAATACAGAATAAATTATTCAAGAGCTCCTACAGATGGAAATTTGGGAAAAAGAAAGCACCAAATACTACAGATAAGTTCTTCTGAAATCAAACTAAGGAGAGGAAAAAAACCCAAGCCTTATATATAAAATTCCAAAAGGGATTTCAAAAGTAATTTATCCATTGAATTCCTCAGGGATAGAATAAGTTTATGATATTTTCAATAAAATATGATCTTATAGTAAGTGGCTTGGGGTTTGCAATCTTATTTGTGCACTTGCAACCATTGTAAATTCTTTGCAAGTGGGATTTTGAGCCAACCCTTGGCATTGCCTGTCACAGCTCCATGATTTATGCCAGCTCCTTATCTTCTTCTAAGGGTCTGATTAGATGCATATGAAAATTAACAAAATTACAATTAATAACAATGGCTACAATACAAAATATTTTCCCCAATTCCAAAACCCTATAGGTACACACAGATTTCCTGCTGAAGCTGATCAATCCTGCGCTGAAACCAAAACTTTTGAACATTTTTAGAAATGGCATCCAGAAAAATAATGAGTCAAGAGTAGTAACAGTAAGGTAGTTCTCAAACCTGTGAAAATCCTGTATCTACATAGCTGTTGCTATACTTTCTAGGTAAGAACTTGAGAAAAAACCCTGGTGAGGTTTTATGTGAGTAAATCTATATTTAATTTTCCCCTCCTCATACTTTCAAAACTGTTGATGCAATAGTATTTTGAATTACTTAACAATGTCTTACTACCTCCCTCCTGAACAGTTTGATTTACTATGAAGAGACCTCAGTGGTGTGGTTCTTTGGTGTCGTTAGCAGCAGAAACTATAAATGGAATCCCCAAGAGAAACTGCTTCCAGTCTCAGGAAATGCAGGAAAAAAACCCTCTTATGTGTCTGTTTGAAAAAAAAAAAAAAGATTATTCATAGTGCACCTGTAAGAAGCAACACACTCTTACTGCTCAGTTCTTTAAATGAAAACTCTCATTTATAGAGGAACACTGAACACACACTGCACTAAGGAAATATTAATGCCTCTAATTATTAACAGAAAAAATGCACAACTATTGTGTGCCAGTTACCTACTTGGATTACTACAGAGCACTTACATACTTACAAGTTCTACTCATATTTTTTAATCTAAAAAAATACGACACTCTCCTCATTTCGATTTTGAAACGACTGGGATATGTTCAAGTTAAAACACATGCTAAAACTAATTTGTGGAGAAACCATAAAATTAGGGGGAGGGGAGAGCCAGAGTATATGTGGGCACCAAGGCATCCTAAAACACAGACTGTAGCAAGAGGAAAAGGCACACTGCAGCTTAATAAATGATTAATGAGGTGCTGACACATTAATGTAAGCACAGGGACAACCAGGTCTGCCAAATCTCAAACCTTTCCAAATTTTGTCAACAAAACACAGTTTTAATTTGAGACAGGCAAACATGGAAAATGATTTTGAGCTTTAGCTTTAGCCCTTCATAGATTTTGAATTTAAATCCTGTATCAACACCAGGGGAGACAGAGGTATGAAAGAAACACATGAGTTTACAACTTTCTTCAATGAAGTTGGCACTATCTAAAGCAGTAACGTATCCCAGCTCTGTGGATTATTCTGCCTGCCATTATATAGTTCAGTTTGTGAATACTTTGGAGCTTAGATTTTTCTTTTTTCTTTTTTTTTTTTTTTTTAATATTCAGAAACCAGAAGCCTGGAGATCAAGCTATTTATCCACGTTTAGCACTCGGCCTGTTTATTTGGTATAGTACCTCACCTAATACATCAAAATTAAGCATTGCACAACTCCTCATTTTTAACCACAGCCCATTAAGCTTTGCTCACTGATTAAGACATACCATGTTCCTTGTGCTTTCAATTTTCTCCCGTGTATGGTGAGAAATCTGATATTTTTGCAATGTCCCCAACACCCAGTGGCAGAGGCAGAGAAAATCTGGTTAGGATGATTTCCAGGTTTGAAGTGTGTCCTAAGTGTTAAATGTGTAACTCCAGTGCTTGCCACTCTCCTGAAAGCTATAAATGGCTTGAGCACATCTTTATTTCCATCACCACTTGGTGACCTCTTCCTACAATGTGTTGACTTCTTTATTCTAGTAACTAAAAATCGCTCTCCATATAACAAGACACTTCAAAAGGTGCCTAACTAAGAGCACATAAGTACAATACATTCAGTAATTTTTCTCACGTGCTCAAGGACAGGCCAGGCACTTAATTACCTTGTTGAATTGGGCCACAGCTCTCACTGCTATTTTTCAGTCTTTTTTTTTTTTGCCTTTCCCCTCTCTGGGGATGGAGCCTTGCATGTCCAAATTCCATTATCTGGGATTCATGAAGCATCATCTCTGTCTCTTATGCAAATTTGCAATAAGACACAAGTGGCTTCAATTCAAACATGAGTGGCAGCATCCCATGGAGGCAAACGAGCAGCCTCTGCTGCAGGAGAGGCTGTGGTAACAGAATCAAACAGCATGGCAATCTCTAAGTGACTTTCAAGGTTTTCATAATAAGTGAGTGTTTGGGGTTTTATTCAGTGACACAGCCTGAAAAGTTTCCTCTAAATTAAAACTTGACATGTGTCAGTCGACAAGCAGTTGTGCCAAAACAAGAACAACAAGATAGCTGGGGCACCTGGGTTTCATTAATTACAATAACATAGAACACTGTTTAGGTTG
This sequence comes from Lanius collurio, assembly GCA_020086605.1. Classification (NCBI taxonomy): domain Eukaryota; kingdom Metazoa; phylum Chordata; class Aves; order Passeriformes; family Laniidae; genus Lanius; species Lanius collurio. The sequence continues at coordinate 4,005,525 of JACBWW010000029.1, read as the reverse complement.
TATGAATGAGTTTTTAGTTCTGAAAAATCAAATCTGGGCAGAGTTCACTCATGACACCATCTACTCAGTAGTAGTAGTATTATTATTACCACTAATTGGGGCAGTACAGCCCATCCCATCAAGAATGATGACTTATTGTGATGAAGAATTCAAAACCAGACTGAGCATCTGCCCTGTGGGGTTTCTGGAATAAAAAGGCAACATCAGGCAAAGGTGATAATACACAGCAGCACCAATGCTGTGTGCAATTGGCCCGATGAAACATTGAGATGAAATGATTTTCTCAAGGACAAGCAAGGAGTGTGAAGCACAGCTGAAGTGCTGTGTAGTGCTTGACTTCTCCTCCCTGACTGTCCCCTTGTGCTAATAGAGACACAACCAACACAGCCAGGGCCAGCACTGCTCCAGCACACACACTCTGCTGGCACTCCACACTGCTCCAGTTGTCACGTGCCTGGACATCTCAGACATGCAGAGAAATTTATTTCCTTCCAGGCCCATAACAGCTTTTATATTAGACTTACCACACTCCTACATTGGCAAGCAAAGTTCAGGATAAAACCTCTTAATTCATTTTTGATTGTGAGCCTGAGTGAAGTTTCACACACAGGTTGCTGGAATCAACACACACGCTGCCTCCTCCCTGTACTTTCTTAACAGCTCTTGGAACAGATAATGATCAGACAATTCCCAGTTGCAGGGAAAAAAAAACAACCATACCACCTCTAAAAACTACTAAGAAAGGAAATTTTCCACAGGGCTAGTCCTTAGAGAGTGCAAGACTCATGTCCTTGACCCTTCACTGATTCTCCCAGCAAAACCACAATCTGTGTTCTAAGAACTTCCAGCAACTTTTAGGGACTGATGAATGACAGACCAAAAGTTGGACATATCTTTTGGCAGCTTCAAAGTCCAGCACAAGTGGGGGAATGGAGGAAGGGAATGTCTCCATCTGTGTGTGTGCAAACTGAGCATTTAAAAAGTATCTGGAAATCCCTTATTCTTATGTTTTTTAACCAGAACTTTGACATCACCATTGGAGACCTTTTAAGTCACTGGCAACAATTCAAAGGCAGCTGATAGCAAACACAGGGGCACAGATTTCACTTGGTTCCTACACAACAGTGCCTCAAACACCCAGGAGCACCATATCATTGAGATACTACATGTACACTTGGTCCTTTTCACCCTAAGAAGTGATAAATGAAGCTTGGACTCTGTAGAGCCCAGCTGTTTTATTTTAGGAAGTCTATTGCTAAAAGACCAACAAGTTCAAAATTTAAAAAAAGAAAAGGGAAGAAACAAAAGCAGCTATTGTGAAACAATAAGCCTGGGCACTGAAGAGAATGCTGCGAGCTTCAATGCCACCCTGTATGGGAGTAGGAGTGGTTCGCTTGGCTGAAAGTGATTAATTTCTTGAAAATGTTGAGGTCACGCTAATTGACATGACCTGTGTAATTAAGCAGTCTCTGTTTACACACGGAAAGCTCAACTGCTGTGAAGCTGGGTTTGTATGACAGAATGTCTTTACAAGTCAAGAGATCAACAACCTTTCCTATGTCCTACCTCCCCACCGACACAGCCCCTGATTGCTGTTCTGAGGGAACACGCACAGGCATTTCCATATGAAAATCAGCCTCGAGCCTGGGTGAGCACAGCCCCAGCAGAGTGAACATGTTGTGAAGCAAGCTCTGACAGGCCCCAGGGGTGACTGCTCGGACTAAACCCCCGTGCTGGTGAGAGTCCTTTTCCCACCTTCTCTTTCCCTGATAATGCCCTCTCCAATCACAGGAGAAACGTGACAGAGGCAGGAGTGTGGGGTGAGAAGCCAAGGGCTCTGCCTTGCTAATGCTGGCTTTTACACTGATTAACTTAATCCCTGTAGCCACATCTCCTCACTTCTGCACTTCTCTGCTCAGAGGCAAATAGCACCCTTCTGCCTTCCAGCATTGCTGCAATTAAGCAGTTCAACAAAAGACATTCTACATATAAATAATATTGTCACTTACATAACTTTCAACACTTTCATTGAAGTGCAACTATGCTGGAAAAGAAGCAAACAAGATCATGAGTAACTACAGAAAGCAGATATATTTTGGAGTTATCTTTCTCCAGAGACCCATGTGGTCAATCGGACAAATCTCTTGTTTCTTCCTCAGAACCCTGAGGCAAAGCCCCATGATTCTCCGTGTTTCCTCCCTGGGCTATGTTCACTCCTCCCACCAAAGAGAGAAGGTCCTTTGACTCTCTACCCCATATTTTTATTCAGCACATACTCAGGTAAAGCATTATTGCCACAGTCAAAGGACCATGTCTTCAATAAAAGGGTTGGAGCTACTTCTCAACATTGCCACCATTCCACTCTGCTGCCAGCACTGGAGAGGGCATGTACAGACCACCTTCCCAAGTGATGTTCTCCATCCCAAAATGAGTCATGACATGGGTGGAGCATAAAAAAATGTCCTTGGCCATCTGAAGCTGTGTTGGTATTTCAGCTCCCAAGACTCAGTGCCACAAGCTGCAACAGTGGGGAAATACCAGCCCAATACACCCAATGGTATCTTCACCCCATCAATGCACATTTCTGAGTTTTTACCACTGCTCAGGAGTAAAAACTGTAGCCACAAGCCTGATTTTATTAACTGCCCTTACATCTTCCTCTGCCCCAGCCCATAAACAAGGTGCTCACTCCGTGTCTGCATGAAAAGGAATAGTTCCCTATAGAAAATAAAAAGGTTCCACGGGACACAGTTGGCTCGGGTGATTTCTACAGTTCAAGGCAGCTCCTGAAATGTGCAGTTTATTTGCAAGGGCCGTGGGTGCAGGAGCTCTGCTTAAGCTGCCACAGCTTAGAGCATGGCCCAGAGAGAGTGAGAGGGAGAGCAGGAGATAGAGAGGGAGATCGAGAGAGAGACTGAGAGAGTAAGAGACTCTAAGAGAGAGACTAAGAGAGCTAAAAGTCTGATTCCATGATGTTATATCTCGTCCTATACTGAATATGGTAATATTACAACATCCAATCAACAGAAGACAGAAATCCTTATAGAATTTACATACAACCTATCAAAACTACTACATTACCATACTGGGTTACATTTTAACTCCTAAAAACTACTTTCTAAAACTACTTTTTTCTTCCCTGCCACGCTGGCAGGGTTTCTCTGACTCTTGGACTTTTCTATTTGCTGAAGCATCCTCTTCTTTGCTAAAGACATTGCCCAATCAAGAGGGATTCTCCTTCAGCTGGCTAGCCCATTGTTTTTTGGTTGTACAGTAACTCACAGCTCGGTATCTCATATCTCAGAGCCAGCTTTCATTTCTGTTTCGCTTACAGGTTTTATATTTTCAGAATCTTTTGCCAAACAGTCATATTTATAAGGTTTCCCTATTTCATCCTCTCCAACAGTTCCCTACACAGAGAGGAATATATCTGAGCAGGGGAGCCCCATAACTGAAAACAACAGTGAGGTCATTCTGATTTTCCTTTTTCATGCTTTCCCTTCCGGTGGAGATGACATTATCTTCAAGAGTGCTCTCTTCCAGAGCAAGAAAACCCAACTACTTCCTGCCAATTCTGCTGTGACAAGAAGTCCTCAGGCAATATTTTGTGACCTTATGTTTTTAGCATCTTCCAGTGAATTACTAGGTTAGTTTGGGTCAAAGTACTTCTGTCCCTAACAGCTGCTGATTTTTAAAGGAGGAAGCGTGTCCGACTGACCTGGAATCGACGCATGTCTCGAGGGTTTCCTGCATTTTTTAGGCAATTTTGGTTACATTTGAGGAAAAATTTCAAGAAGAACCTGTGGAGAAAGAGAAACAGACATTAATGTCTTATAAATAGGGTGTAGTATGTATAAATATGATATCTGCACATTTGGTCTAACATAGACTTATCTACATCAGTATTCCCAACTCGGACAAATCACCCCCTTCCCCATCCAGAGAGAGAGTGGAGCTTGCATAGGCCCAATCTAGCAAAACAGGCAAGCACATCTTGAAACTTTAAACACTAATTTCATAGATCTGTTGTGTCAGAGCCATTAAAGATTGCAGAATCAGTCCCTCTGTCATGCCAGGATTGCTGCACCATCCAGAGCAATGAGGAGGAGACACATCTTTCAGCACAGCAAAAAAGGGACAGAAAAATGCCAGACGTGAAAATTCCCTTGTGCATAAATGGGGTTTTTGTTTTACAAGTTCACTGTCACCCTCGAGTTTTGATTTAATACAAAAATACTGAAAATGTTCCATAGAGTTGAAATCTCCCTCACAGAAATAAATCCAGTTTGTACATAAAATTAATGCTCAAACAGTGGTTAGAGGAGCCCAAATCCCTGAAAGAAGAAGGCGGGAAACCTTGGTCAAAAGAATGACTCAATGGAAAAATGAAATATTTTTAATGCAGCCTATTTCCTGACCATACACAGGTCACTGAAGTAGCTAAATGACCCTGACATATATCTTTAAAAAAAAGACATTGCCTTTTACAAAGTCAAAGAAAAAAGCAAACATTTCACTGAAAATATTTCCTTCAGTGTTATGCATCAGTGGACTGTAAACTCATAAAGACAAGCCAATGAATAATAGTGGGTCTCAGATTCCAGGCTTCCTCCCTGAAAGGCAAAGTTTATCAGCCTTTTGTCCAAAATAAACTACAGACTAAGGTCTACTAAAGCTCAGCCGTGCAAAGTTTAATCCTACAACAAGTTTAAAGCCCAGTGTAACCAGACAGGGCAGCATTACACATGCAATAACCAGCACTGACTAAGCACTTCCTCTGCCCTGTTCCCATATACAGGAGCGGTGGGGAACAGTCTGATCCTGTTTTACTTTAAATCTGAATGTTAACTTTTGCAAGCAGCCCTCTTTTAGCACCCAAACTGCATGCTAGTTCAGCAGAATTTGCACAGACTGTCACCAAGAAAGGCAACACTGCAGGGTAAACAGCTTCAGAAAATCCCTTTTTGATGAGCAGCATTCTTTGCCCTGCTCTAGTTGTGGTGCTGCCCCTCAGCAAGGCAAGTTTTGCTGCTTGTTCCTCCACATCAAGAAAATCATACAAGGCAAATGGCTGCAACAACAAATTGAAACTATGAGGGACTGTTTTCATTAAAGAAATGCAGTGTAATGAGGAGGCTTATCAAATGTGATGCTTGGGATTATCCAGGACTAGATCACCTGGCCCAGGAAGTCTCTTCTAGACCTGAGCTTCTAAATAAGAGCAAGCAATCAACATAAAATTAACAGCCACTGCACTAGAACAGGGGTCTGGAAACAGTGTTTGTTTAAAGTAAAGAGCAGGGCAAGTCATTGCAGTTCTCAATCAAGCAGGTTCTGATATTCAATAATGGAAAGGTGCTGCTATTTGTTGTACGTGTGTGTCTTTTTAAGCCACTAATGGCCAGCTGTGACAGCCTGACTCAGATTGTGTAGAAGGAGCTGTCAGCACAAATCTTGGCATCTCGGATCCAGACAACTGCTTGCCACCAGGCAAGGGTTTGTACTCGTGCCAGAATGGATTTTGAGAGACAAGCAAATAGGGCATTAATTCTGCCAAAGAGAAACGAAAAGTGGGGAGAGTTCAGGATCTTACACTTCAGATGATGGCTTTCCTGTCAACAGCTCATCATTTAGCTCACGAGCTATGAAGGGCACAGACATCAGATCCCTCTTGCCCTAAGCTGGCCCTGTCTCGTGAATCGCTGGCAGGATTCGGAGACCACCCCTCCAGACGAGATTGCTCGCTGACATAAAAAGCCTGGCCATCTGTTGGGAGGCAAAGACATCCCTGTCAGCTGGTGCCTACAGCCTCAAACAAGCCCTTATGTGGCAAAACCTCTCGGAGCCACTCACTCTTTGGGGAGAAGCTGGCGCTGCCCTGGGCCTACTGTGGGATTTTGGCAGCTTCGCCAAGGGTCGAGTCCAGCAGCTGCCCCCCTGATCTGCCACAGCCCCAGAGGAAAACCCCAGCCCTGAGGGGAGCTGGGATGTGGAATAGTTAAAGGTAGCCAAAAATTCCCATTTTGCTTCACATAGCACTCGAGCAATGGGCAATGAGGGTGGTGGGCTGATTCAGGAGCCTCCCAAAATGATGGAAAGCTCTTTGTGAAGTTCTCTGGAGAAACACTGAGCCTTCCCTCCCCTTACAAAGCCTGAGCTCACGTCAACTCAAGGGCTTGGAAAATCACTCTGAAATACAAGAGTTGGCTTTCGGGGTCTGCAAAACTCTAACCCAAAGTTTTGCAGTCTAACTCCATTTGCACTGTGCTGTAACCCCCAAAGGCTACAGAAGTTTCACCAAAATAAACTGCAGAAGAAATGAAGCTCATCTGTTTAAACCTACCAAAACACCTCAGGCAAGCAAGAAAGCAAACAAAACTTCCTTTGAATTAAACCAACTGCAGAAAAAAATTAACTTGCAAAAATAACAGCATTTTCAGAGGAACTCAAAACTTACACAGCCAAGTTCACTCACTGCATTTTAAACAAAAAAAGTCACCAGTTTACAGAACACATTCTGCCAAGTGCCGTATTTTAATTCCACTGCAAGACAAAACAAACTATGGAGCTGCACTTTGTTTTGGAACACACCAGGGCTGGAGTCCCCCTGGCCACACAAAGCTTCCCACACTCATCCAGGCAAGAGCTGAGCAGCTCCTGGGCTGGCACCACACGCCCCAGCTGATGGAACCCCCACCTTGGCAGGAAGGAGGATGAGAACAGATTAAGACAAGGGTAGAGCAGAGCAGTTTGATTCATGGGGCTCAGCCCAGGCTCTTGGTTCCTGCTTTAAACCGCTTGTTCAGGTGCCTTCATCACCTCAAGCCCGGTCCTGCCAGCCTTCCTCATTAGCAACACTTCACTCTGCAAATATTTCAGATTTGGATTGACAGGACTGGTCCAGGAAAAGTGCCAACAGAGCTGAGCTCTTGTAAGCATAAACCTCCATCCCCATTTGTTCACATCGAACTTCTTCTCAGTGGGTTGGTTTTTTCAATTCTAACTTTCCCCACATTTGGCAGGACTGTGTACCATTAATGCTAACCACAGAGGATATATAGCATTAATACTCACTACTGGGGTCTGAAATTCATTTCCAAGATGAAAAAAAAATGTGCAAAACACAGGAGTGTCAATAAAATCTTCAACTCTCTCTCCAAACTTATGTGACTGCTGAACACCCACTCTTCTGCCACACAGGACTCAGTCATCAATTACAATTATTGCTACCATTGAAGGGTTTGGGAGTTTTTTGTGCATGAATCAACCAAAACATAATTTCTGACTCCCTTCCTGACTACTACCATCCCTGGTGTGAAGAGCATTTGTGCATGTGGAGCAAAGAAACACAATCCAGCTCCATGCAAGGCAGCTCAGGTCCACAAACACAAACATTTTACAAAGCACTTGGATTTACTGACTCGCATTGGTATTAAACCAGAGAATTCCATGCATCACCCACCATCCCACAGACACACGGCTGGAGTGTAAGGAAGGGAAGTTTTAGGGAAAATCAGCTAATTTTAGATTATATTTAGGTGTCCTAAGATGCAGCTCAGGGCAGGCTGCAAAAACTGCCGAAGGAATGAGGTTGCTGAGCAGTTAATGTATGCCATGCATGTACTGCTACCAATCCCTGAGTAACTGCAAGGTCCAGTGTAGAAACACACCCTCTGCTTAAATACAAACCCCTGGGCTGAATCAGGTCCCAGACTAATGTGAACTTCTGTCTTCCAGGCAAAAGAGAGAATGTTCTCTCCTTTTCTCACAATTCAACAGAAATTCCTTTTTGGAGAGGTTGTTAGGGTGTTTTTTCTAACAAAACTGCTGCATTTCCAAAAAGTGCCAGTAGTGCTGTGCTCTCACCATTATCCTCTGCTCACTGCTAGGGAGAAACTCTACCCCAGGCCTGGTTCCTGCTGCTACTGCCAACTCCTGAATCCAGATCTGTCCTCACTCCTGCCCCTTCCATCCTCTAACTCCCCTTGTTCCCCTGATGGGTCTGGTAAGCACACAACCAGCTGGAGGTCACTTCACTTGTTTAAAATGCTCCCTGACACTCCCTGCTGGCCTTATTGTCCACCCCACACCAAATCCTTTGGGTTTGTGCAACACCCTCCCCAGCAGCATCCTGCTCTTTGCCACTACCACAGAGATTTAAATTAAACAAATGGTAGAAATGGAAATCCAAGTAATGAAGATGTAAGAGGATTTTGCCTCTCTGCTTTTCTTGCCACTACAAATTAATACTCATGTTTATTAAAAATAGCTGAAGAGTTAAATTAAATAAAGTAAGCTCTGAAATGATCTACGTTGGCTCTTCTGTCACTCCCCTGAAGGAAATTTAAAGCAACTCAAACATGAAGGCTTAGCAGTAGGATTTTCTTGCCATTGCCACAATAAATATGTCTGTGGAAGGAGAAAAAAATAGTTGGAAAGAAGACCTGCTGCATTCCTGATGCTGAAGAAAAGCTGGTTTGTTCCTGATACATTGGAGAAGTTGTTCAAGAACAGTTCCTCCATGTGAAAATACGACAGCTGTCATGGTGCCAAGGTCAGCCAGACCAGTGGCTGTCCAGAGAGTGAGTGCTGGTTATACAGCTCAGACCTGGCTAGGGCAAAAAAAAACCTGACAAAACACACCTTTTCTGTGGTATAAACACATCTGATAGAAAAAGGGCAACTTCAGACTCCTGGATGAAACACAGCAGTAAGTATATGTGGGTTTGTAAAATTAGTAAACCAAAATACAGGGGCCAGGGCAATAATTAGCAACTTTCCATCAGATAAAAGGATTGCATGCCCATTCTGTACGGCACACCAATTCAGCAGAGTACTAAATATGTACATAAATTTAAATACACAAGCAGTACTGATGGAGACAAAGGTACTACTCACATACTTGAGCACGTCGCAGGCCCAGCTCTGCTCTCAGCCTGGTGATGCTACAAAAACAGTCTCAAACAACCTTTGAGGGGTATTTTAGCTCTGGTGAAAACTTGGCAGATCAGGAGGTACCAAAGCCAGTACAGGGGTGAGTTCAGAGGTCACTGCACTCCCTGCCACTGCTTTGTTTGCTTCTGCAGGGTTTTTTGGCACTTTTCACACA
>JACBWW010000029.1:3837384-3996033 GCA_020086605.1 Lanius collurio | reverse complement strand
ACCCACATAATCACCAAATCAGAAGGCAGGACTGCCCAAACCAGCCTTAAATTACTCATTGCTCGCCTCAGCAAATGTTCCCAGTCACTTTTCCTCAGGTCTGTGTGTTCTGCACAGCGAAGCACAGCATATCAATTTTTCATCTTGCATCTTCTGGACTTCTCTAGCTCCCTGGTACTGGTTATAATGCATCACAGAAATTTGGAGTCGTTTAGGAAAGTGTGTTTGGTATTTTCTCCCATGAGTGAGTTAAAATCCCAGAGAGACTTTTTGGGTTCTTTTCTCAGACTTTTAATAAGAAAAGAAGGAGATAACACCACTGAAAAACAACATCACAAAACAGAATTAAGAATAGTCCAGAGGCAGGTTTGAATGCTCAGTTTTCTGTAATTTAATTTTGCCCCCAGGTCTGACTTTTTAATATTTTTTTTTTCCTTAAAGTAGTGAAAATCTGAATTTTCCTATATCTCCTTACTTGTGCCCAGCTCCAGTATCTAAAACTTTTATTACACTTGAACTCCAGCTACCCTTGTATCACAAACCAAAAAAAAAGTTGGAAGGAGTTTATGCCATCTGGGTACAGGGGATACACAGGGTATTTTCGGTTGATGACAACCATTATAAATAGTAAAATAGTAATAATAAAATTCAATCAATTTGGTTCTGTTTAACCACTTTTCCTTTCAGCCTTCCCCCAATTCACTCCTGTTTCACCCCTCAAATATTAGGCCATAAAAGTGGGTTAACTATTTTTAATTTTTACTGAAGACGTTAGACTTCAGTCACTGGAAAAAACTCCAAAGCAGCCCTGTGGTCTGTCATAGTTCACACAATGCCAGTGAATTAGCAGCCCTGCCAGAGCCATACTTTAGCTAAAAGAGCCTCTGTTCAGTGTTGGTGCTGACAGATAACAGCAGTGCTGTTATTGCAATACGATATCAGCATTTGGTTCCCTGCTTCCTCAAGGTAAACTCCTGTAACTTTAGCATGGGCACCAAAAAGCAGCAGTGGGATGTTGGAGAGCAGGGCTAATCCAGCCCTCTGAAGCTGCTTTTCTCACACCAAACAGAGGGCCCTAAAACATGTCACCTCGAGCTGGGGGTGCTGATGACATATTTCTTTCACCAGCTTACTGAGAAGGTTATAAAGATTCACATGGTAAATATTTCGTGTGGGAAACACATTTCCCACCTTTCCCTGGACCAGGCACATGTAAATCACCTGCATGTCAAATTGTGTGCAATCTGATTGCACATAAAATAATTAATGATTCCTCAAATAACCTGAACCCAAGAATACCTTTGAATAGCATTGACACACCAGTGCCATCACCCAAATCTGCAAAACCCAGAGGCTGAGTGAGGCCATTTAAAGGACAGGTCTGAGGCTCTAAAGTGCTGAGAAAAATTTCTGCACAAGCAGAAGATGAAGTGCTACTCAAACCCCAACTGAACAGAGGCATCCTTGAACATTTACACCAGGTGTAGACATGATCTTACAATGGTGAAACCTCCCAAGACCTGGCTCAGAGCCTGCTTCACTTTGGTCTCAAGATTTATTTTTTTTCACATGGAAGGTGCTTTATGTTAAAAAAAAAAAAAAAAAAAAAAAAGGAAAGGGCCATGGTCTGCTTACACTGACATGGAAATTATTTTTGACCAGATTTATGTGTAGGACTGGTGGCCTGAGGAGAGAGAAACAACCAAGATGCTGTTAGATCTCTTATTTACAATAACCCATGGTATGCATCAATAATGAGTCAGAAGAACATAATTGATGAAGAAAGCGATTCTTGAGTAAATTCATGTCTCAAAAACCTTAAAAATACACCATCCAAGGACTTTCTAGAGAAATGCCAAACAAACTTCTCCCAGTGCTGTGTGCCCACAAGATGCTGACTCTGGGCAGACTCAGGGGTTCCTGGCTGCAGCTGCTCCAGTGCCCTGGGAGCAGAGCCAGCGAGATCTGCACTGCAAGACTGGGATTCACTGCTGGGGTGACACCCCAGCCTCAGCTTCTCCCCCACAGAACTGCAGCAGCAGTGGACAACCTAAAAACGTGCCTGTAAATCTCCTGTTCCCACAGTCCTGGGTGGAACTTACCTCACCCTGCCCACCTCAGCAACTACAGAGAAATATTTGGGAAGTGTAATATGGAGAGGGATTGATTGCATCCCCTCCTAATACAACTTATGCTTCAATGAAGAAATTAAATGTTTGCTTCAAGTAAAGTAGCAGCAGTGAAGGTCCTTATGTGAGGGAGGAAAAAAAAACCACAATAATTTAATAATGTTAATTTATTAAAAGCTAACTTTTAATAAAGTAAAAACTAAACTGATCTGAGAACCCAGTCAGTCACTGACAAAGGACAATCTGACAGAGATGCTGCTGGGAGATGTGATTTTACACTTTTACAGTTCACTGAAATAAAGAAAAAAAAAAACAACTACTAAAAGGAATCTTTTCAATAAACTAGCAGGGGTGAGTCTAGAATTAGCTATCCAGAAAAAAAAATATGCAAATATGCATTTGTATTTACACAAGACAAGATCAAATGCAAAAATACTGTGGAAAAAAGTCAAGTGCTGCCTTCAGCTCCTGCCTACAAGCTGGACATTCCATCCAGGGGTTCCCATTGTTTGATGATATTTAAGAGAATAAAGCCCTCGTTTCCTTTGCAGCAGGGAGCTCTGGCAGTGAGCACAGGATCCGGAGTGTGGTGGCTATTTTGAGAGCTGGAAGGAAGCAAGAGGCTGTTCTGTGGAAAGGTGGAGGCACTTTGAGCTGTGTGTGCAGTGGCTCAACGAGAGAAGATAGGCCAGGGGTACTGGAAGGGGATCATGAACTGACTCTTTAAGTATAAAATGCTGCAGATTTGTGTGTATGTGTGGGCAAGCAACCCAGGCACTGTAAAATTCATTAGGATTTACCACAAGAGAGGAAAGACTGAAAGAGGAAGGGCAAAAGAGTTTCTGATGTGCTGGTGAAGAGGATCACCCTGTATGTAATGCTGGAGATGTCATCAATAAATATTGCATATGTCTGCTACCTTTAACATGACATTGAAAGAGCTTCATTAACCTCTGCAGCAGACATGTAGAATCCAATCATATCTGCTTATATCACAAGTTTTGGATTAAGTGCTTCAGATCTTTTCTTAAAGCAATGAGCCTTGAATATGTAGGGAAAAAAACGTTTGCTGATATCCTCTTCTGTGTCAGAGAGATGTGGGAAAGGCACTGCAGGCTGTAGCTGCAAAGTTATCTTTGCACCAGTTGGGAAAGATGATCCAGCTAACAAGAATATTTTTTCCTGCCCTTGAAGCCCCCTGCCCAGTGTAAGGGCACCCAAGCTGAAAGACAAAACCCCAAAACTGAAGTGGAATTCAGATCAGGATGCTGGTGACAACTTAGAACTGGAGCAAGGCAAAGACATGAGTCAGCATTTATAAGACATTTATAAAATAAATCACAGTCATAGCACTGTGTACTTTGTAGGCTGGAACTACAAAAAACAGCATCTTTTGAGAGAGTTCAACTGACCAAAAGCATTGTAAGGGCAGAGGTAGAGCATTAAACATGTGACAGAGGGGAGCAGGGAACAGCTACAACAACTTCCATGGGTGTGAAAACACAGACAAGACCTGGGATCTCCCCTGTGACCCTGGATGTCTGGCTGTGTCACCCAGATACCCTTCTGTGTGAAGGCAGAGGTGACACCTGTGATCAGTAAGATTTACACCCACAAAACACAGAGCATGAGGGTCTACAAAGCACTAGATATGTACTTCAGAATTATGACTTTTCTGTGTCACTGCACAGGACAGCCTCAGCAATGGAAAGAAGCTTCACAATGCACAGTTAAGAAACCTTGCCAAGGTAAAAGTTGCTGTTCATCTACATCTTACCAATGGAAGTTATAATTCAGTGGACTAGGAAGTACTTGCAGCTGAACAACTCTTAACAACTCTTTTTTTTATGTTCTATTGTACTTCTTTTGAGAGCAATTGTGCTGGACATCAGGAAGAACTTCTTCACTGCAAGGGTGGCAAAGATTTGGAAAGGGCTGTCCAGGGACGTGGTGGAGTTCCCATCCCTGGAGGTGTCCAAGGAATGACTGGATGTGGCATTCAGTGGTTTAGCTGGCATGGTAGTGTTCAGTCAAAGCTGGACTTGATAATCTCAGAGGTCTTTTCCAACTTTAATGGTTCTATGATTCTAAGTTTTACATCTCTGCTTATGTCCAAATAAAAATTAGGAGCCAGTTTGAAGGAATACTGTGCAGTGCCAATGACAAACTTCTCAGCAGACATGTTAGACAACACACTAAAATACCCTCACATCAACTTGTCAACAATAACCACCAACAGACAACCCTGACAATAAAATGCTCAGGGCTGGATTCAAACTACAGTTAAATGTACACTATCACATACAAATTGCATGTGACTTTGAGTCTATTCAATGAAATAATATTACTCCAAGTTGGGAAGCAGGAATCATTCTGATTACAACAAAATGACCAAATTTCTACTTGCAAAGGCTTCTTTCACGGTGCAGAATAACTGCAACAAGCACAAAATGACTGCACTGCTCCTGCCCCTGCAGTGAAGCCTTTCTGCCACCTTGGAGCTGCAGCACTTCCTGACTACAGCCAGCTTTAGCCTTGGCATCTTCTGAGGCCTCCACCAACTTTTCAGGCAAAGTTCATGGATATAAAGAGGCAGGTTTGGCTCACTGTGTTTAAGAGAGTGTGAAGATCCCTTCATCATAAAGATTCTCAACGCTCAGTAGAAGCAGCTACCTGGAACTGGCAAGGACACTGAGGAGAACCCTTTCATCCTTGCAGAAAGCGTCTTGGGACTTGTTATGACTACAGGTGGTCAGACACCTGACTTTGTGTGTCTCCTGAAAGACAGCACCTCCAGCAAGGCGGCACTCCCCAGCGTGACACCTCTTCAGCAGCCTCTGAAAGGGAAGCAAACCTCCCACTGAGCCACCAAACGCTGCTTCCCACACTAGTGAGGCTTTTCCTTAGAGGACTCTTCTTTGAAAATAAAAAATTGTCAGTCTAGTGATGCAGTGCCAATAACTCCATGGGCTGTTGCTTTTGTATATCCTGAAGGTTGCTTTTAAAACATGGGTTTTGTTACAAAACAGGTTACGGAAAAGTGATATCTCACAAGTTTTAAATTGAGATATCACTTTTTTTTTTTCTTTTTTTTTTTTTGCAACTGGACATGGTCTTCTTGACCTCCATCCAGTCATTTAGATGGCATGTTCTAATGCTCACCTATGTGTCACTTCTAAAGCAAGAGACAAATACAGTCTGTACTCCTCGGTAACAGTTTTAGTTTATTTTAAAAATTCCACTACTAAAGATCACAAAATAATTAAGAAAAAAAAAAGTCTATTCTTTTTCTTTTATCAGATGAAACTTTGTATCAAATTGTAGGCAATAATGCATTTGAGATACAGAAACCAAGAATGCAAGCAGAGCTGGCAGAACACCCACATTATTGCCCTGCCTTCACCCCACAGAGAATTATGCTTTCAAGGTGTTCAGGCAGAAAATTTTCAGGAATTTTAAATATGTTAATAGCTCAAGGTAATGACAACTCCATGCCAAAACCCCAAATTGGAAAGTTCCTGAGCCCCAAGCAACATTCAGTCTGCAGTAGTGAAAGAGTGAAACAAATTCCGATGGGAACACGCACACCTTTTGTGAAGTTCTAATCTGAGGTTGGCATCTGACCAGAAATAACCAGTTCAGATCCCATCTTGGAGACCCGAGCTTGGGACCAAGAAGTCTTTAGAATAAACTGAAAATGTCTTCCTGAAATGCAAGAGAGGCTGGTTTCTCTCTTGTTGCACTGTCTGTTCCCAAACCCTCTCCCACCCATTACCTCTTAAAGGACATTGGCAAATGGCACCCCTTAGGCTGTATAAATCTCTGCAGAAGGAACGGCATAATTTTTCTCCCATCACGAACCTTCCAGTCTAATATTTGACAGCCTAGATCAGGTGCTGTCCAAACATTTATTAAAACATTTTAAATGATGAATATATCCAATTATTACTATTAATGCAGCTAATACTGACTAATGAGGGGGAAACACACTAGCTTGTGTCCCGCAATTCATTACCCCTGCCTTGTCAACAATTCAAAGCCCAAAACCTAATCATCCATACCGGGCCCTGTTATATTTCACACGTCACATTTAATAAGTCACTCAGTGCCTATAAATTAATGTAACATGTCGGCGTTTATGAGCGCGGCTTTGTCGCTGTTAACAAATGATGTGCTGGCCTGGTCTGCTGCAGCTCAGCAGTGACGGATGATGGAGGATGATTTCTCTCCAAACTATAAACTGCACACTGGGGACCACAGCTACACGTGTGTGCACACCCACAGTGGGTGTGGGAATGGTACAGAATGTACAGAATTAGGTACCTGTTACCGGTGTCTTTCATGCGTTTTAATGTATTAAATAGTTTTCAGTCCGGTCATTGAATTTTATCAACACACGTGGTAACCAGTTAGACACATATAGAGATGAACACAAGTTACCACAGAGTGTTATAGGGATGTATAAACAACTCTCCAGTAAGTTTATCAAAAACACATCTCCTGTGTGTATCGTGTTACAATTTCACTCGCTCCACTTTAAGTCAAGTTTATAGATACCATCATTTATAACAACACAACATACAGGTGGGGCCAAATCTTGGGTTTGATTTACAGTGAGTGTGAACACCTGTAATATCTCCATTCTTAGTGCTCCCTCAGCCAACCACAGCTTGAAACAGAAATGAAACACCACAGAGTTGTATTGCAGAATGTGATGCTGAACTGCAGATGACTGGCATGGCACCAATATTTTCTTTACTACTTCTTGAGCAAAACTGATTTTTTAAAAACAATATTAGTAAAGCATAACTTAAAGTAACAGAGTACATGAAAAAATGTACACATGATATACATGTACTTTTTAAAACCCTTCTTCCAATTTTGCCAAGCAAACTGTAAGCATTGGAAAGCAACAGGGAAGATGTCGACATCTTTTTGGTTACTTTGGTTACAGCTGTGGCAGGTTCAGGACTGATGAAAGACATCTGGATCTACAAATGACTGCATTAAGTACTATGTGCAGTAATAAAACTGCATGTTGCAAATGCACACTCTGGCCAGGAGGGAAGCTGTCACTGGAACCAACTTTTAAGCTCAACAGGTTTGTCAGCAGCAGAGGAAGAAGACAGATAAGGAAAGGATCTCTGAGAGTTGAGCTCATCACCCCTTGGAAAGTAACTCTTACCAAAGCACAAACCAGGACCCCTGTTTTGGTGTCATAACAAAGCTTTCCTGATAGTAATGCCAGTTTTGCCCTTATGGTCTCTTTTACAAGGTTGTATCCCATTACAGCAACACATTCCTTATGAAACAAAACATCCTGGAATACAAACAGCAGTGCATTGGTGATGAGCCCACAACCAGCTTGGGAGAGGCAGGTCTGACTGAATTCTCTGGATGCTTTTTTTGCCTCTGTTGGGAAATGACAGTCTGTAAAAGAGGAAGATTTGTGGGAAAGGATCATGTCTGAAGGTCTGCCAGCATGAAAAAATTCTTAGAGGAAAAACCTCTAGAGTGACAAAACATCATCTTGAGAAAATTCATAAGTGAAAGCTCTTCATTTAATCTCAGCAGTTATGACTCAATGCTTCCATGTCCTACTGAAGCAGCAATCCTGAAGAGCAGTGCAGCAGGAAGTCACACTTATTTTCCAAAATCAATCCACCCTGGAAAGGCCACCCAATGGTGACAGTACCAGAGCAGGACACAGAAGACCTACATTCCTTTCTGTGCTTGGTGTACTTTGGAAGCTGCCAAGTCTCTTTCAGGCTGCTAAAGATGCAATTAAGCCCTCTTAAAAGTCCTACTGTACATTTTACTGCATCTTTAGAAGTCAAAACACCTTTAAAAATCTACCTTTAAATCTCTCTGTCTTCTTTTCCCATCTTTAAAATAGGGATCATGACACTTCTCTAGCACACAGGTACTGTACAGATAGATAAAGACAAAGACACTTTGTAAAAGGTGTCACACACATCTAGGATTCTCTCATGTACTGTTGGCATAAAAAAAAATCTCAGATATTTTTAAAGACTTCTGATATATAAAGGGGAAAAGATGTAGGATTTCATAGACTTTAAATGTCTCTAAGAAAATTATCCTGTATAGGCTGTATCAGTGAAAGAACCACACTTATGGATTTGTTTTTCTAGGTCGTGTGTGGGATTTTTTTGGCACTTCATACCTTTAGAGCAATAGAGATGGTAAAATTCTGTAGAAAGGCTTGAGCATCACTGCTCCTGTACTCTACACACTACTTCTTGTTGAAGGAAACTATTTGGGTGTACAGTCTGAGGTCAGCCACGACAGCAAAGGCCAATTCACCAGTTAAGGCTCAGTGACGCCTTGGGTGTCCCCACAGCCCATCATTTGCAAAATGCTAAAGGTCACAAAGACCCTGAAAACCCAGAACCACATATTTTAACAGTTTCCCTACAGAAAATTTATTTACTAATTGCCTAATAAAACGTGTGTTATTTTCTCTAAAAGCAATATTGTGTTTCTAGCACCTAAACCAGAAATTATACAGTGCAAACCCTCCCTTCAGGTAACTCTGTGACAACACCTATGAAAGCAGAAGTTGAGACCACTATTCCTAACCAAAATAAAATTATTAGAGCAGTGCATCTCAAATAAACAGCAACACCACAATAAAATAATGTCATCTGTACAGCACCCCCAGCACTTGGGTCTTTTTAATCCCATTCTCCTCCTTGTCATTCATTTATCATCTTTAGTCCTTTCAGTCAAAAATTTTGTGGGGCAGCATGATATGATTTGTATAGAAATCTGACCTACCAGAGGTCTCCATGTACTACCACAAAACACACAGATAAGAACAATCTTGATAAACTGGGTTTTTTTGTTGTTTTTTTTTTTCTTTTTCCTTACACACACATTAAGGTCTAAATGGGAAAAACAAGCAAAAAGTAAGCTGAGTGCCATGAAACATGAAAGTTTGGTACTATCTGCATGCCACAGCAGCCACCCTTAACTCCAAAAACTTCTAAAATTCCACAAGAAAGGTGGAGATTGCAAAAAAGCCACCACACAGGCACTGCTGGAGAAAGCCTTAAAAACATGGGAAGAAGTAGAACTACCCTGTTGCAAGGAAACTGAAATCTTGAAGAAAAGCAGAGAAATCTGCATGACAATAACATTGTTTCCTTCTCTGAGGGACCCTCAGGGCTCACAAAATCATACAGAAAAGAACACAGCTCTTTTCAATTCAGCCCATTGTACAGAACGGTGAATGTCACCAGGTTTATTTTATAATGATTTATTATAAAGAAAAATAAGGGCTCAGGCAGAGACATATTTTCTCAAGAATTTATTGTTCACCAAAATGGTTTGTTTTCCTGAAACATTTCTTTTTGCTCTATTTTTTTTTTTCTGGCTTCATTCTAGAGCTGCCTTCAGCCACATTTTGCTTTGACAGAGGTAAACTTTCCATCTTCACCTCCTCTGCCACCTGCAGCCCCCAGACTTCCCCTGAGCAGTTGATGCTACACCTGAACCACTGCTAAGCCACCAACCACCTCCTCCTTCTTGCACCACACCTGTCTGGCTTCTCCCTCCCAAAACATCAGGACCCCTCAGACCTCTGGAGAGACAAGGGAGCAAAGCACCACCAATAGCAGGCTCTGGCACTGGAGGCAGAATCACGCCTGAATTCCAGGGTGAGGATCTCCTTTGATCCCTGCTGGGAACAGAGTGGTGGCCCAGGAGGGCAGGGGCATGCCCAGCCTGCCAGCTGGAGCAGAGGTTGGTGCTGGGGATTGGGAACTGGCTCCCTGAGGGAAACAGAAACTCAGCTGGAAGAACATCCTTCCTAATCCCTGTGTGAGCAACAGGATGAGCTGCACTGAAATGAAGGGCTTTAAGCAGCTCTCCTTCCCACCCACCAGCAGCTCCCCAGAGCCCCTGGCTGGGTATGTTCTGTGTGATCCTGGGCTGTTCCAGTGCCACCACAGACCTCACCAGCCTTCCCTTCCTATGTCTTCCTCCTGCACTTCCTTACTATGGCAAGGACACAATTTATCCTCCTTATGTAATTAGTCCCTACTGTCATCAAGCCAGTTAAGGAAATGCCAAAATTCACCTTTCAGAGGGGAGGAAAATAAGTGACTTCACAAAGACATGCAAGAGTTTTTGGTAATAAAAGTGAAATATTCCAGTGCATGGCACTGCTAGTGACAATTTCTACTCCAAGAGTTATTTCTTTCAATTAGAAAAGTAGAACAATTAAAAAAATTAAAATAAAACCTATCTCAGCTGCATTTTCCACATAGAATTAGCATCTGGTTCAGAAAGCAAATTAGACAAAACCTGAGCAGGCAAAGAGAACACCCAGTGCATTGTATGTCCAAGCTAAACTGATGCAATTCCACATATTCGGTAAAAAAATAAAGTCAGAAGTAGGTCAGAAATCTGACAGATTTAATCACAGAAGAGATGAACAGGAAATCTGACGGAAATAAGATCACTTTCCATGATGAATTCATAGTCAGCACTTAATTGAGTACAATGAACTTGAAAATACACTTGGTGAATGCCTGCATTAGCTGGACTTGTGAATGTTTGTAGCAGTTAAGATACACAAACTGATCAATAGTGTAAAACAAAGGAGCTCAGGTATGCATGTGTACTCATACATCACTTCAATAAATTACCCCGGGTGTTAACACCAGGGAAGGGAGGGGGGTGGATTTAGAACAATCATTTTGGGATCAAGAGCTAAATCATTTCAACCACATCTTGATTTCTGCAAAACTCGGCAGGAATTATGAGGCTTAACAGCATCTCAACAATTAGCATATTATAAATACAAAAATGATATATTAAAGTGAGAGGAGAAAAAGGCCAGCATTTTACACCTACAGTAATATAATTCCACTACTTAATGCAAAGTAACAGGCATTAGAGTGTTTGGGATCTTCTTGTATAGTGTTATCTGTTCTATCAGTAAATGAGACTATGTGAACAGTACAACCTATAAATAATTCAAGGCCTGAGATGGCAATTATAGAACCATGCACAACCAGCATGAATATTTTATGAAGGCTAAAACAGCCCTCAGAATGAATCATGGATAGATGAACACACACACATACACACACACTCAGCTGTTGGCCAAGTATTGCTTCCAGACATGGCTTATATCTGATCCTCAGTACATCTAAAAAGAAAATTCTTGAACCCAAAAGTCAGAAGTTTCATCAATATTTTTAGATATTAAGAGATATTAAAAAAATAAATAAAGGGACTGCAGGAGAAAAAAAATGCTACATTGGTGAAAGAGAATGTTTGTTTCCTTTCAAAGACTCTGGTAGGAATTCTAAACAACTTTTTCCTATGCACAAATGTGGCTGCCAAAAGCCAACCACGATGTACAAAACGAGGGCCTGCAAGGGCTCTGCAGCACCTTGGTCTGCAAAATCTGCCCCTAAAGAAGGACTTGCCTGCATGGAGATATTTTCCAGTGGAGACATACTGGTGTAACTCCCCATATGGGCACTATTATTGCAGCACAAGAGCATTCACAGGGGAGTTACAGCAGTATAACTACTCCAGCATAATTATATGGGTATAATTATGCCAGTAAATTTCCCTGTATTAGCAGAGCAAACCTCCCTGTAAGGAGCAGGGCAGTGCTGCATCCTGCCCCAGCACACAGCCAGGGGTCTGCAGAGACACATCAGAGATTCCCAAACTCTGCTCCAAAGCCAGGGCACTCAGTGGCACAGGAGTAAATCAATAACACACTAGCAAAAAAATAATAAAATAATCTTTTATGTGTCTATCATGTACATAGACACATGGATGTGCACACGTACATGCTCTAGGTATATTTATACTATATATAAATATAGCATACATAAATATACATACTTTTATTTAGATGAATTTACATTTTAGAACATATGTGTTATAAACACTGTCTGATTAGTCCACAGATCACCTCCTTGAAATAAGGATGTATAATTTCTCCCATTCTCCCACTGGTAAAACTGGAATACAAAGCTAAAACACCACCAGCTATTAAAAGAAACTGGGCTGGGACCTGAGTGACCATCAGATAGCTCTTCTGTGCCAAATATAAACACATCTTTGATAGCTTGAAAATTTCTCATGTGCAAATATAAATGATGAGACTGGTTTTGGGTGCATGGCAGTCTACATGCATGCATGAGAAATAAAGATTAAGACTGAATGCAGAAAAACTTAGGACTAAGGAGGCAGCATCAGATGTTTCTTAGTGATCTTAACACATTTTTGTGCTTTTTTTTTATTTTTTAAGCTCTTATTGGGTCTTTCATTTGCATCTAAAAAAGGCTCTTTTAAGGCTACAATTTAAAGCAATGCCTTGCAGACAGGCTGCCGGGTCCTCCTGCGAGGATGTGCCCATGAATAGGGTCACAGTGTCACAGACAGCACAGAGAGCA
Source organism: Lanius collurio (assembly GCA_020086605.1). Lineage (NCBI taxonomy): Eukaryota > Metazoa > Chordata > Aves > Passeriformes > Laniidae > Lanius > Lanius collurio. Next base: position 3,983,459 of record JACBWW010000029.1, on the reverse strand, counting down.
CGAACCCACCCACCTCACAGCCTTTGCCTGCACGACCCCTATAATTTTGTGGGTTTGGCAAACACAAGGGGCAATTGTGTCAGCCAGGGTCAAGCTGCCATTGTGGGGGGTTTGTGGGCAGGATCAGTATCTGAGGGAGAGGGGTTGTGTCATGCTGGGTCAAGACACTGCAATTGTGGGTGCCAGTTTGGCAGCTCCGAGGTGGGTTGCAGTTGTTTTCCAGGGAGGGAAGAGATGACCATGCTGGCAGCTCAGGTAGAACTGAAGCTGTTTCTAGAAGGTTTTGCAGTGAGAAAAATGTGAATTTAGTTGATGGAAGTGGGGAGATAGCAGAGAGACAAAGCATCCAGGAGCTGGAATGATTTAGGATCTCTGTAGGGGAAGGGGCAGCTCCAAAGGGATTGGTGCCTTCAGCAATGTTTATCACCATGAGTTTCATATTTTACTCAGCCAAAAAGGTGTCTTTTCTGCAGCAGAAGACAACACATGGAAAACAACACATCCCTCGGTGTGTACACCCATGAGAAGTGGTGTGTCATGGAGAGGTTTGGCAAGCAGCTTTCACACCCTAATTCTGTTTTGTTTGCAACCAGATCCTAACGCAGCCTTTTTTCTCTCACCTTCCCATGCATTTGAAGATGCTGAATTGTGAGTTAAACTGGGACTCAAACATGGTCAAACTCCTGGTGCATATGGACCCAGCAAGGCAGAACTGTGGACTTTGGTTTTTCTCATTTAAAGGCAGCAAATAAAAAAAAAAATATCATGAGCAGAAACACATACCTTGAGACCACAGTGCAAAGGAAATACTCTGCTAATTGCAAGGGTGTATTAAAGTCATGAACTAAGTAAACTAATTTGCTCTTGGCATACTTTCTATACCTCCTAGGTTTCTGTTTAGAACCTCTGTTTAGACATTTCACAATCTAAATCTGGTGAAGACTGAAAAAGGCCTTCAGAAGAAGGGAAAAAAAAAAGCCAGGCAATGGTGCAATAAGCAGCTTTTGAAACTTGATCTGGCTTTCTATTAATTTGCAACACAGATTTGATTTCTAACTCTCAAAAATCAGAATGGTTAATCTTTTATTTTCATTATTTTGACATTTCTGTTTACCTTTTAGAAATGCTATCAGAGGCACAATGTGGCATTGGAAAGCTAAATGCTAACACATGGAGTGCTCCACAACTGCAAAAATTTCTCTCATACTTTTGCAAATACCACAGCCAAAATCAACAGCACAAGTTTGATTTTCTTCATCATGAATTGACAGCTTATTTATCTCTAAGGAAGAACTTTCTAAACCCCTTAAGCTTCCAAAAAGGAAGGATTCTGCTGACTGTTCAAAAATTTTTGTGCCTCATAAAATTATAAGCTACATTATTCTTCATGTGTTCTTTCAAAAAGAAAAGAAAAAAAGGATGCATTAGGAATTGCAACAGACTTCGTGAAAAAAATGTCAAAAGACCGAACTGCCAAAAAACTTTCATATTAGGACTTGTTTCATCTGATATTAAACCACAACATCCACATTGTGCATGAAGTTCAGTCTTCATGGTATCAGCTGATCTTAAGTACATATAGGCCTTAAACACTGGGTCAAGTCTCATTAAAGTCAAAGTTTACCACATGCTTCAGCATGTGCAGAACAACGATGGATTTACATTAAATGCTCAATTGCTTTCTTGAACTACAGCCCAAACCACTTCATCCTCCAGTGAAGGTGAACATGACCCTCCTCACCAGGCTGGGTAGTGCCAGGGTGTCACTACAGCCCTGAGAGCACAGGCACTGCCAAATTGCCAGAAATGAGGGTTTCTGGGGACTGCTGGCAAAGCGAGGTGCTCCACAAACACTGTCCTGGAGCCATGGAGAACCCAACCCAGACTGCAGCAAACCCAGGCTGTGCTGCAGGGCAGCAGCATCTCCCCCAAACGCTGCCTTCCAGCAAGCTGAGGGCTTGTTTGCAGTAGAGACTTTAAATCAATACACAGGAACGAAAGAATCCAGCAATGCTAACAGATCAAGTATTCAAACGTGGAATCCAGGGAACGTTCTGCTTGCCAGTAAAACGCCCAGTGGAACTCATTCACCCATGAAAAGAGCTGTGTCTGAAGTCATCTTTATTTACAATGTGTTTGTGCCATGTTTGTTTGGAAAGTGGAGGATGAGTTGGAGTAGGTGGCATCTCTCATAGCTTCCTTTCCACACACTCTGCACTCAGACTCCAAAGGTCTAAGCCTCACAAGGCAGTTACTGAGGAGCACACATTTATTTGCACCGAAAATACATAATGTGTTTGCTGTGAAAGTGGTCTGTTAGACTGAGCTTGTAAATCAGGAACTCCCTATGCAAAATGTGGAGTTACTCTGCTCTAAAACTGGTGTAACACAGAAATCAGACCATGTGCCACTTTACCTCCAGTGCCCAAAAGGCAAAGTGGCTATAAAAATTGCCAAGCAGCCAAGAATAGGCTAACAGGCCTATTCTGAGTTTTGCTGAATGTCAAATTGGTCAAAATTTGGAAATTTTGTCTGAATTAGAAGTCTGAAATCTTGACATTTATTCTCATTTGAAATCAAAAGAACAACACACTATGAAAAAGTAGAAATCATACCTGAAATCACTTAATGTAAGGCATAACAGAAATATACAATATGGTGAGAAGTCTCTAATTTCCTCAGACATTCTGCTGGACACTGTGATATATTCCATGGTCAAGTGAAACTTGATAACAGGAAAAAAACCCCAGACTTCAGGTTTTCCTGTTTCAAATTCTCAGCCTACCCTATCCTTGGAGCTAATGGAGAAATCTCAGATAGCAGGAAAAAGCCCACAAGGAAATCAAAACACCTCCAGAAGCAGGAGGTGTCTCCAGCTATGTCATACAAAGTATCATATAACATTTTTATCCACTGATTTTTCTAAAGTAAGAGATCCATTTCCACCACAAACTGGGAGTAAAATATCACATCATAAAATTAAATATATCCTAAAACCATGTAAGGATATATTTGATGAAAAAAAAAAAAAAAAAAGCTGTTATCCCAAGCTCTGCTTCATCCTGAAACTGGTATTTTTGTAAGAAATTACATCCAAAAGGGAAGGCTTGTTTCTAGGTTACTCTGCAGAGTGGCTGTCTCAAGAGAGATGAAAGAGCAAAGGTAGGTCTTTCCTGTATATCCCCATCAAGATAATAATGGATGTGATAGGAGAAAGCCTGAAGTGATGTCACAGGAGGCAGAGTGCACACAGTGCTACATGGGTTCCATAATGGAGCAGGGGAGACAAGCCACGAATATGAGAGAGGGAAAATCCTGGTGAAAATCAGGTAAACAACAGTGAAATTCAGTTGGAATAGAAGCTTTTGTTAAACTAGACAAACAGACAGAGTTGAGTCCTCAGTAAGGGAACATGAATCATATGAAGGAGCAGATAAAAAAGAGTAATAGCATCTAATTCTACAAAACAAGTCCCTACAAGAGGCTCCACCATTCAGAGGGTCCTAAACCACACATCCCATTCTGGGAGCTCATTAAAAACACCATCCTGCAGGGCCTTTCTATCCTTCCACAACACAGCACACGGGGCATTTGTAGAAGTCAGGAGAGGAACTCATTTTTGAGGTCTGTCACAAAGAACAGGAAATGCATCTTGCAGTATAAATGGTCATCCAGCACAGAAAGGAGATTTTGTGTTAAAGTTACACATCCTTACACGTAAACCCAGTTCCCTGGGGTAAAGAGACATTACATAACACCCCACTATTTACTAAATGTAATTTCTGTTTTACTGAAATAAATGAAGACAGGTAACTACTGTAACCACAGAATCATAATAATGAACCGGCCAACAGATGGCAGCTGAACCAAATCACCTGATTTAAATAAGATCTGCATTTGCTTCAATCCAGCAAGTTTTGCAAACAGATTTAAGTCAACTGCCCGATAAAAATCAAGCAATTTCAGAGTCATGCTTGCTTGTAACGGATTATAACTTTATTATGAATTAGGTCTCTGAAGCTGCATGTTTAAAAAAGCAAACATTACCACTGTGGCACCAAAGGGGGAAGAGGGGACCAATCACTATTTAATTTTGCTCGCCAGTGATATCATTAATACAATGAAAATAATGTGCTGTGCATGAATCTGGCTTCTGATGCCACTGGCTTCTCTCACTTTGGTGAGAGACTGAGAAAATACAAAGCAGAAACAGATTCCTCAGGCAGTCAGTGAATATGAATAAAATAAAAAAAAACACAGGAGAGCTTTCTGGCCTGAGGTTAGAGGCAGAGTTCGGCATTATTTTACATTAGAAACAATTCACATTCAAAACTGTAATTGATAGCAGTGAAGTGTTAGGGAAAAGAGACTGTGGTGTTCAGGCAGGCTGACCTGCCAATCAAACTCAACCTTTCTTTGAATGAATAAAAGCTTCATTGCCCTATTATGTGGATCTGGGCAGGCAGCACTAAAGCACCCTGTTTGTCAAGTTTATGTGCACTGCCCCAAGCTACTCAGACACCCATGCTCAATAATAACTTGAAATCATCAGTGATTTTTGATAGGGTTTCTTTTAAAACATTTAGTGTTAATTTTACTAAGTCCTTGGGACTTAAAGAAACAGGAGGGCAATATTTCCACTCTGCTTTGTACAAAGACTGACAGACAATTGTGCTGCTGCTCTAGTTAAGGTAGAGCGAGACTGCTGGCTGGGGTTTTTTTAAAACATCTGTGAAACCGTGTAGTCTGAATGCTGCAGGCAACAGCTCCTTATCATTACAGGGAGGAAATGCTTGTCTTGATACTTTTTTTTTTTTTTTTTTTGCCTCTCCTCCAGGCAGGAGAGCTCTTGTAAATAGAACAATTGGCTCTTTGCTAACCATTTGATGGGAGACTTTGGTTTTCAGGATTCCTTTCCCAGTAGCTGCCAGTCCATTATGCTCCTTACAGCACCAAATCCACTGCTGCTCGCATCCTGATGCACTTATGGGCACTGGAGACAACTGAAAAACTTGCTACAATCAAGTTGGTCTTTCTCTTGGTGAAACAGACCCTTTAGAGTTCTGTGGTCAGCTGAGATGGACAGTGAGTGGCCAAATTCAGCCCAGAACAAAGTGGCTGATCACGTAAAATGCAGAGTGTAGTTTTTACTCCTTGTGTGGTGACCACCTCCTTTACTCATGCAAGTCCTTAGGAATCTGATTTTTCAGGAGATAGCAGAGAGGATGGGGGAAAAGTCTGTCAGCAGGAGATACACAGGCCTAGGAGGATGTTTCAGGAAGGACCCTCCTGCACGACTGCCCTGCTTCTTTCCTACCATCCCCTCCCTGCTATCAGAGTTTAAATGGGAAGTGGGTGTGTGGCCACTGTGCAACACAGGTCTGTGTTTCAGTGCAATGAGGAGGGTTAGACCCCTGCAAGGTCAGGTGACAGGAATTTTGAAGACTGCTGTGACACCTCTGTTTGCTGAGAGAAGTGCCAAGAGCTCCTTGCTGAATATGAACAGTGACAAGCACTCTCTGGGCAGACGATCTGCTGCTGCCTGCACAGCTCACTTCCCATTTTACTTGATTAACTTGCTTGTTCTCACAGCCTTTGCATTTTCTTTTTACCTCCTAAACCCCCCTATGAACAAGTATACAAAACCAGTATATTCAGATGTGTCCACATGTGAAGTGTCTTGTAAAGCTGCAACAAAAAACTCCTGTGGCATTTAATTTGCTGGGCCCAGATATTCTAGTTGATACATAAATATTATAAACTCCACATAAATATAAATAAGAGCTCCTCACAGACACAAGAACAAAACCAGTGTCACCATGAGAAAGCTGCCCTCCAAAGACAGCTCATTCTCAGACCTGATTTAGCAAGCAAAGTTTGTGATTACACTCAGCCCCTGCCTTTCCAGTTCTTCTCACAAGTGATTGAGAGGAAAAGCTACTTTGGTAAGTGATAACTGAATGTTGCAGCAAACACATGGGGCAGCAGTCTGTGGCTAGAAAAAGCAGCAAGGAAATCTTTCTTAAAATGCTTACAAAAGTATTAAAGGAGACACGGAGAAGAAAGTGAAGTGCAAAAGAGGAGTTCACCCAATTTCTGCCTTTTAAACCACTGTCCCTCTTCCTTAGCCTATTGTCTCCAGGGTTTTAAATATCTTCTAAGCTGTTTTATCAAAGGGGAAGCTCTGTGTACCAGTGATCAGACAAGTTGGTGAAAATAGATTCATCAGGCTTCAAAGGATTATTGTTTGCAAAGAGACAGTACAAACATTACTACTTTGCAGTACAGCTATGACATTATTAACCTACTGTGCAAGGATTTTATTGCCAGATTGGTTCATTTATCAAAAATAAGGGAAATTCAAAGCACCATAAGGAAGGTAACATTTCAGCAGGCTTGGCTTTCACTTAACGTCATTAATCTCTCTATTTACACAGGGCAAAAGTCTTCATTTAGTGGTGTCCCAGACCCCTGGAAGAGCCCTGATTCAGTGTCTGAGCCTCAGTACATCAATACTGCACTTGGCAGAGAGGGAATATTAGTATTTCTGATATGATTTTTTTTTTTTTAATTGCAGGATCCCTTCCTTAGCCAAGTGCTGGGAGGAGGATGGCAGAAAGTACATGTGAGAAGTGTCTATGTGCACAAAAACAGCTAGAACTGGAGAGAAGAAAAATATACTCAAATACTGCAATATTTATGTCATTAAAAGAATGAAAACTTTTAATATCTGAGAATTTGTGCCTTCATATCATGGTTTTGTAAGTAAAAGCAAAGGGTGTGCTGGGGGAGGAAACATCGAACAATGACTGGATTTTTTTTTTTTTTTAAAGAAACTGATGGCAAACATCTCAATAATTCATGAAGAAGCAATTGATTTTTTTGGCTGGAAGGACTGGCTCCTTTCGACTTGTCCTCTCCAGAGGAAAAGCTCATTAACACAGAGGTGTGGGGGGCAGGGGGTGCACGCACATGTGCACATGGATGTTCTCCCTCTGTGTACACATCTGTGCACACACTGCTTATGTGCAGAGTTTTATCTAACTTTTAGACATTTCACACAAATCAGATAATATCTTTTTATCTCTACACAGACCAAAGACACAAATGCACCAATACAGTGAAAATAACATTATGGATTTTCATTATGGAATGCAGGCTTCCCTATTCCCAAAGACTTTCATGAAGACCCTAAATTATAGCCTTTTAATTGACCCACCACCAAAACATGCAGAGTGCTGAGATCCCAAGATGCATATAGTATTTTTGCAATATATTATGGGTCAAATTCATTTCAGGTACAACCCCTCTGCAGTGACTAGTTATATCTTTTGAGATTGTTAGCCCCCAGAGTATAGTGACAGCAATTACCCCTATTTTCCTGCAGGAAACATTGAAATATATTTGAACACTACTGAAAGCCCAGGAAAATGTGCTTATAGTCATGGCTCCCTCAGATGCCTAATAATGGAAATTATAATGTCTCTGGCCTACTGGGTTTTGACCTCAATGGTCAAGACATCAGAGAAAGGCCTTTTTTTTTTTTCCCTCTTAACCCTCTGTTTTTATTGTTTTAAAGATTTTTCAAGAGCCTTTTCAAGCAGGAAATGTAGCATGCAGCACCAGTACCTTGTGACTGGCTTTACTTAAGCCCACAGAGCCAAGGCACAGAGAAGTTGAACTAAAGCTGTGACTTATCCTCATGCCTGGATACTGCCAGTTCATGCCCTTGCACATCACATACAGCAGCTGTTGCAATAGGCTGGTAGAAAAGTGGAGAAATGCAGAATATTTCCTAACCTTAGGCTCCAAGGCCACACTCTGCACGGTGTGCAGGGTGGAGGTGATTATTCTCAATGAGGAACATGCAAACCACCCCCTGTAGTCTGAGCTTCAGCTGTAGCTCATATGGGGAGAAGAGATCCAGCACTCCCTGATCCATTAACTCTGTAAGACCAGTGAATTTTCTCCTCTGCCACTCACCACAGTTTCCTCCCCAGCTTCCAATCTCCCTCCCTTGCTCCCTTTTCTTCTCCTCCTCCCACTTCACCCCAGCACACAGACCCTTTGTGATGAGATCACTGCAGGGAGCGGGGTGGGCACAGAGTGCCACTGCATGGCCCAGGTTTCTGTGTCCCTGCAAACAGGGCTGTGCTGTTCTACCCACCCCACAAACAAAGGGGGGACAGCAGCCCCCAGCACAGGGGCACTGGGCTGGCCAGGGCTCCTCTCCTCCAGAGCTCATTCTGCAGTTCCCAGCTCCATCTCCACGCACAACAAATTCACTTTTACTGGGATATATTCCCTATATTGCTGTACAGAATATTCCACAAACCCAAGGGGAAGCTGTGGGTTATTTCTGCTCTCTCCCATGCATGACTGTACCACAGCAAAGCAAAGGCAGCTTCACTCTAATGTAAACCCTTCTGGGTATACACCATTGTCTAAATTACTTATTTTTAAACAGTATCAGGGAGCAAGCATCACGACTGCCTTTGAAAGTTTGAAGTCTAGCAGCATCTTTTAAAACTCAGAAGATGGGGAATTATTTTGGATTTTGCCGACTCTGAATTGCAAACCCAAATGATTAACCTCTCCGCTGGGCTCCCTGTTTCCAGGGGAAACAGCAGAAAGGACGATTTCTATGCTTAAATCTCTAAATCAGATTGCACAGAGTAGTGCTGGCAGGTGATAGCTGAGCAGAGGATACATCCTTTTGTCATCAAAACCTTACAAATTATTTATTTGATCAGGAAGGAAAGCTGCAAAAGGCATCATATATTGATAGTTACTATTTCAGGGCAGGCTGCCATCCTTTCCAGTTGCTGTGAGGATAAAGGAACAACTCTAAAATACACTCAACTCTCCATACATTATATTTTTGGAGTGGATGAACATTGAACTTACAGCTCAGACCACAAAGCTACTACATCTCTCTGTAATGGATTTGTGCAGCATATGATCCCATCAGCTCTGCCCCAGAAACCCTGGGCTTGTTTTTTTGGCTTTGCCACTGATCTTTTGTGTGAGTTTGGGCTAATCACTTTATCCTGTTGTGCCTCCCTGCTCTCCCTTCCCTGCTGTTGCCTGTCTTTGGCTACTTATGTACAGTGAGGATGTCTGAGAACAGGGATTGGATTCTACTCTGTACAGAAAATGTTATTTAGGATCCTGACTTTTGCTAAAGCTACTTCACAATTAAGTAATAACAACATGCCTGGCCATACATCTGTTTGTGTACCACCATTCAATCCCAGCTGGCACACTGTGCACTTTGGGACCCACCTCCTCACAGGAACAGTCCACTGACACTGAACAGTTTTCATGAGCTGACTTAGGAAGAGTAATTTGAGCCTGCCCTGGCTCCCCATTTGTCTCCAACACCCATACAAAGTATTACTTCTAATCCTGACTTGCATTACTGAAATTCTCACAATAACGGCTCCTTTACCTCCGATTTTTATGAGGATTTTATCATGCTAGTTTTTAGTGGAGGTTGATTTCTGGTTTTCATATAGGAAAATTCATAAACTACAAAGTGAACCCTTTACTCACAATACAAGACTCCAAATACAGAGAAAACAGTTCTGCTATATTTTAAATTCTTCTCATTTCTTACTCAATCTCATTATTCTGGAGGGAAGTAGTGTTGGAGCACCTTGGGTTGTCACATTCCCAACTTGACAGAAACACAGTCCCAAGGAGACAAAAAAGATTTCAGATCTGGAACAAATTCATTCCAAAGGCAAATGGAGTGTCTTCCAAAGTATAATACCTGTAATGTCTTCCATAGAGGCTGACACACTGAGCCAAGTCTCAGCAGTGGCCAGTACAAGCTGTGTGGAAGAAGAAAATAGGAACATGGAAAGTGACTCCGACTGTTCTCTCCCAGCTTCCAGCAATGAAAGTTTCAGGGCTCTCCAAGGCCAGAGATTGTATCTGAGCTCTCATATTTAACAGGCTTTGTCAGCTCTCTCCTCCTTGAACATGTCTGTCTTTGAACTCATTTACAGTTCTGACCTCCACAACATCCTGTTGCAATGGGTTCCACAATTTAATTACGCATTGTGTGAAAAAGTACTTCCTTTGTTTGTGTTAAACCTGCTATCTGACCATTTAACAGGGAAATTTTTACTCCTTGTATTGGGAATTGTGAATTTTCATTCCATATTCCCTTTGCCAAGTTCATTGTCGTGATTGTTTCTTCTTTCACTCATCTTCCATCCTAAAGATTCCGAGGCTCTACAATCTCTTCTCATATATCATTCCACAATCCTGACTGTTCCTCTTCCCACCTCTTTCCCCATCCCCAAATATACCAACTTCCTTCACTTGTTTGTGTTCTTCTGATTAAGATACTTGGAAGTAAAAAGGCAGAAGCTGGAGGAATCACACTGGTAAATGTTTTGTTCACAAAACTCTTTGTATAATTTATTTTTGGATTTGTTTCTGTAAGATTTCATTTTCTAAGAATCAAGAATAAAATAATAAATAAAATAAAATCAAGAATAAAATGTTTTCTTAAAATGCTCTCCCTTCTCTCAAAACTGATTCTAACTGCTAGAAATTTTAAAAAGCCAAGTAAAACAACAAACACAACCAAATAAATTATCTCCAAAATTTCATTATGGGCATTATAAAATCACCAGTTAAGAGAAAAAGTTGAGTGAAGGGTAGGTCCACAGAAGATTAAGTTTTTGCAAAATGTAGTTTCATATTCTCTGAAGTCCAGAGTTTATCGAGCAAGGAATTTACACATCTTGGTTACTTTCCATTAAAAATGGAAATTAAAAGGTTAAAAATGTGAATTGTTTTACCCTTTTATTTATTAAAGGAGGTATTTCAACTTAGATACTATTTTTCCTTATTTGTGAATTATTTTACCCTTTTATTTATTAAAGTAATACAGTAAATGGTGCTCCTTTATTTGCTTGTGCTTTTTGAACTGAGACCATCTCACCTGGAGCAAAAGTGGCCCAGCATCCAGTACTGGCTCTGACAGCTACAGGTCTTTGGTCTGCTCCAGAGCCTTGCAGTGAGATTCACAGCTGTCCCCTAACATGGCCCTCTCCTTTATCCAAACTCCAACTCAGTTTTCACTTTTTCCCCATGAAGACCATTGTGAACATTTCCCTGCTGCAGACTTCAGAGCTGGCAGGGTGCAGTCACCTGGAGCTCCTTTTCCTGGATTGTGATAAATGAGCAACTTCACAGCATTTTCTACCTTTCAAACTTCAGGGACACCATTTGACTTGTCCAAAGCCTCTCCTACTCTTTCCATGACTCGCAAAAGTCCTCCCTATTTTTGTTACTATATGTATAGAAGAAGCCATCAGTCAATGGCATCTTTCCAGGATTTTCTTTTGTCAACTCCAAGGGGCAAAGAAACCTTTGAATACTTTATAGCAATGTCTTGGTCTTCTGTCAAGAAATTCCTTGTCATCTATTGGAGGATCCTGCTTCCTCCTTAAAAATGTCTTCTTTTGGGTGTGAAATATTTCTGACTGTGGCGGCTTTGGGGGATTATCTATACAGAAAGTTCCTTTACCATTCGTGCTTATACAATTTCAAAACTTCCCCCCAGTTCATTCTGCAGTCTCAGTTGCCACATCACAGCCTTCAGGTTTCCTTACTAGACTTTTAATTCTCTTGTTCATTTCTATTGCCTTTTTTATGCTTAGTGTATTGATTAAACAGGAGCATGCACAAATAATTCCTCTTTGGCTGACAGCAGACCCTGCACATCTTGACTCAAAAGATTAAGACTTAGAAATGCCACATCTGGACAGCCACAAGATGGGGACAAAACCCACAGGACCCTACCTGAATGGGTCATACATTTTTGAAGGCATTAAACTGAAGTGTTAAGAATTCCTGTTGCTCAAGTGTCTCCTATTATGCATCTTCAAATATTGGAATTTTTTTCCCCAAATTTATAAATGTTTAATGTAGCATTATGGCCTCTCTAGTCAGGTAACACAACCATCCAAGTATCCTGCACTTCAAAATAAATTCTTTGCATATTGTCAACACTCAGAGATTATTCTCTCTAATTTTCTCTCACACCAGGCTTTAGAGTGATGCAACATAGTCAGAAGGTGGCAGAGGAATCTGTGCACCACCAAAGAAAACATTCCCAAAAATCTCAGATAAAACTGAAACCATAGCAAGGATTTTAATATGTGTAACACAAAAAGTTTTCTGCCAATTGCTTTGCCGATGAAGTTCCATGTATTTCATGTTTTCCATTCCTCACAGGCCAAGTGTTTTGGCACAGGAAGAAAGTATTTGTACCAGGAGAAGATGCAGCAGAGCTGGCCACAAGTAGGAAAGCAGAGGAGAGCTTGAAGTTGTGTGAATTGAAATCGGAAGCTTCTTTGTCAATGACAAGCAGCAAAACATAAACAATACTGCCAGTCATGATGCCATCTTTAGGGATTGAGTCAGCTGTTAAATAGGACAAACTTCCACAAACTTTTGTTTCAAAGCCCTGGCAAACTCCACCAAAAAGCTTTGCACCCCCTTCTGCTCACTTAGTGACATAAGAGTTGTCCCCACCAGTCTGAGAACCAAACCCTTATTACTTGAACCAGTGACTGAGGAAAATATGAAAGGAGGATATTTGGGAACCCGGGAAACACAGTCACAAGGGATACAGGAGGTAGAAAACTTCAGCCTATAGGAGAAGGTAAGACTGAAATGATGGATTTGTGTTCTCTTGGCAAAGCTGAAGCAGCTGACAACATGAACTTGATGAAGCAACCTGAACTACAGTGGAGAATAAGAAGCAGGAAGGAAAGAGGATGACTCCAAGGAGAGACAGCTCTTCCAGTTTCCAGCAGACCTTCAGAGAGGTGTTACTGAATGCAAAGACAAAAGACACAGGGCAGGAACCAACAGCTGGGAGAAAATGAACAGATCAGGAAAGGGTACACGTGATTATTTTGTACATGGTTATTGGGGGAGAAGATGTCCTTGAACTTGTGTGGGGTGAGGTCACCATGGGTGACGTTGGCTCTGCAAAGCAGCACCATTGTTCTTCCTCAAATCTTCCCCTCTGGATGGTCAAAAGACAATAACTGTTTTCACCATCTTCTCTTTTAATTTCAAGACAGGGTGATTCGGCTCCAGCTGTTTCCACACCCTGCTTTACATCCACAGTCCATGTGACCTTTCTTCCCTGCCCCACCCCCAGCCATTTCCTCTCTGAGCTCTCCAGAACAGCTTACACCAAACAATATTTAGCCCTAATTCATTCTTGCTCCATTTGGTTACTTCTCCCAGCTACAAAACACAAAATAGCTGCACTTCCCTAATGAGACAAACACAAAAAACCTAATGAAAATATTGGCACTGTTAAATTCTTCTAATGTGAAAGTCAACACTGCCCCAGCCCCCTCTCCCTCATTTTCCATCTCTAGCATATATATTATTAACCACCTTTTTTATTTTGCTGCTTATGAAAGAATACATGGTCGATGTGATCTTGCATCCCTGGGATTAGGAGTTAAGACATCCCCTATAAATCAGTGTAATCTTTGTAACAGGACATTGTTGCATTGAGCATTCTTGTCTGTATGATGCATTTTCAATTACTCTACATGTTTTCTACTTAGTAAGCCAGCTTAATTCTTCGCTATGTCACAATATTAGAACATGTCCCACGTTAGAAAAAAGGAGCAATCTTAGAGCCCTTGTAAGTTGTTTAGCCTCTGGCACTTATAAATCCAAAAACACAAGGGAAATCCCTTTTTCTTGCTTGTAATATGCCTTTAGATTTATTACTTAAAGAATCTGTTCACTTAATCCTCGGCTGAGGTCAGGGTTCATCTGCATTCTAATAAAGGTTTTAGTAAGAGTAAGACAAAACAGAAAAAATGAAAGAGCTGTATATGCCTGTATAAGCAAGCAATACTGCAGATAAAGTATATTCCTGAGTAAGTTCTCCACCAGGAAAGAAAACAAAGCAGAAAAAAAAAAGCAGGATGCTTTAAATTACTCTACACAAATCCAGACCATCTATCTTGGGCTGCTCTCTTCGACAGCTTGGCCAGGGTGGGCAGGCAAGGCAGGGGCTAAAGAGCTCTTTAGGGACCAAATTACTGTTTCAAAATGGGCCTGCTGCTCCAAGGATATGACAATATTATCTGAGAAATGTTGCAGACATTGTGTGTCCTTCAGAGTTCTGCTAACACATCTCCTGTGATTGGAGGCATGTGTCACTACAAAAAAAAAAAAAAAAAAAAAAAAAAGCAGAACAAAAACCAAGAAAAGAAGTTCATTATGAATAGTCTCAAGGATATCTGGATATAGAATTAGGAAAATGACCAAAATATGGCTAGGAAACTTATTAACATTTTATGTTGATGATCACATTTGGATTTCCAGAAAAATAACGTACAGATGTTTTATGTTGTCTCTGTCTTTTCAGGGGGGCTTATTTAATTTATTGGGGTTTGTGGTGGAATGAAACAGTCCTAGAAATTCCCTAAGAGGTACAGTGAGAAAGAAAGAGGAAAGATGATGCAGAAAAGTTTTCTTAGGCTGTATTCCTAAAAATCTGCATGTGAATGAGCTTGTCTGTACATCTGTGTGTGCAAAAAAAAAAAAAAAAATTACTGTATCAAATGAAAGAGCTCTGTTTGTTAAGGAAAGATCTCAGAAAAATCTATATATACCCTGGGTTCTAGCCAATTCCAGCGAAATTTAGGCAAATCTAAGGCCACTGAGATCATGGTAATTTCTGCATTCACAGGACAAAGCTCCTGGAGGCAAAGTGCACATTCTGCACCTCAACTTGCTGGTTTAGATCAGCCCTCCCCACCACCACCCATCTGCAGAGATCTCAGGTCAGCTCCATGGATTTGGTTGTCCATGCACTGAGCAGGGTTTGCTGCCAGGAACAGAAGCAGACTCTGCATCACAGAACTATTTTAACACAAACCTGTACTCTACATCCAACAAATATTTGGTGCAAAAACTACCAATACAAAATTCACTGGAAAGTTGTTGTTTACCATGAGGTCCTAATCCCTGCCCTGCAGGTAAAAGCACCTGGGTAGCATTTACAGAATTTCTGCTACTTCTCAATCCAGAGACAACACAGAACCCATCACCCTCAGTGCTACAGATGCTTCCTCACTGCTGAAAATCCAGTTGCAACTACCAGCACTGATTGCTATCGTGTTGTTAGACAGAACACTGAAGGTACAAATTAAACACAAGCACTTTGCCCTTTTTCCAGACACCTTACAGCATGAAGCATCCCTCATCCATATTACTGTGACACAAAGCAGGGCTTCTGAAGCAGGAGAGGGGGAATAGCATGTTGTTCCACTGTACCTGGATCCCCCAGACCAAATTTCTAAGGAAAGGTGTGAACACAAAACTGAGGCAACAAGAGAATTCCCCTTTTTTTTCTATTTTCCCACACATGGCCTTGCCTTGCAGGTCCTGGGCCCTGATCCAGCATTGTGATACTGCATTCAAACTGGAATTCTTGTACATCAGTATAAGGATCCCAATGTAGGAACGTGGAACTAAGGGAAAAGCTTTCCAGGGAAAGGACTGCACTTAACCATGTTTTCCCCAGCACAAGCTTGTTATCTACAATAACAAGCAAAATTTACATTCTTGAATTATATCAGGTGGAACAGGATTTATTCATCAGGTTAGGAAAACTGTGAAGTTGTCAGAGGGCACCTACTGTGAATGTTTGCACAGAACCATGTTCAACCCTGTTTATAAACAGAAGATAAGAGGATTCAGAGAGAAATTTCCATACCATAAGCATCTATTAAGATTGCTTGTTCTGCTGGTATATCATAAGTTTGTATTTCCATTTACTTCAGTCTGCAGGAAAAAAAAATTCAATTTAGGAAAAATAAATAAATAAATAAACCACTCTTCACAGGAGAAGCTCTCAGCAATCAGATGCTGAGCTGAGAACACCATTCTCCTCACAGCAGCACTGAGCCCTCAGCTCAGCACATGCTGATATTGCAAATGGCCTTTCCTTCCTTTCCAAAGGCCAGGAACAGAACCCATTTAAGACAACCCACCCCCACATTCAGGTTTGGGGTTTTTTTACACTTATGGGTACTGAAGGACTGGTTTGTTTTCTTCTTGATCTGATCCATGACTAAGCCCATTTCTGTTCTTATACAGATTTATACTACCCCAGCCTCCCCATCACTTCTGTTCATTGACACCACAAGATATTAGGAATAAGCACATCTTTTTCTTCTTCCTGTGTGTGGTCCTCCCTGGCACACACAGAGATGGGGCCGTTCTATTGTGACTAAATCACCCCCATGAACTGAGCTGTCTTTGTCAGCTGGCACTGGGCCTCTCCTGAGCTCTGAGTGCATGTTGAGATGTTTTCAAGAAAATAATTGATTCGTTGAGAAGCATGGGTTATATTAACACTTTGATATGATTACAAATTCAATTCACCAGTTCTTCAGTCAGGTAAATTCTTATCAATAATAGCACTTCCACTGCAGAGGAGCAAACAGTTTTCTGAGGTATTTCTGATTTTTTGGACATAGTTTAAATTACAACTCTTCCTGTGAAGCAAATTATTCCTATTCTGGTCAGAGCTCATGCTCCAATCCTAAAAAGAGCTGGCTGCCTTCTCTTGGCTGTCTTTCCTCAACCTCTAAAGCTTAACTCAAGCCACAAAAGTTAGTGTCTGGAAACCAAAGGCAATCACCCTTCTCCCGATTAAATCCCAAATTGCCATCTAAAGTTCCCCACATTCAGCTTTCCAATCCCCTTATTAGACTATTTTAAAAGCAAACCACAGTGGGGTTCCAACAAAGACCACGTCTCATTGTTATAGGCTTGACTGTCAGTAACTAAAGATGTCACACATGCAGAGTGTGCCCTGTGATGAGCAACCGTGTCAAAGGAGGTTCTCTGTTAAAACACTGATACTTTAAGAGTGGGATTTTCAAAAGCACTCAGCANACAGTGCCCATTATACGTGCATGGATACCCTATACCATTCTTGAAGTATGCTGGACACACAAAAACAAAAAAAAAAAATATCAAAGGCACAGTCAAGCAGACTTTATAAACTTTGTAACAGACTAGAATTCAGACTAGAAATGTTTCAGCAGAAAAACATTTTTCCATAAGAAAAACTTCCAAACAGTGCCTATGCACTGCCAACCAAATCCACACACTTTCTTCCATGCATCAATGCCACTTCGTTCAGACTGGCTGGCTTTTTCTGCAGTGACCCCATCTTGCCTTCTGTATTATTTTAAAAGATTTATAGCTGGGTGTCTCGTGTGCTGAAACATGAGCTCTGACCCCCAGGCTTGGAAGTTGTCAGGCAGAAACATTAATATTATGCCATATTAGGAAAGAAAACTCATCAGTAGCAGCAAACCAAATGACAGAGTGAAACATGATGCTTCTTGTCATACATGACACTAAACATTTAAAAGTACCCAAAAAGTTGTGCCCTCTAATGTGTCACCTGCTCTGCTGCACCAAGGCAACAGCCAAGGGGTTGTGGGGCTGATCCTGCTAAGGGGGATACAGGAGAACCTACAGTCACCATAAGCAACAATAAAATCTCAGTGTGATGCAAAAACACAGACAATTCTTGTCTAAAAGGATTTAACAGAGACAGGGTGGAGGATGGAGTGAGACACAACCCACATGTGGGGCATTTGGAGTCAGAACTGAGAGATACAAAATGGCTTCTCCAAAAATGCCTCAGAAATCCATGCCTGAGCTCAGGAGTCTGCAGTCATCCAGTAACATCACACCACACGAGCCTTCTTCACCAAAATCCTCAACACTGACAGCACCAGCAAAATCATTTCATCAACACATGTCTGTGTGCCCACAGAACAACACAAAGCCCTAACCTGAGAGTTTAAAAAAGGGTTGGCTAATTTTATGGATTCATAAAATCAGCTGTGATGCTTCATGCTAAAAACAGGCACAAACAGCCTAAGCTTCAGAGAATAATCAGATTGCCACACAGGTGAGGTAAGCGAGGATTTTCCTCACAAATCCCACAGGCAGAGCTTCGGTTTGGCAGAATATCTGAATATCACATACACATATATGTGATTTCTATAATCTTTTTTTCAGTTTCATACACATTGATGTCAGTTATATGTAAGACTATATAGAGTCAAGGTCTGAGTTAGGAACACAGAGTTTACTGTCACAAATGTAAAAGATTAAAGATTCAAAATATTACCCACACACAGATTTTGCACAGATGTGTTTTGCACACAACCTATTTGACAATAATTAACCCCAAAAGAAAATGAAATAGAAGAGAAATGAGAAGAGGAAGTGACAGGAAGAAGAAAGGGCAGGAGGAAAGTAAGAAAAAGGCAAAAGAAAAACTAAAAACTTGCTGTCTGTGCTTCCTAACACCAGTCTCAAAAGTCATGTGAGCTTCAACTACCTTGATAAAAATCAGAGGAGTAAAGACATATATACTTAATCACCGAGGCAGATATGATTTTTTCAAAACCATATATTTTATTTAAGTATGATTTCCTTTTCATAATAAAAAATGTATTAATATGTACTTTCTGACTAATCTCAGCAATACCCAGTAATTTTCCCATATCTTTAAATATTTCTTAGAACAAATGGTCGTGGGTCTTCTCACCTGTCAGGTGCACAGGTGTATGAGTGTGAGCAAGGTCCTGTCCCTCATCTGAGAATCCAAATTTGTTTTCTCAAGACCTGTTCATTTAATGCCCATTTATAATGTATAGAAAACCAAAAACTGAGCACACAGGAGGGTTGGGAGTTTTTTTTTCAGACACTAATCAGAGAAACTCTGATTCTTATGGAAAAAATGAGGCTCAAACAGAGATTTTCACCAGTTTCATGTATTGTTTTTGTACCCAACTGAGCTCTTCTAAAATTCCAACACACCAGAAAAGTTGTGAGCCCTATCAGAATTTGCACCTCTCCTGACACTGCTAATATCACAACTTAAATGCACCACCAGGCACGGACACAGCCCCTCTTCCCCTGAAGGGTCTGCTCAGGAGATGCACAGGGAACATACATAATGCAGAAGTCCACTGCATCAAAAGGGAGTATCAAGAGTGTTTCTGGCCTCTATGAGATGTACAGAATAAGATGTAATCTTGGTTGCAAGGCCAAAAAGCTGGCTTCTGGAAGAGGTATATATCAGCAAAGGTTTCCATCAGTAAACATCTGCTCTTTTAATGAAAAGTCTAAACCAGCTTGTGGCACAGCCTGTGAATCCTGGAAGTTCTGAGGGGCAGATTGTGGTTGCCTAAATACAGCTAATTGGAAAAATCCTTTTCATTACAATCACATTTTACATATTTTGATTTTCTAAAAAATCATGTAGCTTTAAAAAAATTATGAAAAGTTGCCCCCTAAACACAGATGTTTGGGGCATAAAGATGTTTACTTTCTGAGAAAATGAAACAACATGAACACCAAATATTCCTGACTTATTCCATGTTTCTTGTTATCCTTGTAGGAGGATACCTACCTCCTGCTACTTGCACAAGTTTTATGTACATGCCATGCAAACAAAAAAAAGAGCATATACATGAAGAGAAGCAGGGGATGAAGAGAAGAATGCATGCAAATAACATAAGAGGTCCACAGTGCCTCGAGGTTACTGCACACTTCAGATATAATTTTTTTATTTTTCCTGAGTGAATATGGAAATTCACCTCTGGGCTGCAAAGTGTAAAGACCAGGGACAGTTTACAAATGTCTTGTACATGCAGAGAAAAAACTGGCAGCCAGAGTACAAATGCTAGAATTGTGTGCTTCCCAGGCCTGCAGACTTTCAATTAAATTAAGTTCTAATAATTGTGAATACATTAGCAAATATCAAAGAGTGAAATCAGAATACAAGCAGAAAGGAAGAGAATATTTTTAACAGATCTGTTATTTGCAAACAGTCAATCATCAACAATGATGACAATTCAGTTGAAGTTTCACAAATGATAATCAGGGCTAGGGTTTTTCAATGATTTTTAGATTAAATAAATTGAGAACTTCAAAGAATTCTACTACATTTTCAATTTTTTTTCTGTCAATGGGAAGTTGTCATGCCAGTCTAAAGATTTTTTTTTCCCCTGGGTATTTTTACACGCACCTATACAGTCAGGAAATTGCACCTAACCCAAGAAAGACCCAGCAAGCCCAAAACTCGAGCAGAGATGAGAGTTGCACAATGCTGATGCCATGTCCCTTGTGCATTTAGAAAAGGCAAATCAGGCCTGACCTGAAGTGATCAGAAGGAGCATTTGGCTTAGAGACCTGTGGGTAAGGCCAAGCCTGTCAATGTTGCAATCAGAGGCTCTGGGACAGACAAACAGCCCATGCCCAGGTCTAAGTTCACCAGCACCAACACACTGCAATTGCTGATCCTGCAGTGAAGCTGCCCCGTGCACAAACTGTGCCCCTTCCATGCTGAACTTGCCATACCCGGGTAAGCTGAACCCAGGGAAGGTGTGGCCTCTACCAAGGAGGGCACAACAGCCACAGGAGAATCAGGAAAAGTGAATGGGGCATACAGATTTCCCATATGGTGAAGCACTGGCCCATGTACACATGACAAAGAATAACTTCTACCTCTGAGTTCAAGACACTCTGTTTCAGAGCACTCCCTCCTTCCAGAAATTCTCATCTCAAAGCTGAAGATGTTTTCTCCCTGTGCTATAGAAAATTCAGGGCAAGGAGAAGTGGCAACAAAATCTGAGATTTGTTTAAAGAAACCTAACTCTGACAAAAGGCAACTGGCCAACACTCACAGGATGGCCAAAATTCTTCAGAATCAAGAAGTCAAGTTCATACACTACACTCATAGCCTGAAAGCTCTCAAATAAATTGTGGGATTTTTTTTCCATGTCTCTTTTTACCCAGAACCCGTCCTTACCCCTGAAAACACCTCTGTCAGATACCTCACTGCTAATAAAGAACTCTTTAGACAATACACCCCCTTGTGAGTTTCAGAGTTCACGTAGAAAATCAAAGTTAATAGTTTCTCAATACTATTTTCATTTCCTGCCCACGATCCCAGTGCAGCAAAGTATTTAAGGTTGTGTGCTTTAAACTTTGTTCTAGAAGTGCTCAAGAAGCACTGCTACGTGGTGCTTTTCCTGACTCCGCTTAGAAGTGCAGAAGAAGGGCAACACAAGATAATTAACATTTGCAGTACACATTCCTTTCATTTGAATTTCACTTCCTGCTCAAAAAACACAATTGTAATTGCACACTGCTATTCTGAGTAACTTTCAATCACTATGACAGTTAAAAAAATTATTTAACATGATACATAAGCAGCCTGGAGCAAATGAATCCAACAAAAATAAAATATTTGCAAATAGAAACAGCAAAGAGTTTCATTTCACTCTAGAAAATTAAAGAAATCTGCTTAAAAACAAGTTAAATGAGTAACGCATTTTTTCCAAGAAAAGTTTTTTTGTTGGTTTTTTTTTTTTCCAAGATGAATGAGTTGACAGATGTTTTACTAAAACTATTAAGGCAAGATGGCAATAATTTCTGGGTCTGTTAACTAACTCACTGCTAGTTGGATCATGTGATGCATGACAACACAGTTTTCACATTAGGTACAGAAGTTTACCAGTTTGAAAGTCAATCATGTGAGCATCCTGTGCCCCAGCCTTCCTATCCCCAATCTAGAACACCATCAATAAAGGGACAGATATAAATATACCTGCACGTAACTTTAGCCACAGATTTAAGGTAGGTGCTTATTAATATCATGAAGATATGATTCTTAATGATGTGGGAGCAGAGCCTTATATAGGTTTGAATAATGACATTGTCTCATTGCATGCATAGTTTGTGCTTTTGTCTGAGACAGGTTCATTTTTCACTGGAGGGGAAAGGTTCATCTCGCACGAGGGGGGTAACCAGTTGATGTTACAAGGCTGACGATTAGCCCCCTCGCTGTTCCACATGACACTGGGAAGGACTCCAGCAGGCATCCTTAATGCCTGCTTCAGCATCTTGAAGAAATTAATGAACACAGCTTCGATGGCAAAACATTTCAATCAACCCCAACCAGCTGTGCCTAACATTTTAAAAATATAAATTTTAAAAATGACATATTTATTTATAAACAGGCTTATCAGAAGTTTCTTCGAAGGATACAAGTTATTTTGGGAGTGAGAGAGAGAGGAATAAAAAGGAAGAAGGACAATGGTGGTTAGTGCCAAAAGATGTGCGATGGCCCCTGTGTTTGTTGAACAAATTAAGCACGTTCTGGTTTTTCACCTGCTGAAGTAGCAGCAGTGCATATGGCCCAGAAGTTAAAAATAAGGAAATATGCATACATTACCATACTTAATGGACGACCCTCTCCATTTAATATGCAAATTTCCTGAAATATTACTGAATGCCGTCTGTTCTAAATGAATAAATTTGAATTGCAATTAGAATAATCCTTTATAATTAATGAAAACTGTCAATTTTGGTTCATAAGTAATTTGATTAACAGGATGATGGGACACTTATCAAGTTCACTGGACTGCTAGGGTATGAGAAAGCTGACAGGGAAAATAAGGTGGTCCAGGCACTTAGGCACCACTGGAATATTATCCTAAATTATTGATAACACAAGCTAATGAACTTCAGAAAGTGAACTCTGCATGCTTTATTTAAAGGGACAGTGCAGTGGGGTGGTAAGGATTGGTTTGGTCATGATAGCCTTCTCCAAAATGCAGTCATGCCATTACCCACTCTCATAGGAGAAAAGGAAAAGGAAAAATGATCCACAGGCAACAACACATTCCTACTTAAACCTGAAATTTACACTTCCCAGCTGCTTCAAGAGAGGGAAAAAATGTTCACACCATAAATGTAAGAAAGGGACAATGCAAGCCAGGTGGAAAACAGCTTCTATACCGTACCGCAGCCACTATTTTATGTTGTGTTTCCATTGGTTAAAAACTGGCACTCATTACACCCGGTTTTCCATGCTTTTTTCTTTCTATTATCTACCATGCAACTGGCCAGCAATATTTTTTCAAAATGAGCTTTTGCTAATTGAAAACAGGAGAATGTTAATGCATCAGTTTCAGTCTTATAAGAAAAGCAATTTTGAAAACCAGCCACTACATGCCCAAGAAAAGCCCCAACTCTGAGCTCACCATTTCCCTCAACCCACATGTTCCCTGACAATGCCATTCTGCCACAAATGGGAAAGATGACTGAAGGCCAAACCTCTGGGCTAATACACCACTCCCTCCGTAATTCCATTAACTTCGAGGGTCAGGGAGGATGTAATCCAATGCAAAAGTTGCCAGTAATGGCATTTTAAATCAGTACAGCCATCAGCACACACAGGCTGCAATTCTGATAATCTACCTAATGAGCCCAAATGCAAGTAATATACGTGAACCTTAGTAAAAATATCAAATCCATGGCAATGTCTGAGGATATTAAGTTTCCCAAATCAGTTTAGTTTTTGAATGAAAAGTTCAGCTGGATATGGTATCCTGCCAAATGGAATATGGTGAAATTAGAAGGGTATTTTTTTCTTTGCCACTCAGTCTGTCTTCTTATAAAGACATTCCCCTAAAACCATTCTTGACTCCATACACATCATTCACTCTCTTATGAAGCTATGTCATATTTTATACATTACACATGGCATTTAGTGCATGCAATAATTCCACATCACCATCACACAACGAACAGAACAATTCTGAATGCAACTTCAGAGTGAGATCTGTTTCCAAACATCCTGATAAAGCACATCCTGGATACACCCACACAGTATAAATGGAATCCAGTGCAATCCGGCCTTTTAAATTTTGCAAACAACAAGTTGAAAATGGTAAAATCGCCTGCTGAACGAGCCTCCCCTTCGGCTGAGTGCAGGAACAGAGCCAGGGGATGCTGGGAGATCGTCTGGAAAAGCCTGCTATTATATAACAAAAGCCAGGGTGCAGGAGCAAGGTTTTTAAACCATTAGAACACTAAGAACTCAAACCAGATTTTCCACTAATCACCGAAAGACACTTCTGCAACCCAGGGACCAAATCTCTGCTGAATTTCAGGTTCAGACACTCTGAGCACCAAAACACCAGCACTACCTACAGGAAGGCCACGACTTTTGAGTAGGATGTAAGCATTCACAGACACAAGAACAATACCTCCTTTTTAAATCAAACATTCTGATAAATTTCACATCTTGCCTAATGCAGAACATTTCAACACAGGAGGCAACATTTGTCAAAAGTACAAGCATCTGGAAAAGGCTTTTTGGAACTGAAATGCTCCAAACCACAGGTGTGTTGTTATAGGTAGACATTATTAGAAATTGCAAAGCCAGAAATTAGTTCACTTCACCAACCCTGCCCTATATTCCTATGTAGCCATTTTAGCTTGTTTCCACAAGAAAATGTAGTTACTGCAACACTGAGCAGCATCAGAGACCCCCAAACACTTCTGAGCTCAGATCTTGGTACAGTGCTCATCAGTATGGCAAATAAACCACA
This sequence comes from Lanius collurio, assembly GCA_020086605.1. Taxonomy (NCBI): domain Eukaryota; kingdom Metazoa; phylum Chordata; class Aves; order Passeriformes; family Laniidae; genus Lanius; species Lanius collurio. The sequence goes on along the minus strand of JACBWW010000029.1, from coordinate 3,958,950 downwards.
TTACAAGAAAACAATGCCATAATTGGCCAGTGGGGCAGTTTCCGGTCTTCTTCCCCTGAGGCAATCAGGCCTTTTTTTTAGTCTCATTTCCTAAGGAAACCAGGATCTGCGAGATCACATTGTCTGCTCACGAGTCTCTCCCCCTAATAGTTTTAACCCTTTGTCCATTCTCTAGGTAAAGTCTCACAAAAAGTAAAGTTTTGATATTTTCATGAAAATCCCTGGAGAGAAAAAAGAAGTTCTGCCATAAAAGGGAAAACAGGTACAACTCATCCAGGCAAGCAGCAAATGCATCCTTGTGCAGCCCAAGCGGAAGGGAGCACAGGATACAAGGATCACAGCTAAGGGACAGCTCAAAAGGAAGGCAGGACAGCACTGGATGTTTGCAGCGGAACTCAGGTTCACAGGAAAGTACTGAGAATATTGGAGTGAGGGCTGTAAAGGTTATGTCAGTGATCAAAGAACATTATGGTGACAAGCAGACATGATGAATGGAGTTATTGTGATAAAGGAGCACAGGAAACAATACAAATCTGTGGAAAAACAGGGTTTAGTTTCATTAGTTTCACTGCTCATGGAAAAAACTCTTATTTTAACAAAGCTATACTCTTTTTTTGGATCTCTGCTTTTTCCTTCACTGCCCTTTTCAACTACTGCATATTTTTCTTGCTTCTTTCATCATGGCTATGAAAAAGCATCTTCTGCCAGCAGTAAAGTAACAGAAGACCTGCTTAAGAAAACACTAAATTATCAGTCACACATGAACATAAAAAAGGTTATGTTTATGTCCTGATTTCACTCATTAATAGAATGTGGAAATTATGTGCAATTCTATCACGCCCCTTCACACAATCTTTCAACTTCCATAAAAGTTTTGTCCCAATTTTCTTAAGAGATGTCCTTTAAGAATCTAGCAACCATTTTAGGTGTGTTATTACCCCAATTTAGGAACAAGATTAGTGTGGCAGTAAGATGTCTCTAACTCACTATATCACTACAGAAAGATTAATTCTACAGTGCAAACAGCAAAGTTAAAAAGCCCTGTGAATAGACCATGAGACTGTACTTCCTTTTACCCCAGAAATCTACTATTCTAAAAGCAAGAGATCAACTGGCAACATCCATTCGGACATGGAGGTTCAACCAGGATAAATAAATACTAGCCAAATAAAAGAACTGGGAAAATCTCCTGTTCTGGATTTGTAGTATCTGTTCCTACGTATCATGACAGTGAATTCTTCAGGATTTCATAGGAGTGATAATGACCTATCTTACTGAGGAAACACTTCAATTAAAGCACAGCTAGAAGTTCTGGTGAAATCTCTTATTTCATTCATTCACACAACACAGAAGAGTTTCAAGTAACACAGTTCCAGTTCTGCAGTGGGGTAAGACTGAACCATCCACTAAATAACGAGCAACAACACTGGAGAGGCAGCTGAAGGACACACCAAGATGTTGGACATAAAAATGCCTCCATTTAATGTGAATGGGAAACATAAATATTATATTCCCTAGGCAGAGCTTTAGAACTATGAAGGCAAAGGGCAATCTCCAGCAGGTGAGAAAAAATATCTGTTGGGAAAATAACCAAAATTTGGAAGTCCTTCCCTTGGGTGATATCAGTAACCATTCAATTGAATAAAACCTGTCTATTCTTATCTTATTCCTATTATCATGGCATCCAAGAGCCATTATAATTTGCTCTTCTTGGTGACTAATGCTGAAGCAACCATGGAAATAGAAAATAAATTTTAAAATAACTCCGATGTAGATTTTGGTGGAATAAACCCTTCTGGATATGGATGTAAATAACAAGCTTATTTATTCATGCTCCTTAAATATATAACTTCTTTTCAGTGTGCTGAGCTAAGAAAATGAATTATTTTTAAATGGTTGAGGTGAGGAAGGGAAGGTTGGAAGAGCGTGAGTGTTATACAAGGCTTTGCCTCAAACAAATGAAAATCTTTGAGTGAATTATGGTCTGACTTGTTTCTTTTTTAAGACACATCAAGGCATTTCAGTATGTGTCAATAAAAGCCCACCTGGAGGAAGAAATTACAGAGCACTGGAAAGAACGCCAAGATTACTCAAGTCTTTGTGTTTTCATTTGTTTTAAATCTGTGTGTTGTTAAAACAAATGTAGAAATTAGCCATATGGGAACTTAGTTTTGGTGCAATATCTTCATCTGTCACCGCATTTAGAAAAAAAGCGCACACAAAACAAGATCAGTGGCCAGGGAGGGAGGGTGAGAACAGCACACAAGGAAACAATGCTGAACATATGCACAGGATTTCGACCTCGCAGCATGGTGACTAATGATTATTTCATAAATATTGAAGCTGGGATGGATTCTTGTTACTGTAGGGGTACATTTTTAAAGATCATCCAACATATAGGAAGGTAGCTCACACCTCTCACTGGGACAACCTGCCCTTCTCCTCGGTGTTTCTTACCCAAATGCAAACCACACACTATTTTCAACTCAAACCTTAGACCCAATCCATGTAAGACAGGGGCTTAATAGCTTTCCAAACTCTCATTTGGCCTCAGTTATACAACCAGCTGACACTGAAAATAATTAATGCCCTTTAGGACTCGCATCTGCTCCTATGGTTCCATGTCAAGGTTTTTAATTGGGCTATTTTGGCATTTGGAGACAATGGCAAGGTGAAATAACCTTTCTTTAATATTTCTGAGGTCAGAAGTTAGTCCTGCCAAAGGTCATCCTTCAGGTTCACAAATGAGTCATTTGTATCACCTAATGCAATCTGTGACTTGCAAATTGCACTGGGAGATGTTCTAGTGCATTAATTAGTCCATGTGGTGAATACTGAATTCATCATTACCAGTGAAGCCTGTGCAGGCGTGCCAATACTCGTTTTGGTGGGTTGCAGGAGCTGATTATATTACATATTCTCCTTCAAACCGTGGCCTCTAATATCAGGCCTTGTTTCCTGCTAAAAGCAAAGACAAGGACAAACTAACACTGTCTGGACTGTGCAACACAGAAAACTTAAACGTCAGGAATTCTCCAAGTGTGCAAGGAGCCACCTCAGCTCATTCCTGTGGGTTCTGCATCCCAGACACTGTCATCCAGTCCATCCCCAACCATTGCTGGGGACTGTACTCAAGTCAGACGACAAGTGGAAACTTCAGAAACTGGGCTTAGTTGTCTCCTGCTTGTCTGAGCCTAAAGAGTAGTTCTAATTTTTTTCTTTTTTTTTTTTTTGTTTGTTAGCTGGTTGGTTGGTTTTCTCCATAGCTGTGGGGATTACAAGCTTTAAAAACAGAGAGGCATAAGCAGTAATTAACTGCAATTCTCTAGTGACCCCGTGTCTACAAAAGCAGGGCCTTTTAGAAAAGCAGAATGAACTTGTAATAGCACTACTAGCAACTTTCAGAGAGGATCTGGTTATCAGACAAATGCCACAAGTTTCCCAGATTTTATTTCCAAAAGTGAAGTGTCACTATCATCTTGTACACCTGCACAGGGCACAGCAACTCTCCTCAGGTCTGAGGATCCCACTGGGGGCAGAAGGGGAGTTTCTCTAATGTTTTTCCCCACGTGTTTCATGCCCCAAATCTCCCCCTGCACTGGTGCCCACATTCCTCACAGCTGCCTGTCTCGCACTCCTGCCACATTTAGGGTCCCTCTGTGCCCAAGGATAGCTCAACACCAAACCCAAGGCCACTTTTTAAAAATCAACATTCAGTCAAGCTTCTTTCCTGCACAGAAACCTTGCAGAGAATTTCACCCCAAGTCACAGTCTGATCTTTCAGCTGGTTGGCAGCTATTGCCTATAATGAAGGGATTATTAATTTCTGTTTCAAAGGGATAGGAGATCAGGATATGGACACGGCATGACTGTACCATCTGTGCGGTTGACATATATTGATTCATACCATCTTCCCATCTGTCCTTGACACTACAGAGCATCAGAGGTCACAATCAACTCTTTGCTGGAATTCCCCCAAAAAACAAGTTTTCATCCAGTTCCCTGTCAAAAAAACACTTCGAACCACTTTTACAGAAAATGGATCATCTCTTCAGTTATTACAGAAAGATACAGAGCCCCTAGTTTGGCCTTCTAAATATATCCCACACAAGAGGTATAATAATGACAAATATTATCACACAACAACAAATAAGCACTTCAATGTCCCTTAACAAAAGGCTCAGGTGAAAATATTGCTCTTGAAAGAGAAAGGAATTGAAAGAACCATGAAATTACTAAAGTTCTAAAATGATTTGCATACATATATTGATGCCTGAAACCTAAGGCATCAATATTACACTAGGTACAACAACCAGTCAGAGCAGAAGGCTGAGAAATGTGAAGTTGGGGGGTATGTGCCTATGGAAAGTGGTGGAGAAAAAGAGAAAACCTGCAGCTGAGTAAATCATGAAATGTATCAAAGTCCCTGGAGACGACCTAGTTTTGTTTTCATGATAGGTATCATTTTTTTTCCTGTCATCCTATGCAAATTGCTAATAGCTCGGAAACGAAAACTTTTGAAATGGCCATTTTCTGGCTTTTGTCAGTTTAAATATTTCATCTAGCAGAGCCCACAGTGTAACTGGAAGCACCATGTGTAATCTAGGCTCAAGCAGAGTTCATGCGAGACTGTATTTTCTGTGAGTTACAACTGTCTCAAAACAGCCTTAGGTTAAAACATGTCATGCCTTTTTTCTCACTCCAAAGAACTGGCTGAAGAAAATCCAACCAGATTTGAGCAAACTCAGAATTTTTAAAAGTCTGTGGTAGCAGGAATGGAAAGTAAACAATTATTTTGTTGTTGTTGCTGTTGTCACAGAAATGACTGCACAAGTCCTTAAATAATAGAGTTTAGTCCTCATGCACTGCTTTCCTCTTTGGGCTAAACCAAGCTAATCTAAGCAAAATCTCAAACCTTCTCACACCACCTTTTTTTACACTTAAAAAATAGGAAGGGAAAAGGACAATGTGGTCTGTTGGAGTATCACATCTGAAGTTGTAAGCCCTGATTTGATTAATGGCCACGGCTCACACTATTAAACTCTACCGGGATCAATTTCTTTACTCACAGCGTTAACACAACATGAAATCTCTGCTGTTGTCAGAGTGCAATAGCAAGGAAAACCCCCAGAGAAAAGAGCTCCTGCTGGATCCAACTTGTGCTTCCAACATGGCAACTCCATGTGTTCAGCCAACAAAAACATAACCAAAAAAGCCATGGATCGGGCCAGCTGACGATGCTCAGGTGACAACAGCCCCTTGGCAGGTACATTCTACCTGGTTACCCATCCCTGCTTGCCAGGACAGCCCAGCCAAGGACAATCCAACACATTTCACAGCAGTTGGGTAAGCTTTTATTTTTTTCTAAACAACCCAGTTTCTGAAACTCAATGCCAGCAGCTCACCACTGTTGTGGTTTACACCTGATACCTCCCCTCCGCATCATCTGTGCTCGCCCAAGTGAGGAATTTTATGAATTGACTTTTGAGCGCATCCATCCACAACAGGTGACGGCGCGCTGGGGTGCGTTGGCTGCCGGCCCTGCCTGCACCCTGTGCCAGGCAGCTTCTCCCGGCCCTGCCTTTGGGCTGTGGGCTCTGCTGGATGTTTGTGTTCGCTTCCAGGGGATTAAACGGCATAAGGCAGGGGGGAAAGGGGCACAAACCCAGGCAGGAGCGGGCCGGCAGCTCGGAGGGGCCGCTACAACATGGCGCCGCGGCCAATGGGGCACGCGCGGCGCCGGCCCGCGCGGCGCTGCCACCTGGCGGCCGCCGCCGCGCACTGCGCCCACCCCAGATCTTCCCCAAAAAAACCACTCATTTTTGTCACCGGATACCGGCTGATTTTTGTCTTTCTCCTCCAAAAATCTAATTTTTGTTAACTCCGTGGAGAAACACCACAAAGATGGGCGGGCAGCTGCTCACTCACAGGCTTCCTTCCACACGTTCAGCCATTAGGCCTCGGGGTACCTGGCGGTAAGAGGCCCAAGGCTGGTAACGTGAGGTGGCAGCGTTAATGAAGTAAAATATTGCCACGTTATTGTTAATCTCTTAATAAATGCATTGAAAACCGGGCATCATCCATTAAAAGCTGCCTAGGGCTTGGGATGTGAGCGGGCAGGTTTTCTCCATGTTAATTTACGGTGGGCAAATCAGAAAGTAAAAGGACCTTGGCGAGTTGCAATCCAGTCAGCATAAGAGTGCACATATGAAATGAGGCTTTAGGATTTACCGTTTGACTCCTCACCAGCTTTTAAGGTTTCACAATCGTGTTCCTTTTATGTGTTTTTTTCTTCTCCAAAAATCCATTTTTCTTCCCCTCAAAAATACATTTTTTAAATCCCACTACAGCATGTGAACACAGCGCTCCAAGAAACAGAAAAGTGAAGGCTTGGTCCATCTCCCATGAAAGCTTGGTGCAATATCAGACACACTCTAAGTCTCTACTTGTATTAAACAGAGACCCATCTAAAATGAAACCTTCTGAAAGTAGTAGGTGGTTAAGTACCTTGAAAATCATGTTTCAAGGGTACATCAGGGGATTTGTCTTTGCTGAGGTGGATGAGAAGCCAGCCCTTTCAAGGTATTTGCTGTAGACATCACAAGAAATCAAAGTCCTGGCGCCTATAGGAGCTGAGGCACCAGAGTGGCTGATCAGAGCACGGGGATTTACAGTCACAACAGTTACTGACAACAAATTGTAGGTGCTCTGCAAATCCCCACGCGCTGATGTGTGAACAGAGTCTGAGACACAAAGTGCCAGGGCTGCCCTCAAGTACAACGCTAACGACACCATCGGAAATTACAGCAAATAAACCAAAGAGCAGAGGAACTCTGGAGAAGGAGGAAACACCCAACAGGTCAGCCTCCATTAGTTTTCATACCTGTCTGAGTCCGTGTTATTCCACTTTGTAATAAAAGGATAAGGAGATCTTTGTAGTTATTTTACTGAGGTCAGAGAGGGTGACATGCATCTAAAGCAACCTTCATAACCAAGGAGCAGGAGCATTACTGATCAGCTCAGAACTCACCTGAAGGCTAAAGCCTGAATTGTATTACCATTTACTTTTGTAAATCTGTTATAATGCCTGTCATTCAGTTTAGCTTTTACCCATTCCTGTGTTTATTCTGTGTGTGCTCTATCTCCTTAATGCAAATGAATGTGTTTATGTGTTGGTTTCTTGTTTGTTTTATTTTAATAAGTAAATGGTTTTTAAATGAATGAATGCTAAAAAAAATTAAAAAAAAAAAAAAAAACAGATTTCTGTGATTACAAATTCACTTTACCTTTTCTCTACCTCTAGAGCAATAGAGAGATCCAGGAATCAACTATCACTTATCCCTGTGACTTCCTGTAACCTTCCTGTCTGGGCACAGCTAAGATAACCTCTGCCCCACAGGGCTCACAGTCTAAAAAGCTTTGTCCCTCATAACCTCATCACAGTAACCCTTTCTGCATCTTCCTCCTCCATTTCTTTGCCATGCATGCTTTAAGAAATAATCTCAAGTACTTCCCCGTCTTCCTTTTTAGTGATTCAAAGAGAAACAAAGACTAGTTGTGGTCAACAAGTGAATGCTGCAGAATCCCAGTAATTAATCCTTGCATGGGAAACAAAACCACCCTCTACATCTACCTGCTTGTTCTAAGGCAAGGAGGCATTCCTACAGCATGTCATGAGCACAACATCTCACACAAAATCAGTGACACTTGCCACAGCAGACCAGAACAATGTTTTGCTGTCTATGAAGACCTTCAAGCAGTTGCCACTAGCAGCAAATAAACCACATAATTCTCTGTTAAATAAGTTACCAGAAAATAAAAAATAGAAAGAAACCCCATTACTTAACATATTCATCCCCACATCTGGATGATAAAATATAATTCTTATGGCAAAATATAATTTTTAGGCGCTATGTTCCCTATCTGCAATTACATCAAAATCACATTAATTGAGCTATAACACTGTCAGGCCCAGCAGCTGGGAGGCACATCCATACATTCTAAAGAGGTGGCCATTAATTCAGCGCTCCACAGCGTGGCAATGAAGCTGGGATGTCCATTCCCCAACGTGATTTACTGTCTTTCAAGCTGCTTAAGTGGGAACCTCTACAAAAAGATTTAAGTTAAGTGACTCTTATGCCGAGCTGGAGCTCATTTATTATTGAATTAAGTTTTCATTTCTTTTAAAGGGAAAGAGAAATATAGTTTTATTTGAAACAAGGTAAAACAGTTCAAAGGAATCAACTATTACAATTTAGGAAGTAAGAATATGTATCAGTGGGTGACAGTGGCATTTTGCTTTTCTACTGGTATAACAAAAAATTTAAAAATTACATATGTACTTATAGTAGAAATGTACATATATATGGTTTATGTATGTATACAGACATGGAAAATATGTACATACAAAATTAGAAATGTAGGTACAGATGAAAACACAAACAGATCTGATGAGTCCCAAAATTTATGAGCCTGAGTCCCAAAATTAAACATAGGCTTAGTTTTAAGGCTATATATGCCAGGTACCTTAGCACCCTTTTTCATGTACTAGCAGTTCTGTCTCTTTAAATAATGTATTCAACCAAATTCTAGTTCATAAAATATATTGTATTTTATTTCTTTTCAATAAAAAAAAATACTTGTCTGGCCCTCAAGCACCTTAGTTAAATGGTATAGAAAGGGTGGGTGTTGTTTTTTTAATGTACTAAAATCTGAGTCTGAGAGAGAAACAGAAATTTATCCTTCTCAAACAGCAGGTACCCAATTTCTGCTCTGAAATTAGAACATCAGAACACAGCAATCAGTGCAATATTTGGCCTCTGTCCTCTAACCACATGAAAGAAATATATTGAGCTAAATTTGCTGCCAGCTTAATTTTATTGAAATTAGTGGAGTTCATCCAACAAAATATTTGGCATCTTACATTTGATAGGCAAAATGTGCCAGTGCAGGGAATAGGATTTGGAGGGAAAGCAGTTATTCTGCATGCTTAATATTTCTGCATTGGCTGAATATTTCTGAGTAAAATATACTGTAAAATAATAATTAAAATTGCCAGGACCCCCATAATGGTGTCATTTACACTCCAGTCACATGAGTCTACAGCACAAGACCCTTTCATAATTAGGAACGTACACTATATAAGCTCCCTCCCTAATTAGCAAATTATGTTGAAAATAGCATCCTGCTAATTAACAGTTATTATGGCATTTCTGAAGCTGAAGCTTTAATTATCACCAACCTAATGATTGTGTACAGAAAAAACCAACTTCTTTTTCCTTAAATTATCAATAAGGGCAGGAGATTATTATCAGGCAAATCTGCTGACGGCTGATTAATTTGTTTGATGCAAAGTTGCTGTGTGTTTCATATTATTTTATCGGAGTTGCAGGAAAAAGGTACATAATTTGGTTTCATTAGCAACTACTGCTATTTATCACTAGAAGATACCCCTCCCTTTTTTGTTGTTTGTTCAATTCCCTCTGTGTTTTTGCCTGCACCAGCATCAAAGTCAAGAGCAGGAAGTTTTAATTAAGTGACACTAATGAGGTCGTTGAAAATGATACTTCAGCAATTCAGCATGCTGTTAAATGTGTTTATTCTATAATGTCATCAAAGGTGATTGTTTTCCCTTGTAATAGATAAAATTCATTACCATAAGCATTGTACTTTTGAGTGTTAGAGATACAAAATGCGAGTTAGTCAGGTGTGTCTGTTGCACATTTCATCTCATCTACCTCTGTAAATGAATTTGCATCTAAAACTATCCCTTGAAAAGGAAATGTAGCATGAGCTGTAGTTGTAAGGGGCTTTTTGTTCAGCAATAGCTAGCTGTGAGTAACCTGCTTGGGTGTGATGACTGGAGCCCTGCTTTTAGAGCTGCCAACCCATTCACAAGTGCATCTCGAAATTCTCTTGGCTGTAGTCTATTTTGCTAGTCCTAATCAAACAGTTTGAATGAATCATTTCCAGTTTGTAAAGGAGCTGTAGAGTAGTGATATGAAGAGTACCAAGATTTTAAAAATCATGGAAATCATGATAGGCTGAAAATATAGTAAGGTAAGACATGTTTTGTAAGGAGAGGTCGTCAGATGACAACCACCTGAACCAGATGGAAAACACACTCTTCAAACCTGAATCAGGAGCAGTTATGAGCATTTATGAGTCTCTGCTGCTCTGTTTCTCACTGGGGATTTGGCCATATAGAAATAACCTTTGTTTGGCCCCACATTTGCACAGGAACAAAACCTTAGAGATGTTTTGTAAGATACAGCTCCTACAAACACACAAAACCCAGAGATGCTGTAAAGCAGAGCTAATGAAGAGATATGGTCATGTCTATAGATTTGGCATGAGCAGGGGCTAAAAATTCACAAAGGATCCTAAATGTTTGGGACAAGACAGGCCTTGCTGAAGTGTTGTATCAATGTAGCACCTGGTCTGATCAACCCTCATGTTGTTTGATTCCTTGACAAATACATTCTAGAATTAAACAAAAAGAAAACCTAATCTTAAATTCAATTTGCAGAACTATGTTCAAAACAGAAGCTGACTTGGAAGTACAAATCTGAACATATTAAGGGAGCAATAAGTAGACTTAAATGGGGTTCAGCTCTCCTGACACCTTGCAGTAGGTTAAAGACAGACATTGAGATTAACTCAGAACATTGTACAGCCCACAGTACTTCCTGGCAAAACGCTTCAACCCCAAAATTTCACTCATATGATTAAGAACGTCAAAATGTTGCTTTTCTGCCCTTGTATGCTAAAAAATAAGGAACTAGGTACATGTGAACACTAAGGAGTGTAAAAATATAGTTCACATTTTCAATGTATTTTTTTAAACTACTACAGTTCTAAGATCCTGAAGTTTTCCTTATTTAGAATAACACGAAACTAAAAAACTAGAGAAATAAGCTCTATGGGAAAAGCCTTCCTTTTCTTCCCTGAAGAATAGAGGCAATAATTTGTTTTGGTTTACATCAAATTAAATTTTAAAAACTCAGTTTCTTTCCAGTAATTTTTTTTTTTTTAAAGTCAGATGAGGCAAAACCAAAAAAACTACAAGTTATTCAGAATGCCAAAGCACCACAAATATTTTTCAGTGGCAAAAGTCCAGTGTTTCCAATAAATAGCATTTGGACACTGCTCAACTGCTAAGTGAAATACAACATGGCATATGCGGACTTAATACTGGAAATCTTTACTTACAGTTCAAATTTAGAGCTGCCTTTCAAAGCTTTGGTCTTAAGTCAGATCCCGTTTTAAACACCTGGCCCAATCTTGCGTGGCTTTCTATCTGGCTGGAGGGAGAATGCTCTCCAACATAAACAATGTAAAGCCACTACATTCACCTTGTCCTTTGGTCCATGACAAAAGTGGCCAGGGCCATTTGGATTTGTCAGTCCAGCCTCCAGAGAACCCAAAGAACAAAGCATTCCCTGGCAGGATATTGCAAAGAGGTGCTTCACCCTGGGAATATGAATTGTGTTTTACAGTGCAAAGCCACTCACTTCTCCCAGTTGTCACCCCTTGCACTTGCTAACACTGGAGGGACACATCAGAATGTACTGGAGATAAAAGAGTCTCATCCTTCCTCCTTGAAATCAATGGCAAAGCTCCTATCAATTTCACTAGGGCAGAGCTGGACCTTTAATGAGAAATAAGCTGTTCCCAAAGTGATTTTTACAAATAATAGTTACAGTGGCACCACAAACAAGCTGTGATGGCCGGATAAGACATGAAAAGAATTTTCACTTTACAGTCAGGAGCAGGGAATTAGAAATTGCCTGTAAACTCACCCACCCATCCACCCGGCAGGAGCCATAAATCATCATTTTGTCCACACTGAGCAAAAAGCAGGAATCGCAGCAAGATGCAGGGAGAGCCGCCCTTCATGTGGACAGCAGGGGACACGTCTGGGTCACATGACCCCTAACCTTATCTTTATTTTTCCATCAAGCTCTGTGACATTTGTCCTTTTTCATTCAATAAGATGCAGGACTATTTGCCATTTTCAAGTAACCCCATTATACAGTACTTCCCATTGACAGACGCGTCCCCGCAGCACAAGGTGCTTTAACTCTTTCTAATAGGTTTCTTCCTGACTCCTGTATCCCGAGTGGGATTTTGTGCTTTGTTTGCTTTGACAAAAAGAAGAAAGGGAAAAAAAAAGAAAGAAAGAAACATACCCCCTGGGAAAGTTAACCTCAAAACATAACATTTCCAAAGCAGGATAAACCACTATCGTAACTGCAGAGGACAACATAATTACAGGCAAAAGCATAGAAAAACAGATGTACTGAGCAAGCAGTCTTGGCAGTCCCAAGTTAGAAGGTCAATAGGTTGGGTTGCCTAAATTGTAGCTTTTAAAAGTAGGCATTAGTTTATTTCTGCACATTAGCCACTTGAAGATCTATATTTTGTCTGAAATCACAGCACCTTCTCATCCAAAAGCCTAACTTCTCTAGAAATAAAAATTGACATAAAACTTCATTCCAACTAGTATAAAGGGCTGGGGAGGAGCTGTAGAAGCTGACAGTTTGCATCTCCAGAAGGTTTCTACCAGCTTCACAAAATGATGTCTCCTATCAGTGATTGAAGCTTGGAGTTGTGCTGTCCTACACTCATTTAAGCAGCTGATTCTGGTGTCAGTTTTCCAAGTGAGAGAGAACATCCCATCTTCCTCTGTCCTCTACAGATTGAAGGTATTCTCAGGGGAGTACATACCTTTATATCTGACTTTTAACATATTATTCTGGAAAGCTGAAGGACATACTCACCTCCTCTTCTTGCGATGTTAAAAATTTGCACACAAGCCCAGACAATTTTAATAGATTGGAAGGAGTAAAGAAGATCTTCTCTTCCCATTTTACTGATAAGAGACTGAGGCCCAAAGAAACTTTGTAAAAGAAGTTATTCTGGTGAACCAGGACTTTGAGAAAGAATCTCTGTAGTGACCATCAGCAGTCTTATGGCACTCAGCAACTTTTCTCCACCTCCACAAACACACATGGCCTCTCTGCCATAAACATTGTTGATGAGCCCAGCCTTCAAGGTAGAGAACCTTTTCAAATGGGAAAGACCCAGACTCTTGAACAGAAGACAAGATTAAATACTTCAGGCAAACCCTTTGGTGCCTGCTCAGTCCAAACAATGCCCTTCCTCATAATGGATGCTCAGCTGCTCCACTTCAGGATGCTGCTGATAGAAGCAATGAGAACAATGTTCTTCACAGGTACATTTCAAGGACATCTCCAAGTCGCTAAAGTGTTTTTAAAACTCTGTGATGAAAATTTGTTTATTGTCTTGAAGTCATTTACCTCTCAGGTAAAGTCCTGAGAAGGGATCCCACTCACATGGCACAAAACCTGGTGGAGGCAAAGGTACAGTTGACATCCACAAACACTCAAGAGTTTCACTGTCTCTGAAGGGCTAAATTCCCTCCAGCCCTGCCCCTACTCTACTGAGAAAGGAGGAAAGCATTGCTGTGCAGCACAGAGGCGCCTTCACCACGGTGAGCTCCTCGCCCACACACAGAGTAACCGTGGGTCATTGAGGAGGCAGGATTTCAGCCTGAATGCAAACACGAGATGTGGACCAAGAAAATGCCCTATGGGGTTTTTTTTTCCCATGTGATTACAGGCACATTCAGATTCTCTGAGAAAAATGACACTCTGTTTAGTCACTACAGGAAGGAAAGCACCACTAGAAGCAGCGTCACTGGGGTGTCCAAACCACATTTTCAAAGGCAGAATTTGAGTCATTTGTAGCTGACTTCCAGCATATCACTGTGTTCATGCAAGTGGATCCACCTCTGTGGCAAAAATCAGACAAAGACCACCAGTTCTGGTTCTGTTCTTTCCTTAGCTTATATTTGACCAGCAGCAATCTCAAATGCAACCTTAAATCATGTGCTGTAACACAAGAGATGATGACAACCATGTGAAGAGGCTCAACACGAACTCTCAGCACTCATTCCGTGCCAATCCATCCCCGTACCCTCCTGAAAACTACCTGATTTGCATTAGCAGCAATTCCAAATGACAACACTGAGGTGGATGGGGAAAAGCAAATACCACAAAGAGAAACACACATCAGGATAGAAGTAACTGGAGGCTTTCTGTGGCAGCACTTGATGGCAGCCAGTAAATACATCCCAGATGTGAGGTATAATGACATTTCTGAAGGGCAGTTGATGCATGTGTGCACCCAGACGTCCCTACCCGGAATGACTGTCAATGTGATGACTTCCAGAGAACTTCTGAGATGCCATAAGATCACTGTACGGCCAGTGGACAGCAAATTAAACATGTGACATGGCTGCAAAATGATCAGTGAGTTGGAGCCAGATGTACAAAGGTGGCTTGTGATGATCAAATGGTGCTGGTGGGGATGCACCTACAGCACTGTGTTTTCCAGATAGCAAGATTAGACAAGAAATATTGCCAAATTAGAGGGAGATAGGAGAAAAGTGACAAAAATTTGCAGTGACATTCAAGGGAAGAACAGATAAAGTAAAGTACCAGATAAGCCACCAACTTATAGGCATGCATTTATTTTCGGGTGATAATAATTGAATTTTTAGGCTTCTTTTACAATTAAAAAAAATAAAACAACCATAAAGCAGCAGTTTCATGAGATTGGTGGAATCAATACCTGCACTCTTAGGCAATGGTGGAGCTGCACAGACAAGTTCTCAGAGAAAGGCTGCAATATGTTTACCCTTATCGTCTCTGACTGCAGTTCAGTGCTTGTGCAGCACTGCAGAGCTGACACATCCTGCAGCCTTGCTCTCAGGATGGACACTGCCCACATCCCAGCTGTGGGAAGATGTAGCCTACACTCCTTGTGCCCCAGTCCTCAAGATTAAAGACCTGTAGAAGCATTCTGCTGCCACCCCTCCCCTTGCCCATAGGAAATTAATGAGTGTTGAGGTTTTATTCTGACATACATACAGAAAATAATCTGTGCTATGGACACAAAGACCCAGGCAGGGCACAAAATTGCCTCACAGTTGAGCCACAATCCTGCTGAAGTCAGGTGACTGCCAGCACTCATTCAACATGCTCCAGATACTCAAAATGCAGGTCAGGGACAGAGTCTCAAGTGATCAGCGATAATTTTTCAGCAGCACATTTTACACTGACAAATGAAAGTTTCTCTGTGGTGTCCCCTCTTATAAATATTTCTCCAAATATTTGTACACCTTCAACAGAAAGCAGAACTTTAAAGCATAAAAGAAGATTCTAAGAGACCTACTGGATTGAGGACTCTGGTGCAAAATATTTAAAACCTGGACTCAAATCCTTGATCTTAGATACTGCAAAGGCTAGAAAGTTAAATGGGAAAGCTTCACATTTTTTGCAGACTGGAATTCTTGGTTTTCAGTCAGCACTGCTGAACCCTTACAGCTGGGTTGGCTGCCCAAGGACCGCTGGAACCAACAGTTCCCCAATTCCTGTAGAAACTCTCATGACCCCAATGCCAGAAGCCTACAGTATCAGAGATAGGTTCAAAAATACACAGCTGTCAAAAGACTGTGGTACCAGGCATGGCCATGAGTGTTTTTGGCTGCCCAGACCCACCCATACAGACAATGTCACAATGCAGTCCCAGGCCCCACAGGTGCATGGCTGGCTCCCATTTAATTGCTTCATGTCTTGATTTCCTGGTCTTCACGTTCACCATTTATTTTCTCTCAGCTTCTTGCCTTGTGATCTCAGCTTGCAAAAGACAGGATGCCATTTGCATGTATTCACAAACTACCAGGAGATTTTTACTGAACTGTAAGAGTTATATCGTTGGACATTATTTTGTGCCCATTATCAGCACTGGGCTGCAATGCAAAGCTGAAGCTTAGCAGACAAGATGCTCTTCATCCCTCTCTTGTGTTTGGTTTCTATGTTGGAAAAGCCAGTTCATAGGCCAGGAATATAGGATTTAATCTGATTATTAAAGGACAGTAACACAAAAAATTCAAAATACTCTACACAGAAAAAGTTTTCAAATATGAAGCACATGTTGTTATGCATTCAGTATACATGTTTTATTCTTATTAATTTTTTCTAACTTCAAGATCTGTGTTGCACTTATAACCATGCTCCACAATTTCCACTCATGTTAACATTATTATATGTAAGACAAAGAAAAAAAATATTAATAGGTTCTATTGATTATCTACTTAATGCAGCTGTGTTACTAATCCCCACACCTCAGACTCCAAATGCACTGTGCAAACAGTCCATAATAAGGTGGTTTTACAAAGCAGGGAAAGCTTGCAGAAGATTCTTCTAATATTAAATAAAAATTTCCAATTTTTTTTCTGAACTATAAGGAATAGTAACTGCCTTTTACAAATATGGATCGGTAACACTGCAACCAAACACCTTCTTTGTGCTTTAACAAAAAATAGATTTTATTTTAAACCGAACATTCAAGACTGACAAAAGGTACTCTCTCTAACAGAGGGCACCAAAAGTAAGAACCTAGCATTTTAAAATAGTTCTTACAATTACAGGTCATGCTTTAGTAGCTTGAAATGCCTTATTTGTATAAATTCTCCTTCTGGGTGAACACAATTTTAAAAGGAAATGAAGCATTT
Organism: Lanius collurio; assembly: GCA_020086605.1. Lineage (NCBI taxonomy): Eukaryota > Metazoa > Chordata > Aves > Passeriformes > Laniidae > Lanius > Lanius collurio. The sequence goes on along the minus strand of JACBWW010000029.1, from coordinate 3,942,347 downwards.
TAATATAAACTACCACCTATATATACCTTGTGTTCACACTATAAATATTATCAGAAGAAAAAAAAAAAAAGGCAGTCAATGCTTTTCCAAAGGAATAAGACTTTTGTTGTTTCATTCTTTCTTGATCTTTCGTTGTGACTCTCCCTTTGATTGACAGGTGGCATTCTTGTCTTTATGGATGGAGAAGCAAAGCCCTTGATGGTTATCGACATAAGGAAATGTCATGTCTGACTATGTTTCCACAGGACCTTTTCCCCCCTCATTTTCTACTCCTTCCCCTCACTTAATTTAGTATATTTAATGCCAAAGAGTCCCTCAAATATGAATTTATAATCCAAACACTAATTGCAGTCAGGAAGCCAAACCTGGCATTTAATTGCCATTTGGTATAAAAGTCACATTTGCAACAATTGTCCTTACAAGGTAAAGTTGCCCACGTTCCCTTTTCCTTTGCCCCAGTGCAACCAAAACACTCCTTGGCCTTAAACCTTTGAGCTGGTGGTAGAAATGTGCTGTTGGGTGACCAGAGTAGCTCCAAAGCAGCACATCATTGTAAATTACACATGGGAGCAATTCATTCAGAAACCAGAAGTGAGTGGGAGCAGCACAGTGGGGCTGACACAGCAACACGAGGGCAATTCACCCCCATGTGGGGCTCATTCTTGGCAAAGAGGGGCAACACCCCCATTTGTGTCCAAAATAACTCTGTGACAATGACACTCCTTGAGCACAAGGCCTGACCCAGCATCGGGGGAGCGCAGGGACTGAGGGAATTGCACTCCCCACAAGCCTGGGTTTGGCTCTGGGAGTCTTTGATGCATCCCACCAGTGGCACTGACCAGTACATGCCATTAGTCCATCCCTCTGCTCCTGCCACGGCGTATCAGCAACATAAACCATCCTTCTCTGGCCCTAAAGGACACTGCTGCCTTCCACACTATCCCCACTTCTGCCCTGTACAATATTCCATGTTAAAAATCCCACTCTTCCTTCATGCCATGCACAGGCTTCAGGCTGCCTCTGACACTCATTCCTCTCCCCCTCCTGCACCCTTCTCCTCACTTTTTCATGTCTGAAATTAATTTGTTCTCCTCCATCTCAAGCAGGGATTGTATCTTTTATCTGCATTGTGAAGTGCCCAAACAGCATAAAAATTGTATCTTTGGTGATGTCAAATAATAAATAATAACAATAGGGCAGACTGGGAATACTTTGTCTAGGATAATGCTTCCATGCTCTCTCTACCATGACCCTAATTCATCTGCATAAATTTCCAACATGTTTTATATGCATTATGCTAACATTTTGACCACTAACCACAGGGTGAAGAAATGTGACACAGGAGCTGGTTTTCTGCAGCCAAAATCAGGTATCTCTAATTTAAAAAAAAAAAAAAAACTACTCCCCAAAATACATCTGTCCCTTTGAGAGGGTCTATATTCCATCCCAGGTGGAGAACCCAGAGACCTGATTGTACTTTGCTACTCCTTGAATGGTTTGTGTCTTGCAGCAAGCAGATCCCAGAAAAGAAAATGGCCCTTCCTCTGACACTTTTGCATGAAGAGCTCCACAGATAGGTAAGTTTACAGTTATTTTCAAATTAAATCTCTGTGTCTTACTTCTATGTTATGAGAAGTGGTTTGGGGTCTGATGCCTCTATTGTGCACTGAAATAAGGGGCCAGTCCTTCACACCAGGCAGCAGGAGCTGTGCAAGGACATCTTGCAAGGTTTGGATCTCAGGTTAAGGTTTCATAGAATCACATCACCCCAAACAGAGAGCAGATACTGCAGGTGGTACCCATGGTACCTGTCAAAGTTCCCAAACACAACCAAACTTTCCTCCCCATCTCTTTGCCATATATCTCCTGACTTTTTAATACATATGCTTACAGGCATGCACAGGGCAAATGCTTCACCCAGAAGACTGAATGAAGAATACCCAAGTAATTCTATTACTTCTCTGCCATTGGATTCAATCTCACAAATGCATAAAGAACATCTGAGAAGAGTCTGCCCAGCCTCTTCTTCTCCATAACAGGAGTACAAAAAGCAAGTTCAGAGATTTACATAGTCTAAGGCCAGCCTGTCTACAGTTACAAGTTTTGCTACAGAAGAATTCTGCTCTAAGGAGCAGAACAAAGAGGGAGAGAGACCTGAGCCAGTTCTGAAACAATTACATTACTTCAATTGAAGGAGTACTTGGGAAGACAATCACATGTGGAATGCATGAACATTCCTATTTCTTCTAGTTAAGTACTCCTGCTTTTCCCTCATCTTGTCACTGAATGCATTTCTACTCCTTTATAGCCAACCAAGCTATAAAATTAAGCATGAGCTTGAAGTATACTACATGCTAATTTTGTATTGCCCTAATAATGCTCAGATTTACTGGGATCTATTCTCTCACTGATGCATATTTGTAAGTACTATTAACGTTAATGGGAGTTACCAACTAATTAGAAAGGAGAACAAAATCTAGGCTATAGGATGCAAATTAGAGTAGTGGCTGTGTCACTTATCTTCTCGCTGAGGAATTACAGAGTAGAGCAATATCAAGGACAGTGACTCTAAATTCTGTTGATTATTTGCCTTACATTTTACACCCTTGAACCCACAACAAAACAAAACACTCGAAGGGAAATATCCAGCCAGGTTATTAAAGTCTATTGCATAATCACAAAAATCTCTAAACTAATTCTCAAACTGAGAGAAAGACTTGAAAAGTCCTAATCTGGCTCACTTAAACACACTCGGCAGAGAACTGTTGCAAGGTGTAGCCAACAATTAATATTTTTAACGAGCTGGTCAAGAGAGTGTAGCTCAGTGAGTCTGTGTATTAAAAGGGCATTGTTAGCACACTGCTTGGCTTTTATGAGGTGAAACAATCCAAACCTACTTCAGTGCATGGAGTGGTTTGGAGAGGTTTTATTTTCATCCTTAAAGTCCAGGGTGGCTTTGGCATAATAAAGGTCATATCTCCTAATCATGGTAATGTTCACACACAGCAATATGAGCTCATTGCAGAGAGCTCCAGCACTCAGAAATCCCCCGGTTAGAAGGTGTCACCGATTAAACTATCGCATTTCAAAGGCTTCCATACAGTAAATAGGAAAGAAAAGAAGAAAAGGAACCGTGGCCTTTTGTTATTCAAAAAGCTACGGAGAGCGATAATTAACCCATTTTTGTTGAGAAATCATTTGGACAAAAGTCAAGGGATTGCCACCCTGTCAATTGTTAAGTCTAGATAAGGACATTATATTCCACTGTACAAAGAGTGACTGAAGAGAGTGAATAGAAAGTAGGCCACTACTATGACTTTCCCGAGTCCATCGAAAAAGAGGTCTATTTTTTTTCCACAAAAGAGGTAATATAGTAAAAAATTCTCTTCCTACATTAAAAATATAACTACAGTGCTTGTTTTTGCATTTTGTTAAATATTCAAAGGTACCGTGCAATTAGCATGTCATTAATGAATAATTAATTACTGCTAAAACAGCCTTCAGATTTTTTTGCAACTAAATTATTTAAAGAGCAAATATAACAATGGAATGCAACTCCTCCCTTTCCTTAACTCTGTATTTTCATCAGTGCATTAGTTTGGAGATGACTTGGGGATTATTAACTAAAAGAAAAATTTTATTTTTGCACACAAAAAGATTCCACTTTCCTGTTCCTCTGCTCTCATTCCCTCAAAGGAACCCAAAGACAAAAACTGATGTAGTCCTTATTAGGACTGCTCAAAATGCACGAGTTAAAATATCTGAGACGTGCTTCAGAACACAAGATTTGTACATTTCCTGGGGAAAAAAAAAAATCAAACAAACAAACCCCAAAAAATGTTGATAACCAAATTTGCTAGCACTTTGCAGCAGTGAACCCCAAGTCTGAGCAAGTGCAGTGCATTTTTGTTGATCATTCGTCACCGGCTCTAATGACAGTTACTTTATTATTAAAATCTACCCCACTATACAGCCAAGAGCTAAAGAGAAAGTAATTTGTTGCCACTTGCAGATATACATCAGTAGTAAGACGTTAGTTTATATTTATAAGCTGCACATCTGTGAATCAGTTGGCCTACCCATCTGTTAACTGCACCAGTAAACAGGGAGTCTGTGCAGCGGATCCCTGCATCCATCACAAATTCCTTCTTTAATTGTATGTTTATGCAACAAACCTCCACTTAAGTGTATTTGAGAATGTTTTGAACAGTGATAATTAGTTTTTATGACTCAATGCTACTCTACCTAACACTGATTCAACACTGTTATTTTAATAGAGACAGCACTTTTCTCTGACAGTGTCAAAGCAAGTTTTCTCCATGGAGCAGAATTTGTCCCTACAAAGATACTGTGGAAAAACAAATCTCTTCCCATTCTTCCCAAGATACCATTATGGCATGCAAATGTGATTCTTCATCTTTTCATAAACTTTTCTTTTAGAAGTTAGTCCCTGAAATAAAATACATTAAAAGCTATCAGCCCACCACAAAAAGTTGCAAATGAGCTTGAATTGCACTGGTCTGGATAACAGGGCTTGAATTGTAATGTTGGACACACAATAATGAAGACACACCTCATGAGCATAGGAGACCACTCACCTGTTTAAACTTAAGATCCCTGTTTACATATATTGATTCCAAGAGCTGTTTCATTTCCAAGCAGATTTATGCTTGGGTACTTCACTGAATTTCTGTAAACAAAAAGCTAATGGAGGAAAAAATAAAAAAATAGCTATAAAGTTATACCTCTTACTGTATCTCGTTTTACTCAGGAAATACTGCATGCACCTTTTTGCATAATAGGGGATTTTCACAGTGTTTTTTTTGTAATGGCTTTACAGTGAAGTTGTGTACAATATGATGTTCAACTTCATAAAGCATTTAGTTACAGCATTGAGCTTGTTTGAGGAACTGAAAGCACACTTATCTATGTATCATTGTGCTGATGCAAATGGCAAAATTTTCCACATGATTAAACATCATTTTCTCAGGGTATTCTGTGTCCAACTGCCTGCTACTCAGTAAATGTTTAGATCAATGCATGGTTGATTCCAAGCCTTGCAAGCCTAAAATCCTCCCATACCTAAATAAACACATAGGTTTACTCAAGGCAAAAAAAAAAAAAAAAAAAAAAAAGGACTTGGGCAGGATCTGGAAGGAATCAGCTGGGTTAAAAAAAAAAAAAAGATAATTTTTAAAAAACCCATATATGCTTGTGATAATATTTTAACAACAGGTCACATCTATATGTATCTCTATTTACTCCTTACCAGGAAAGGGTTTCTCTTAGGGACTCTTGGAGCAGAAAGTGCCACCAGTGAATGGTGGAGCCCTGCAGAAAGTGCCATTGACTGACAGCAGTGACGCCCACTGGCACCACCGGCCCCAGGAGCTGCCAGGAGCTCCCCTGGAGTTGGTCTTCAGCCACCAAGCTGCTCACAAGTCCAGCATCTGTTCTTTGCTTAACATGACTGGGAGCCGTATGGACACAGCCCTCCTCTCTCATTCCTGGGGGCAGATGCCAGCGTGGTCTTATGTCACTTCCAAGAGAAAAAGCCCTGACCTACACCGTGGCCATCAGACAAACCAGGATCTTAAGGAACAGCAGGCTTGACAAACCATGATAACAATTTTTAGAGCATGTGGCAGCCCAAAGAGAAATTTCCCTCGGTAATTATTGTTGTGATTTTGTGTGATTACAGATATGCAGAAGAGCCAGATCAAAATAAACTTACTGAGAATATACAAAAGTGAAGAGTGCAAAAAGAAGCAATCACTCTGTTCCCATCTCTTAAGTCCTCTGCTCACAAATCCATCAGACCCATATACCACCAGTTAGGCTTGACAAGGAACCAGAGCTCAGTGCTAAAAGTCACACAGTCCCCAGCTTCTCTAGGAAACTGATGACAAGGGCATCAAATGGATGATTCTGCCAGAACTGGCCAGAGTACAAAATCTCATTCCTGAGCAGATGTCAGGTAGGGCGAACATTCAATCTCCACAAGGCTTGGACAAAAATGTAGGACAGCAGCACAGAGGTGAAAGAGGTTTGGTGAAAACAACAGATCCCAAGTCTCCAGCCAAAATATTTCAAAGCAACTTCTGCCGAGGAGACACAATCAACAGTTCCAGTGAGAGAGAATGTCGGCTTCAGCACACACAAAAAACCTTCCACTAACATCTCCCAAATGGAAAAGATATTATAAACAACATTCACCTCACTCTCCTCCCTCCCTGTCACAGAAATGACCATGATTCTTTACTACATACCTTCAAAAACAGTTCTTTGCAGATGAAAAGAAATAAAATCTAACCTTAAGAAGTACATTCAGAGACTCCCTTTATGCCACCGCTCTGTGTTATGGAAAAATGAAGGTAAAAATCTGTTGAAAAACATTTCCCTGCTGTATTGTGATTGACATCTGACAGTGCTCAGTGGTGTCCTAACTTGGATGAATTTAAATGACAAGCTTTCCTTTATAAGTAACAGAGCTCCTTTTACAATAGAACAGCACGATTACTTCATGGAAAGGAAAAAAAGGAAGAATCAAAGTTTTTCTTCAAATCCCTGGGGGCACCCCTGACCTGTCACTAGGCTACGACCTTCCCTCGTTAATCTATGCAAATCGGATGACTCTAATTTGTGGCGCCGATTGCTTTGCCACACCTTTAAATTCAGAGATCAGCTACGGGATGATGGCTACATCACACAGAGTTCAGATCACCTTCATGTTGCCAACATTTTTAATGCCATGACAGATGACTTCCCCACCATTCTGGGACAAGGCAGTCCACGCAGCCCTCCAGACTACTTTTTGATTAACATCGAGACAAAAGGCAGTGGTGTTTTGCCTCCTCGTTTGTGATTAGCAGCATTGCTGCTGTAAGCATTCCTAAGCTAGAACCCCTGGGAAGAGTATCAGATCCCAGGTCAAGGCACAGACTGCCAATATCACGGCTTTGCTAACAGTCACCCAATCGCTTTTATGGACATGAAAAAAAAAAAAAAAAAGAGGAAAAAAAAAGGTATTCACTGTAATAAGCACCGGTTCCAACTGAGAGATATTATGTCAAACTCTAAGGCCTGTTTCAAAACTTTCCCCATTCACGTAACTTAATACACTTTGTAAGCCAAAGAGGGCAATATCACAGAAGATGCTCTATGTTCACCTTCCACGTCACACAAAGGCCATGGAAGCTATTTTGTCTCGGTTCACTGCAGTATGGGGGTTAAACTTTTTGCTTTAAATTGGGTTCTTGACAAGGATACACTATTTTTTATTTAACCCTAGCCTAACTTATTTTATCCCCAGCTTTATCCCTTTTCTGCAGTTTCCCTTTTGTCTTCACAGTGCTGAAAAACTGGAGATCTTCATTTACACTAGAAAATGTGTGAGTTATTTCTGTTATCCACATACACATCTTTCCATTCCAAAAGTTGTGAAACCCATTTTCCTGAAAACCCAAAAGCACATGGGAGTATAATTGATAATAAAACATTCCAAGAGTTTAATCTGTGCCCTATGTGATCTGTCTAACAATACACCCTGAGCAATGATCTTATTTGCTCATGCCTTGCGACTCTGACAACACTCAAACCTGTTAACCATCTTTTCAAACAAACTCTGAAGGCTGCCAGTTGTGACAGATTTGGACCAATGTTGATGGTAACACGGGAGTTAGTTAAAGTGATTTGATAAGCTTGTAGCAGCTTGAGGGGTGGCGTAATTCCAAATAAGTAAACAACATTGTCAACAACATAGCCCATCAATAAATGCAGCCTCTATCTCACACAGTCATTATTAAAATAAAATATTATAATATAGAAAATCAGAAAGGAAGGCAGGCAGACATGGGGAAAAAAAAGAAAAAAAGTTTCTTTGTCTGTAGCCACAAATCAATGACATATAGCATCAGGGTTCACTGAAACACTGACAAATGTGTCAGCCACACTTGTTTTTAGCATTACTGCATTCTTTACAACTATTAGGAAGCAAGTACAAGGTTATTATAGGCACAGAGGCTAAACATACAGTGACATGCTTCACAAGCTCACTCATGCTTTGTATCAGAGCTTTCACTTTCTATAGAAGTGGATTATCCCATTTTCTCATGCTGATCCAAGTGATCTCATTACTTACAGAAGAATCCTGGCATACAAAGATTGCTCTGCCAATGATCACTTACAACATCCCAGCAGACTATTTTTAAAGAAAAACTATCATATTTTTCTTCTAATGGCTCTTCTATTAAAGAAAAAAAAATTAAAAACTGAAAACAGTTTCCACAGAGATTTCAGCCTTAGTCACTGGGGAGGCCAAATGCAATTATGGATCCAATACTTTTTAACAGCTCCCACTCTGATGGCCAATAAGCAGTTTGGTATTCCCCTGTCTCCATCTCCTAAGTAAATTGCTATATATATATACATATATATATATGTATGTATATCCATTGGCAGGCTGCCAGCGACTTTGGAGGCTCTGCACCACAAACATGCTCAGTAACTCCTGGCCATCTGGTGAGCTGGCTGGATCCCTGCTCCAGGATCTGTATCTGTGGGCAGAACCAGCCCCTGGAGGATCTGGGTACGGGCAAGGAGCATTTTAGGGGATAGGCTGCTTGTGCTGATTGACAAGTGGCCCATTCCTCTGCTCCATCCTCAAGAGCTTTTATCAGAAAGTGGATCCCAAAGGTCCTCCAGCATCTCATAATATACAGAAGCCCTTTCCATAAGGTAGGACTCGCCATAGCAGACCTCAAAAAGAGACCTGTAAATTAGCTGGGGAAAGTGCTTTAAAATAAACAACAGCTTTCAAAACAAACCCTAAAAGCATCTAGGCCCCTATCCAACAAAACACTTAAATGCTCATGTGGCTCTAGAGAGGGAAGGCAGCTCACCAAATATGCACAGATGCTTGATAGCCAGAGTCACTTTCCACAGCTCTGCCACAGGCTCATCTGTAACGTCGTACGAGGGATTTGAGCCCTGCCCTGCCATGCTTCATTTCCTCCAGCCATAAAACTGGGAAAGTCATCCTGAGTTTCATCCTTGAGAATATATATATTGGATGTTTATTCAGTGCCAGATATTGAGGTGATGAATTACACAGAGGTGCTTGTACATTTAACTATGTACATCCAGATCTCCTACCCAACACACTGAGTAGACCCTTTGAATTTCATTGAAATTTCCCCTCTAAGCAAAGGTTTTCTAGATCTTTAACTCTTGCAGAACATTAAGTGTCATGGTTAAAACTGGCAAGGGCAAAAAAAATTCTATCAGGCTTTCACTAATAGGAAATACAAAAATTCTGTCAGTGTTTAGGATGTTATGATGTGGCTCAGAGCTAAGTTCAGAGGAATTAGTTCCTTAACTTCAATTCAAGGGCCTTTTCACTAAGGAAACAAACCATTTTGGTTTGCCTCCCTTTTTCAGATGCATATGAAGTCCTTATCATATATTCACATATTAGAGGGAGAACGATCCTATGAGATTTAAGAAATAACAACTTGGAAAAAATTTCCAAAGGACTGGCTGTAGCATTGATTAATATCCAGAGAGGAAAATCTAGTGGATAGGGAACTTCCCAGGGATTTAAAAGATATGGGATGTAGAAAAGATTCCCAGCTTAAATATAGACTTCTCTGGAGAATTAGTTTCATCTCTCCTGTAAAAGCTCAAGAAAACAGCATTACTTCAGAGTAACATCATTACTTCAGAGGGGACATAATCCATTAAAATATCTCAGGTAGATTTGAAAGAACAGAGGTTTCATCCACAAAACTCTTTTTCTTTTCCTGATTTGCAGCTTATGCAAACTCCATTGATTCCTAAATCTCTGCCCAGACTGGTATTAAAATCACCTTGGCACAACTCTAGGATAAAGACATCTGCTAATTCAGACAGAGCATGAAGGCTGCCGCTGCTGTGAGAGATTGCTGACCATGAACAGGGTGATACACTGGCCTAGGACAGCTCAGGAAAAGCAAAACTCCACAGTTCCCTTTTCCAATCCAGCTAAAGCAGCTTCCCAACAGCAACCATGGGGAGACAGAAACACTCGGGAAAAGCCATCCACACAACTGAGCAATTCTGCCTAACTGTTGCCAAGAACTACTCAAAAAGAGGTAAAATTTACAATCACAGATCAGAGCAACAATGCCTGTTTCCTAAAATTAAATGATTAGTCCCACTCCCAAGCTGAGACTGGAGCCAGAGCACTCACATGGCCCATGCAGTTCCAGAGGGGCTCTGTGTGGAGACCACCGTGCTCATTGCCCTCAGAGGGAGCAGCTGAAGGGCTGCATTTCACAGGAAGCCACAGTTAGAAACCATCAAACTGCAGCTGCAACAGGGGCTGCTGCAACCTGCACGTTGGAAAAGGTTTCAGTTCAAGCAGTGGTGATTAATTGATCTGAAGCTGCGTTCCTGCCCCTCCCATGGCATCCAAGCACATCTTGCCTCTGAAATAACAAGGGGTTAAGATTTGCCATGAAAACACCACCTACATTTTTAAGGCTATAAAAATGGGATGCTTACACTTTTCCTAACCCCTCACCAATGACCAGACCCATATGTAAATTTCACACAGTAGTATTTAGTAGCATAATTAATCCCTACTTTATGTTATGAGTAATATTTCCTATTCCCGACCCTGCAACGTCCTTTAAGAAGATCCATGTTCCAATTAGACTAGCCCATCGGCACTCTTTTAATGAGCAGATTAATCATTCAGATGGGTACAATGGTGTCATCACAGGTTTTAAATATGATAATCTACATCCTAATGGTGCTGCAAAAGCCTTGGCTCACAGCAAAAAAAGGTGGGCAAAAACTGGTGATACTTTCTTTTTTGTTCTCTTTCATTTTCCATATGACTCAAGACATGAGAATTCTTGGGTGATGCAGAAAGTGCAGCAAGAGGCAGCTGGTAGAGGGGCTGCAGAGCAGTGTGGTAATTCAGGTGCAATAATTGTTTTGCAAGGGTAGAGAGAGATCTTCTGGTCCCTGAAAAATCTTCTGTCATGATGAGAAAAAGTTTCAGGTCTGCCTTGTCAGCCTAACAGATCAGCTCTGCCCTTACAGCCTTTTCTCAACACTTATTTAAAACGCTTCTGAAATGTGAGACTGTCATTCAGAAATTCATTTAATTTTAATAAAAATAGAGGTCTTTTCAGATCATGCCAACTTCACCATTTCCAAAAGGCAGACTAGATATTTTTAAAGACAAATAGAACCTATTATATTTATGTATAGAAAAAAAGAATAAGGACAAAAAATACTTTCAAACTGCATTATATGGGCTCAATTCCTTGCAAATAAAGCTGGTGTAGATACTCCTGCTCAAATGGAGTGAAAAGGCTCCTAATAATACCTTCAAACTAGTAGTGCCAGAATTATGAGCCACGGCCATCCTCCATCCCTACTCTAAGTACAACACTTCAAAATATGGGCTGCACCACCCCTTCATTGTGGCTTTCTACTTGGCAACAGGTAGAAGTTTCATCTGCTTTTCCATCTCTAGCACTTGTGTAAGTAAGACAAACCCTGCAGAACAGCAGCTCCTTTGCAGACACACAACATTGATTTACGCTGTGACTGATTTTGATGCAGCCAAAAAAGAACCAGCAACTCCCAATTCAGACCAAGGCTGTATTTTAAACCCAGCAAGGAAAGGATAGTGGTGAATTCTTGTCCATGAAAAAGTTAACTGCCAGCCATGATCCATTTCTGAGCACTGTCCTCTGGTAAACAGTCCCCGTGAAGTCACGACCAAAGTCTGAGTAATTCTTTCATCACTGTCTGAGGATGAACTGAGTAAGGGATATAAAATTTGGACTTACCCCTAATGTGCCCACACACAGTTTACAGCAGAAGGCAACTAAATTCTGCCTCAATATGTCTGAACTTTATTAAAACATGTTTCTGCTACAAAGGAATCTCTATTTCTTATCATGAAAGCAAAATCACTTCCTCAGCAGCCAAAATCTACCCTCCAAAGTCACTGTCAACAGTGTGATTGTATTTTTCAAATCACATTTTTCAGCTAATTGCTGTCCAAAGCCTCCTTGTTTTACTCAGATATGTAACTGTAGGAATCAGTCATGCTACTCACTCAATTAAATTGTATCCTTCTTGGCCCTGCATCTCTTAGGATCTGATCCAGCTCTCCTTGACTACAGAGACGACTGGATCAGAGCCATTTTGCATAAAGCCAGCAGAGGATTTGGTATTTCAGTCAGGTGTTCAGGTGTATTGCCTGAACTCCCTCTGAAATTGCCTGCTTGAGATAGGCTGATGCAGAGAACTCTTTGCATACAGAAGGAAGCACTGAAATTATAAAGAGCTGTCTTGTAACCAGGTACTTGCTGGGCTAGGAGATATTATTCTTACTAATGCACCTTTGCTAATGTCCACATCACAAGGATATTCTTTTTTTTAGCATAACAGTAATGTTTGTTGTTCATTATGGTATCAGGAGTCATAATGGCCAAGGAATCCCTACAGTGAAGGAGCAAAAAGAACATTCAGAAATAAATTCCTACACTGGTTATGAGAATATTGCTGTGGCAATATGTTTTTATTATTATTTTTTTTTTCCTTCAGTGCATTAATTTTTGCTCATTTTGCAAATCTGGGGAATTATTCACAAGGCATCACTTCAGAAGCACTCAGGAAGAGCAGCCTCAACCCTCAGATGGTCCTTGTGACATTCCTCTTCCAGGTATTCCTCTTACAGATATTCCCCTACGCTCACCCTGGCTGGCTTTTCTGCAGCAAATGCATTCTCTGCATCTGACACGAGGATCTGATTGTGGCTGTCACTCTTTGCTGAGGCTTTAACTAACACTATCTGTGCAACTCTAGAAACCACATCAAATTGCAGTTTTTCCTGATTTTATTCCAATTTGCATAATAGGTCACTGTTAGCACACTGTGCTGAAGGAGAAACAGCTCAACTGAATTCTACCTTGAATGTTTCCATTAAAATGTGCTCCATTTTTTCCCTCTGCTCTCACTCCTGACAGCCCACAAGTGAATTAAGGAAATACATATGTAAACAACTATAAAAATGCAAAAAATAATTATAAAATTACTTCTAGATGCATAATCCAGTGTGATTCATGTTATGTTCCCACCGTGATCCCAGTTCCAGAAGAGTTAATCAACCATAGCAACCTTCTAATCAGAGCAGTGAACTAATGATCCTATTTCTGAGTAATACCAGTCAGATAAGGCTCTCAAAAGGTAGTTAACATCACTTTGGTGGAAAGGCATGACAAGTGCAAGTTCTAGCAGTGAGTAATGCATCATTCATGCCCCCTCTCGTTCTGACATTTTAACGTTATCTTGTTTTACTGTGTCGGCCTAACACTGCCACTGCTGGCAAATTAAACTGTGAACTTACAAAGTGGGTGGCAATAAATACAAATTATGAGAGTTCAAAAGATGTCCCTGGAGGTGTACTGCCAGACATGGAATGTCTCTGGCTTTTCTGTCACATAGCAATAGACAAGACAAAGTGTAGCATGAGCTGAAAAAAAGAATTAACTACATCATGGTGAAAAATGAGAGGAAAATGAAAAGAAAAAGAGTGGGGAAAAAAAAAAAGGCAAGCCAAATAAAAGGGAGATGTAAAGGCAGGGCAGGAATGAACAAAAGAGCTTACCTTTGGAATATAAAATATAACTCAATTTCACCTTGCAGAACAAAAAGCTATGTAAATTAGGAAGCAACAAATGCCTCTTGGAAATATTGACCAACTATAAAATGTTGTCAATGTTATTACAAAAGTAAACGTCTCCTCCTGAAGAAACTGCCACACAGAAACAGCAGCAGCACGATATTGCAGCATTTGTGTCTCGAGCAGAAATTCAGAATATCCTACTTACCCACGCTAACAGATATCACATTCTGCATTGACTTAAACACGTGGGGCAAAATCCTGCCCTCGTTGTCAGGAGGAAAAAAATAATTGAGAGAAACTGCCTGAGGTGACAACAAGGAAATCAGAAAAAGGCTCCTTGCACAGCCTTATCCCCCAGCCTTTTCTATTTTGTGTAGGGAGATAAGAGGGGCAGTGAGGGTCCCCTCGGACCCCCCCAACTCTCAGGAGCTGGTGACCTGCTCAGCACCCCCCAGCCAGGATCCAGCACACACTGCAGCAGTTGTACTGCAGATTTACCACAGACAAAACAGAGAAAGTTAACATTTCTTCCTTCCCACAGGAACAGAAAACTTTCCACGCTATTAATGGGGTCAGAAAAAAACTGATTTTTAATATACCCAAGCCGTGAAGCTTATTCAACTTGGTCTAACGCCACTAATGAATCTTATAAAACATTTTATCTCCCCCGCCCATGTTCACAAACCACTCACATGAGGCTTGAAAATCACAATAATATCTTCCCAAAGTGCAGATATCACTCACACCATATGCAGCACAACTCTTTATTTTTCCCTATAAACTATTGGTTTCATTGAAACTCATTAGCATCACCTGTGTTAATTACACTAGCAAACCAATCAACAGCTCCTTCTTAATTAGGTTTTCTTTATTAAAGCCGGAAATTACCAAGGAGACAAAAGTCAACTGGGGAAATTATGTGAAAAGGAGTGTTTATGCCAAATTACCATACAAAATATAATAAGGAAAGGAAACTCAGTTTGTTTACAGGAATAACAAACAATATTAATTTTCAAGGTCACTGGCACAATTATTAATTACCTGCCTTACATTTTATTGTGATAGTTTAGTCTGCAGAGGCAGGAGTAGCTTATAAAAAACCCTTTGCAGAGAGGCTGCTCTGCATTTCAGCTGCCGCGGTCGCTGCCGATGACGCGAGCGGTGTTTTAGGAAGTCACTTTAGTGAGCATTTCCCAGATGGGTCAGCACGATGGAAACTCTGTCAGGTACAGAAAAAGCTGCTTGGTTTGACTGCTGCCTCCCTCAGAGGGGTCCCACAGACAGGAAGGGAGAATGCAGCCAGAGAAATCCAGGTTGCCCATTCCCGGTGGAAGGCATTTTGGGGTCCAAGAACAAACCATGAGAAGTGCTCCTGCTACTGATCCTTAGACCTCACAGAGATGCCATTCACCATCCTTTACACCCCCTGATACCAGTTAAAATGACTCCCACAGCTCCAGGGAACAGAGCTGGCATGGGCTGAAACAAACCCTGCTCAGCATAACTGGCTTTGTGGTGTTCAGGTGGGAGCACAGTTCAAACTGACCCTTCTGCAGAGGAAATCTGCTGGCATACCCAGCTTCTTCCCCTCCACTGCCTGGAAAATGCTACCAGGCTTTGTTTGTGAGTCCAAAGCCAGACTCAACAGCCTCCTGCTCGCTCTGGTTGGCATTGGGTTGATGCCAAGATGAGGTCAGGGTGCTGGGCCACAGAGCAAATGCTGTGGCTGTTGCTGTGGGACGTTTGCCAGATGCTTTCTCTGCCCATGCCCACCTCCCACGAGAGTCCCCTTTGAGTGTTCCTTACCACACTGTGCCTTCTTTTCAATTTCCTATGTGCCCAGAGAAACACAGGCTCACACATTACTGCAGCTTCTCTGCAGCTCCACCAGGATCCCCAAAGTATCCTCAGATAGCACCACCAAAGCCGTTGTCTCCAAATTAAGCACCTGGCAACATAGACTGAATTTTCAGCTGCCCAGTATGGAAGTCAAAGCTTGAGCTCTGCACCCCTGACCAAATCTGTCGAAGGAACCTACTGAAATAAATAAGCCATTCATGAACTGTAGATTATCTGATGCTAATTTACCTGGAAATCCACCTCAGCAATTGATTATTTCAAAGTTACTCACTGTGCTGCACAACAGTTCAGGTTAGCTTTCCAAAAATGAACTGACTGTTCTAGCCTTGCACTGCTTGATATATCTACAGCTTTACAGAACTTCATTTTGGAAACTCCTTTCCAATTCCATAAAAACTCAGAGCCTGCATCCTCCTCCTCCTCATGTTTCCTAAAAGGCTGTGAACAGGTCCTTTTGAAGCTGACAGCAGTTAGCTCAAGTAACTTGCACACATGCTGCTCTTATGTCAGATGTTTTTTCTATTGTTTTGCGATTTCTTCTACAATGATTGAAAAACTGTATCTAATATTTAATTAAACCTTTGTATTCTGTTCTAGTATTTTGGTGCCTGTAGCCTTAGTTAATCACCCAACAGTTCTTTTCACTCCTGCTATCACTTGCATTTGGAAAGAATAATATTCTGTAGTTTTTCAAATATCCAACATCCTTGAAAAAAAAAAGTAGGAAAAAAACCTAGTTGTCTTCTCAGAACAATTCTCCCTTAACCCAGTTATCAATTATACCATCAACATCTCAGTCTGCAGTAAGTCCATTTATTAACTTCAAATGCCCATACCTTAGCTTTATTGCACAGATCTATTACATAATGGGCAATCATCTCATTTCACAGACAGTTGCTTGTAAACTAAGGTAATGTGGTTTTCCCATGAGTTATTCTTGTAGAGATTATGGGGTTCCTCTGTATTTTTTTGTGTGTTGATCTTACACTTTGCAGTCCTCGTTATGGCACCAGGGAAGGTGCAGCAGGCACCAGTGCCAGGACACCTGCAGCATCTGCTCTCTGCTTGGAAAGCATCTGCCACACTGGGACCTCAATGCTCATCTGGGCTCCCCAGTGTGACCATAGTACAAATATTTCACTTCCTCCAAGTTCTTTGCAAATTCCCCTTCATTCCATCAAAATTTGGAAGCATTACCACCCCTTCTCTGCAGCTCTGCAAGGATTTGTTCCAAACTGACAGTTCCTTTGATCCTTTCCCTTTGTTTCCTCACTAAAATAGATAATGAAGATGTGACACAGATTCAAGAGGGCTGATGAGACACTGGACTACCTCCTAATCTCAGCCAGCTGATGGAGGAGAGAAAATGGTCATAGAGAGATCCAGGTCTGACTATCCAGAAAACCCTGTTTAAACCACAGTGCTCACACAGGGGAATGGGGAGGACTGGGAGGGAAGTGGCTTCCCTCAAGGTCTCTGCATAATTGAGGACATCTCAAGTCCTTGGAAGGAGTTTCCTCCTCTCCCCACTGCCTGGGAGCATTTCCCCTAAGCTCATCTCAGTCCTTCCCCTGACACACTGACTCTAATGAAAGCAACACCTAGAATCTGCATTCAAATCACATTTTCTGGTTTAGTCAGAACACATATCCATTCCTGCTTTGATCTTCACAACAGGCTGCTGGAGAAGAGGCTCCCTCCAGTCATTCCCTGGATCTTCTTGGATTTCAGAGTACAAGAATAACATGGTCTGCATACTCCAAGAAACTGCTGGAAGAGCCCCCCAGGCGAACATCCAAACTCTGGAAAAAGTTATGGGGGCTCTCCACACTCTGTCTTATGAGGGAATAATTTGTCAATGCAGAGAAGTCCCTACTCATCCTCCTCTCACTCAATGAATGCCAAAATAATCAGGAGATGTTGCCTATGACATCACCTGCTGTACCAAGCCCTTGCAAGGTAGCTAATGTCATGGAATGTGACAGGGCCATCTCAATTAAAGAGTGGATGATTTTAGAAAATCACATTGCACACTAAAGATGGAGCATCCAATCTGTGTTTCATTTAAGCCAGACTACCATATTGTGTTTTAAAAAGAGACAGGCATATGAAAATGTTCATTTCTTTTATATTAGGAGGGGAAAATAGCCCAGGAAAAAAGGAAATTCCCCTAAGCTAGAAATGCATCACCGTTGCAACAATTCAAGAATGAGTATTTAAAAGACAATTTTTTTAAGAAGTATATGATTTCCCTGATAAACCATAATGGCTCTTTAGAACCCATCATGGTCTACTATATAAAAAAAATCATATTTAAAACACTTCTGAAATATGTGTTATAAAGACTTTTTTTTAAATGAAAATTATTTACCCAGAAGACCATAATGGTTCTGAAATGTGCTTTGTAAATCTGTATTCAGGGACTTTTTTTGTTAAAAAGGTTTTTTTTTTCCTTGGCCCAAGAGATCTTGAACAGCTTCTATGGAACTATCAGGATTTATTGTTTTAATAGGGCTGAAATGAAGTTTGGAACATGCACATGCAGCAGCAATGTTTTTCAGACAAGAATAAGAAAGAGGAAAAAAAAAAAAGAAGGCAGTAGAAGTGGAAGGAGGAAAGGAAATGGAAGAGGGAGACAAGGGGAAGGAAGACTGCCCACACAACTGAGATGCTGAGGCACAGAAGAGCAACAGTCATGGTAGCAGATGCAGACAGGGGGACGTCTGGAATTTCCAGGAAATCAGGGGGAGAAAGTATTTCTCAGCTCAAGGGAAAGCACTGCTCCCACAGACTGCAGCATTACAACATGGCAGCTCTGAAGGAAATAAAGTGAAAGGAAGGAAACACTGATTTGGGTGAACAGGAGCTGCAGAGCTGACAGCAACCCCTGGTAAATACTGGAAATGTTTCTACAGCAGCATCCTGGGAATAACAGCACAAGTCTGCTCCTGAGTGCCCATCAGGCAAACCCAGCCCACACACTGGTCCTGACTGAGAGAAACAACGTGAGAGGAGAAATGGGAACAGCCAGAGTGAAGCAACATGGCCAACATCCCACCTGTGCCCGAGCACAACCACCAGAAGCCATCTCAGAGCCACAGCAGGTGGATGGAGAGCCAAGGCAGCCCATCCATGTCAGCAGGAAGGGTCTGGTTCTCACTCTTCAGAAACATCCTCAGGCTGATAATGAACAATTATAACTACACTTCCATGGTGCCTCTGTGTGCAGTGCCAGAGACATGGACCAGCCCATCTTCCCAAGGCAAAGCCTCAGGAGAGAATTAGGAAGGGGATAAAGACCCTCAATGAACAGCCAGCTGTGGCTGCACAGAACAACCTGCAGCAAATAGCAAGTTCTACACGTGTGCACAAACACACCAGCACATACACACACATTACCTTTTCCAGGAGCCAAAGTCAGTGCTACCAAATGACTCTGAGGCATTACTGTTGATTTTTGTTATCCCAGCACTTTAATTCTCACTTGAGAAGAAAATACTGTACCTGGAATGATACTCTGGGACCAAGAGCCAACTATTTCAGTACAGGTGTATCAGACTCTACTCGAAACAGACCTCATTCAATGCAGCCTTTCAGTGGCAAAACCAGCTTTGCTCTGTTAGAAAAGTCAGAAATCAAAACTCCCAGGAGGTGCTGGCCTACACCATGCAAAACTCCACTGCTCACCCACACTGAGAATTCTCGAGCTGCAGGTGGAAAGTGCCCACGACTGTCAGTGACTAGAGCAGGGGCTCAGCCTCTGAGCCAACTCTAGGTCAATTCTAAAATGGTAGCTGCCATCCTGGCTTAATTTTCCTTAATAATAGAAAATAAGTACCAACTAAAAGCCAGCCAACAGGGCTTGTCCCAAGTCATGTAAATACATCATCAAAACAGTGTCTGCTGATACTGCAAAGGGCATTAGTTTAACTAAACGAATTCCCAACATAACACATTTAAATCATTTTTATCTATGTCTAAAAGAGATTTAGAGAGAAAGACAAGACAGTTCCTGAACTTTTTTTATGCAATGTATGATACCTTCTGAGTTAGATATCCATAACTCACTGTATTAAGAATTTCTGTGTCTGATCCTCTTTTGATGTTTTGAAGAATTGCCACAGGTGAGAAGGAAGTCTACACTGGTAAAAATGACCCTGCTGGAGCCAGTGCAAATGTCCAGCTCATCCTCCTCAGAGAGGCTCTGCTGGTCTGTTACAGGATGTAGCAATGAAGGGGTGATTTTTGCTGGTGGGTGCCAAGCAGAAGCCCAGACTGCATCACCTGTGCTCCCTCTGGACTGCAATTCCCTGTATCTGTAGGTCAGGGTAACTGGTGTTAGTGGGTGAAGTTGGGAGAGCTCTACACCTGGAGGCCCTCACTCCTCAGGGAATGGGGGAGACACATCTGTGGAGAGGAGACTTCTTTGGCCACTTGCAGCTGATCTGCCTTAAACTCACAAAGGATTACTTTTGTCACCAGTCTTCCCCATAACACTACAAGAGCTTAAAATACACTTTGAGGAACGCTTCAAACAGGTTTTTTTTTCCCCCCTCAAATCTGTCTACGCTTATTCACCATGGATTCCAGAGGGATGACCTGGATTTCCTTGCACACTCTTAAACCAAATTATATCAGTCCCAATTAGGTCATCTGCTAGCTGCACCTGCAGCTCAGGACTGCAAAATTCCTCCCACTATGTATCTCCCTGCAGTTCAGACAGGGTAGGAAAGCCTTCTGTGTTAGAATAACTACTATAAAACCATATAACACAGCCCAAAAATACAATTATAATTGCAATGCCAAAAGCAAGCCAGTCAATATCTTCAAGATTCTAATAGTTTCAAGCACTATTACCTTAACGGTCTCACATCACAGTACTGATTAAAGAAACATTTTGTCTTTTTATCTGTATTCAATGGAGAGCGTAATCACTGGAGTGTAGAGAGCTAAAATATTTATTAGGAAGTATACAGCTCAGGTCAGGCAGCGAAAGGCAGTGTTCAAGCAGTGAGCTGCAGCCCAGCTTGGAGTCTAAATCACAGATCCCATCCCAGCATCTCCTTGGGATCCTCAGCTGCACACAGAACAAGCTTTGGAGTGACTTCTGCTCTACCCCTCTGAAAAACCTCCCAGGAAGTGCCCCCTTGGGAGCTTTAATGGGCAGCATCACTTGAGGAACAGGTATTTCTATTCAGCTAAGTCAATGAGACATACACATGGAGATGGGATACAAATCAGCTTCAAGTATGGGAAAATACATGTTTGGGAGCTTTTTTCAGAAGTGAGCAAATTTGCCTTCACTGACAGTAGCGCTGTTCTTTATCTAGAATTAAGGAAAAAAAAAATTAAAGAGGCTAAGCCCCCATTCTTGTCCTGATAAATTTGTTTTCTCTTTTTCCTAATTGCTTGACAATAAATCCACACACACTCTGTTTTCCATAGCCTACTGCAATATTCCTCAGGGCACATGATCAGCAATCAGAAAGCTTGAAAGATGGCCAACATAATCTTAAATATCTCAGTGTATTACCAAATCAGTATTTCAAATTTAGTGGACATACTCAGATATGTTTTCCTCTCCGCAAGAGGCATCATGTAAGTGGCAAACAAGATACAGAAGATCGATTATTTAGCATAATTGCACAATCTAATTGTATGGATTTTAAATGGAACAGGAGGAGAAAGATTAAAATCATACAGCACAGCAGTATACTTTCACAGAGTGCATGAAATAGATTTTCCCCAATCAGTGGAACAATGGAAATATTTGCTGTCAATCCAGTGAAGAGATTCTGAAACAAGAGTCAAACAACATCCAGATCTGCACAGGGCAGGACTAAATAATTTCATCATTGATGAGGAAAACAACCCAAAGCATTGAAAACTTAGGCATTCTACTCACAAAAAGCCATGTTCCTGTGGCGCTGCTTCATTTCAGAGCCACATTTGGGGAACTTATGAACTTCCCAAAGGAAGCACCACATCCACATGAGCGTGTGAGTTCTAAACCCATCTGAGCACCTTTCACCATCACTCACCAAAACCTGAACCACTCCAGCACATCCTGCAGATCAACCAAGGGAGCAGAGGGAGCTCCCCTGTCTCAAAAATTAAGTGCAAGCGCTAACCTTGTCATATTCCCCGGGCAGACAAAGGCGGCGCGGCTCCGCTCAGCCGTACCACGGGTTAACTGGCATTTCTAATACTTTTCACCTAGCCCAGCTTGACAGATGCCTAACCTTCACCGGGAGTGGAGACAGCCTGATGGGCCCTGGCCATACAGGGGGAAAATTTTTGATGCTTCCCACTTATGACATGATTGATTTTCTTTCAGCGGCCCTTCACTTTTGGCTGTGGCGAGGGCTGCCTGCCCGAGCCCCCACGCGCCCTGACCTCGACATATGGCCGCTGTGAGGCTGAAAACTGATGACGGCAGAAACCTAAAAAATCAATAGGCCCTGTCAGTCAGTGGGGAGGCGAATGTCTCTTAAAAACCCAATCACGACATGTACTTGCTGCATGGTGTGGATGCACTGCACACTTGAGAACACACTGAATTTCCCGGGTTTTTTTATTTATTTAATTTAATTTTTTTTTTTTTTTTTTAACTTCTGTGTTAACACACCGTTTACCTATTTATTCCTTAAGTTTTTGTTCAGGAAGAAAGCACATGAATCTTGTTAGAGTAGAATCTCCACAATATTAACTAGAAGAAAAAAAAAAATAAAATCCTTAGAAACTCTCTGGGAATAGTATGAAATAAATAAAGAGTACCTTTCTGTTGCCAATATAAACACTGACATCATTATTTTTGACATTATCTGGAAAGAATTTAGATATAAGGACTTCTAGAGTCTAAAAACATATGAGTATGAAACTGTTTTAATTTTCGTTGCAGGGGGTGAAGTATTGTTTTGGTTTGTTTTGATTTTTTAACTTAGTTTTTAAAATAAGTAAGAAACTGAATTCACGATTGGTTCTACACTTAACAGTTCTTGTCATCTTCTGTGCTCAGTGAAGAAAGAAAATTATTAGGCCCACTGAAATCAGCTGGAGATGCTGGTGCTCTGTAAACTGCAGGGAGACGTTTGTATCCTCCAGGATTGGGCCAACAACATCCAACTGATCCCTTTCCTCTGCCAGCTCACAAAACAAAGGCATTTAATGAGAGAGAGATAAGCAGTACAGCATAGAGTGATTCCATTTACATATTTTGTCCCAAAACAGTCTTGCAGAACCCTGATGAAAAGCAAACAAGCAAAAATCAAACCACAATTAGAACCGTAACTGTTAACCATGGACAGGCCCCCGTGTACTTTATCACCTCCATCGAGAGTGCAAATCCCAAACAAGGAAGATCTCTGAGTGATTTATCTAACCTGGCTGAAATTTTAGAGAGAGAGGCTTTATTTGAAAACCATCTCTTCAAGCAGAAAAAAAAAAAAAAAAAAAGAAAAAGAAAAAGAAAGCTGTAAGATGTGGGCTGAGAAATCGATGCATTACCAGGATGCATTTTAGAAATCCACCAAAAGCAAGGAAGATTTTTAAAAAATATTCCTCGCACAAATAAACAAAACCTAATGCTGAATTCCCAAATTAAGACCAATTAAAGCTTTCTTTATGACTACAAACCTGACAAGCTTACAATTTCACCCTGTTGCAGTGGGGTGTGTGTGTGTTTTAATGTAATATTAATGAGCCAGGATGGAGGGTCATAAAAAGTGATAGGTTTTTGCGATGGTAAATTATAAATCGGTATTGATTTTTCCCGGCACTAATGCAGCCAGCTTATTGTAAGACACCACAGGCAAAGTGCACTTTATCAGATTAGACTGGAGCCTGGTATCAAATATACATGAGAAAAAGGATGCATTTGTGACTTAGACTAGACTTTTTTTTTAATGATACATGAAATTTTTAAGGAAAAAAGTCTCAGAATATTAAGAAATTAAATACCATTTTAAAAGATCCCAGATGGTAGCAAATAGATATTAATGTCACATTAGGGTAATTTGTTTTTACACTGATGGAATATAGGAATATTGGAATAAGTACATGAACTAAATCCTGCTCAGATTTAACCATGTGCTTAATCAGTCCAATTTATGATCATCTCAACTGTTCATGAGAAAAGTTTCTCATTTGCATAAAATGCCTGAAGAATCAGGCCCTACATCTGCTCATACCTATATGTGATGTGAAGTCACACATACAGACACGTATTCAGTGAATAGAGATCCTGTGTGAGGGACTTTTAAATCCTACACTGCTTTGAAGAAGTTGTTTTTCCCCCATACCTCGTACCACCCCACCATGCCAGCCAAAGACTATGAAAGAGCTTTTCCTTGTAGTACTTTTATTGCCTAAATACTGTGAAGCTTTTCTTTCCCTTTCATCTCAAAAACGCATTGGGAGTTGGCTGCACAGTAAAACTGGGCGTTATTTTTAAAATCAGCTCTGCTTTTCATCTCCTGACCTTCCCGCAGTCAGGATTTCCTCATTAAAACATTTCGGTGACGTGGAAAATTGACCAAAAAAAAAAATAAAAATTGAGAGGGAGAAAGAGAAAACAACAACAACAACAACCACCACCGTTGTTTCCTGCAAATTTGCTCTGGGTGGGCAGTAGACCAGCACCTCTTTCTCTGCACCCAAAAAGGGAAGGGAAAACTTTGCACAAAGGCACGTGCCCACGTTCCCAGGCGTGTTCCAGGGATTCTACCATCCCTCAGCAGCCTCTGCCATCCCTTCCTGATGGCTCCAGGCTCTCCTCATGCCCTTAGCCCTCCTTCTCTGGCCTCAAAGGTCCTGCCAGCCTCCCAGAGCAGAGCTGGCCCCCAGCTCCTGCTGCCTCACTGGCCCGAGCAGCCTGTGTGAAAAACTCCATATTTTTCCCCAAACACGTATGTTCCTTGACAGGTTGTTAACAAACAGCCCCACACAGGCTGCCTGCAAAGGACTTGAAGTGAAGTGTGAACCCAAATAAGTAACAGTGGGAAGGAGGAGGGGATGATGGAGGGGAAGGGGCTGGGCTGCTGGGAAGAAGGTGTGGGACTGGGGAGATGGAATCCTCAGGGGCATCTCAACCCCTTGGGAGGCTTGAACAAAGGAGAACTGAAGCCAATCCTTTCTGTCTCACACAGAGAGGTTGGGGGCCAAGCAGCCCTCACACTGGGCACTGAGAAGGGGTCTTGGTGCTGGGGACACGGAGATGGGAGGTGCTCCCATTGCCCGTATCCCTGTGCCACCCCCCACAGCACCAGCTTTCAACCTGTTTGTATTTTAGCCATAGAAATTAACGCTTGGCACTGCCCTCTCAAAACCTTTCTGGAGCTATTTAGCTTCCTGTATTCAGCTTTATTATTATTATAAGCAAAGTAAGAGAGATGAGAAACTGGGAGAGGAGAAGGAGGGGACGCTGCTTTTTTCTTTCTAAGAAGTGCATACAAAAACTCCCAAACAAGCCCAAAACACCAAGACTTCCTCAATGCCAGCCCAGCTGGCCTCTCTCTCTGTGTCCAGCCCTACTGATGGCCACGATTGTGGCTTGCTAGAGCTGACCTAGCTGACCACAGGCCCTCAAAACCACAGAGCAAGCCCACAGCAAGTTACAGGATCCTACCAAAGTCTTACTTGGGATTAAAACAACAAAGAAACTTAAACCTAACCAGTGGCATTAGCAGATTGCCAGCAACCCTGCTCGTCTTGCAATGATGCATTAGATCACAGGATAAAAATCTGAGGCCTGATCTGAACAGCCATTTCTCAGACAAAATTCCTCTAAACTTCCATGGAAATTTTGTCCGTCTTGGGACCAATGGGGTTTTTGCCTTGCAACTTTTCATACGCTGAAAGTAATAAGAGGAAACTTTTCTTTTTTGACAAGACCTCATCAGGTAAAACCTAATAAAGCTAAAAAGGAAATTAGAAAAATGAAAGGTTATTCCCAGAGCAGTCTGGTCGTGCCTCAGCCAAAGCCAGTGTTGGAGACGCCTTCATCCTGAAGGAGCCACATTCCCACTGGCACATCCCCCCAGCCACCAACACCCAAACCAGCACCAGGGCGTGGCAAACCAAGGGGCACATCAGGAGTGTCCCACCAGACTGAACAGGATGAGAAAACACAGCCTCAAATCTGGCCCAGGGAAAGAAAAGCCCCCTGCACTGCCTCAGTGCAAACTCACTGTGCTCCCAGTCAAAGCTGCACTTTTAAAATGATTGTTATAAATGTTATTAAAGTGAAACAAGCCACTTTTTAAATGTATGCTAATTCCACTTTATTAGTGATGCCAAAGTCCTCATTTACATTTTTCATAAAAATTACGCAGATTTTTTTTGCTGCTTTAGGGATAAAACTAATAAACAAATACATAAATTAGTATATTTTAATTAAATGTTATCCCACCAAGTAATATTGTATCCCATTGTCTAAAACAAACAAGAAAAAAGAGAAAATCTATGAAGTACCTCTAACACGAAAATTTGTGTTGTATTAAAATATTAGAACTCATTAAAAACTAATTTAAAAATCACTTTACCTAACAATCATGAAAATTTTGAATTCCATGTTCCAATATGTGTTATTTGTTTTGGTACAGGAGATTATCACTGCAGC
Source organism: Lanius collurio (assembly GCA_020086605.1). NCBI lineage: Eukaryota > Metazoa > Chordata > Aves > Passeriformes > Laniidae > Lanius > Lanius collurio. The sequence goes on along the minus strand of JACBWW010000029.1, from coordinate 3,916,179 downwards.
AAGCATTACTGTTAGAATATACATGTGTTAGAGGCATCACAATGCCCCCAGAAATAACTACCTGCAAATGTGTCACTATTTCCATATTAAATACTGCATTATTTCTATTCTGTAACCTCACAGCCTGCACAAGCAAATTTGTTACCTTGCTTTTAAGTCTACCTGAGCATGTCAAAAATATGTATATATTTTGGGATGGGCTATGGCATGACATTGGCACTTTAAAATGTTGCTCAGAGTACAATAAAAGGGGCAGGTTAAGGTGCTCTGGAGCTGGAAGGAAAAGTCCAACAGGCAGAAAACAATCACATCTTAATTCAATATTTTAAAGCAGTCTGCAGAACTAGCTTGAGTATTAAAAAAAAAAAAAAATGTGCATTAGAACATATTCACCTCATTAGAAGGTTTTCCATAACCCTGCTTTACCTCAGATGGGACAAATAGACCTTGGCTCTGCATTTTCATTACTCTCCATCCTCCACAGTAATTTTTTTCTAAATGTGAGATTATTGCTTTTCAAGGCAGGAATTTAAATGAAACAAGCACTCTATTTGGCATTTTCACTGAAAAAGCTTTGTCTCCCACTTGGTTATGTTTCCTGGAAATTAAAAGGTTTTTTAAAAGAGTGAAAAGAAAAGGAAACACGAGGAGTTTTTGTGTATACAAATGCACTTTCTGAAAAGGTACAATCATTTACTGGCCTTCCTGGGAGTGTAATTGACTGCATATTCCTATCAAGACTATCTTGCACTATAACCTCAGCTGCTCCAAGGCCATCCCATCAGGTATCCCATTCCAACATCAGTGAGAGATTCCAACTGCACAGATGAGGAGTAACAGGGTGGAGCTGACGTAATTAAGCAGCAAGTGGGAAGATCACCCATCTTCAGTGCCCTTTGAAGGCACATGCCATGACCAGGCTTCTGCAACATGGAGCAGCTCCTGCCCTCCAGGACATGGGTGGGAGGACTGAGACTCCCACCAAGGTGAACCTTGTTGGATGAGCCAAAGGAATTGTGTACCAAGAATCTCAGATCATGCAAATATGGAGTTTTTCTCCTTTAAACTTAGGGGGTTCTTATCTGCCCCAATATAGGGGTTTTCTGCAGCTTAAACTCCCTGAATCCTCCTCGTTTGACCAGATGTCAAATATTCTCATAAAAGAATTTTGGTTTCTGGAGGTACAACCAACAAATGAAAACCTCCAGTGTCCAGTTATCTGCTAAATTGTAAGCAAAAACCCAGAAGCTTTCTCCTGAACTTACCCAGGCACTTTAAAGGCTTTAAAAATATTTTCAAAGTATTCTTTTTAACTTGGTAAGGCTCATAAGCCCCTGTAAGATTAGCCTTAATGTGGAGAAATGACTCATCTGCAGTGACATCAGAGAGAGCCTGATGTCCCCTCTCCCTTTACACCCAGCCTTATCACTCCCCTTGCCTTGCCCCAAGTCTTCCCCATAAATATTTAAACAAGGAGCAAAGTGATATATTACAGATATCATATTCAAACCTGCCTAAATGACTCGCTTCAATCCAAGATCCTTGAGCACATTTAGACCTCTAAACTTCAGTTTAGATGCTTAATGTTCCTTTCAAAGCAATGGAAAAGCAGGTTCCTACAGAGCAGAAAGATCCACACATTTTTGTGACTCTGGCATTAGGTTACTCACAAAGAGGGCGTTCAGCATCCTATCCATCATCTCTGGAGCTGGGAACAGATGGACAGAGGAGGTGTAGCTGCCTGCTAAAGCAGAGCTGGGAGAAGCTCAGCCTCCAACATCTGATGCTACTAAAAGCCTGCCCCTGTGGTAGAGACTCCTGAATTTCCTCTCCCTAAATGCAGAGCAGCTGGATCAGCAGCCACACAGCTGTCTGGCATCAAAACCACCCCCCACAGCTCCTCAGGGTGGAAATCCCGGATCAGCTCAACACTGCTCCACACATTTTTATGTGAGGGAACTCCTGAGGGATGCACTGCTTCTCGCAGCAGTGACTCCAAGGTGGCCATGTCCCCCCAAAGCCCTGTGAAACTTAGAGTAAGATCAAGGATTGACAGATTCTTGCCAGTAATTAGGAGTTATCCCCCATTTTGTGCACAGATTTCATGCTGGCAATCCCCCTTTCCTCTGCTCTGTCCATGAGGCGTGGCTTTGGTCACAGACAAGGCAAGAAGAAGGGAATGGCTCTGGGTCTGCCATTGCCACCAACATGTCACAAACTTCCTGGACACAGCAAATGCTCAAAGCTAGATATCCAAGCTAGATATCCAATCCAATACACTTTTCCCAAGCACAGTCACACCCACAGCTCTGCTTGATTATGGGTAGAAGATTCCTTAATATTCTTATATATTGTGCTACAGCACCATCGACCCCCTGGTTAACAGGTGGGACCTTTTATCACCTCCAGCATTCCCAACAAACACCAATTTGACAGATTTCACCTCAATCTTTCCTGGCACTCCACAAGCAAACCTAAACAAATTTCATGTTCACCAAAAACCTCTCTATTGTATCATAAAGTCTCCTGAGCATGTAACAATCAATGACAAGAGCACTAAGCAGGCCACCTGCATGGAGTTTCAGCAAAACCTCTCATTGCCTCTCTCACCCTCCCTGACTTCAGTGCAGTAATTTGTGCACTGGATGCTTGCTGGGACACGGTGCTTGGCTGTGCTTGTCATCAGTCCCAGACACCAAATCCCAGTGCCAAGGGTTTACCTTGAACCTAGAAAATGGGATGATTAAACCAGCCCCTTCACCTAGAATTATTATGATAATCTGAGGGTTTTTAAGGAGAAAATAAGAAGCTTTAGGCTTTCTGGACTACCCATCACAACTGTGGGTTGCCTCAGCAGAGTCCAATGTCCTGACATCCTTCTGACTCAAAAACCAAGGCACCAGACTCACAGCAAAACATAAACAGGCAGCTAGAAAAGGGAGCATTTCTCGTGCCATCAGCATGGTGCTGATTTTGTAATCAGTCTGGGAGGTTTATTTTTAACTGCTGCACCAAGGTTTTTACAGAGACACGATTGTTCTTCTGAAACCTTGCTAATAGGGCTGATCAGTAATACCAGCACTACACAGAGCAGGAAAGCACAGCATAATGAAACTGCACCAGGAGAAACTATGAGCGAGATATTCTTTCTATAAAAAGCATTTTTAATAAAACATGCAATGGTTCCAGAAACTGCTCATCATGTTCTGATGAGGAGAACTGGTGCTGCAATCAGGCTCAAAGCCTCCCCATCTCCTCTGGGCCCCCATGTGCTGCTCTTCCCCTTTGAGAAAGCTCAGCTGGCAGCGTGAGGATGGGGATTTTTCCAAGGTACTTTCACATTGACCACACACTTCATAACACTCTAGAGCCTGTTCCAAGGAATAAGGTGAGCAGAGATGCTCCTTCAATGCCTCTCAGGTTGATGTGATACCATATAGATGCATTTAGGTATCCTGTGCAGATTGCCACTATTTAGAAATTCACTACCATTGCCAGAAATCCAACTGTGGATCTCCAAAATTTGCATACATCCCCTGAAAAATGTCATTTCCCAAGCACGCTACCTAAAAGCTTATTTACATAAGGAGTTATTGATACACACATACAAAAGGCACAGCCAAAAAGTGAATACAGATTTTTAGGGGGTGTGATCATTTGAGAAAAGTCTATAGTTTCTCTTTCTGAGAAGTTTGTTGTTGAGGACCTACTTTAAAATTAAATTGTTGTTCCTGCTGTTCCTTAACATACATGGAAAAAGCCAATTGTGTAAGATAAGGTTCTCTGCTGTGAGCAAATTTAATAGCATGGACTGGTTGGCCAAAAGGCATCTGAGAAGCCCTTTTGTCCAGTCTGTGGGCTTTTTGGGGGTGGGAATGATCTAAACAAACCACACTTCCAAATTATCTCTGGGAAGTAAGAAATAAGCTAACGAAGCCCATTGCCATTCTGATCAAGCTCCAAAGGTGTTTTTAAGTTACAGGTGCTCTTCCTCCCAAACCAAAAAATTTGCACTTGGTTTCCTACAAGTAATTTTGCCCCATGAAGTTTCTAAATGTTCTAAAGCTTGATCTCAATCTTTCTAATAATTTAAGAAACTTGTGTATATATGGCTCAGCTCCTATTCCTGCACCATTTTTTTGCTAGTTACCATTGGCTAATGTTACCTCAACAGAATAGTCTTTGCTGCGACTTCAACAGGATTTTAAAATGCATTAAAAATATATTTTTTTAAAGTTTAAAAAGTATTAAACCACTTTGTAGCCACACTGCACAATCCAAATCCCTTGCCAGATTTGGCATATATTTCTAGGTACTTGTCTGACCCTCCCTGCTGAGCCAAGCAAGCACTTCACAGTGATTAGTGGATTTTAACCTCACAACAATGAGGTGGAGACACAAAACAATTTAAATGACTTGCCCACGTCCATGCCAGGAGCCTGTGGCAGAGCAGTGAGTCACAGCAGGACAGATACATTCACTGTGCTGTGACCCAGCCATAAAAGTAATGTTTCTTGTCACAGAATTAAGATTTTTCTTTCAATTTATGTTGGGAGGGGTCAAGAAAGAAATGTGATTATTTAACACAATTGTAAAAGGGCACAGTCAGTGACCACAAATGTTGGGGGTTTTTTCTTAACTCAGTGGATTTTAAATCTGTATTTATATATGGAAGAAATCATAACAGATATAATCCATTTTATAAACACCCTGTATTTGCCACTGCTGTCTTTCAAGAGGGGGAAGAGGAGAAACAGACAGAATTGTTTTGTTGTCAAGAAAAATACATCTAGCATAAAATGTTAAGGTTGCCAAGAGATGACAGTATTTGGCAGCATCCTAAAATGTTTGTCATTTTAAAACTATTTATGCTAAGGCAGAAAATAAACTATCCAACATTTTAGTCACTTTAAGTGATTAAAACGAGTCATTAGAATTTTAGTTTAAAATCCTCTTAAATAAAATTTTCCCTTACCTAACTAGCCAGTTTTCCTTCTTCACAGAAGAAAAAAAAAATTCCTGCATGCAGGTTTTTTAGTCTTAAAGCTTGAGTCCCAGCTCTAAGTGCTCTTGCATGATGTAGGTAAAATAAAATGTGGGAGACTTTGAATATCGTTTTCATTTTCATTGGAAACATTTTCGATTACTACACTGCTGAACAGAAACAACTGGGGAAAAAAAGTTAGGAACATTTTAAATGCCCGCCAAAAGTGCAAGAAACTCTCCTTACAAAAAGAAATAAGTGCATTTAGTTGCCTAAGGTTATATTTTAGAACGAATTTGGCAAATTTTCCTGATAGTGACTTGCTTTTCTTCCATTCATCATACTGTGTTCAAGAGTATCAACAAATGCACATTTCTCATGGAGTTGGAAGTAAATTTGGATCTATTTTTTCATGTTATAAAGACATTGATGTGTTTTTCCTGACATGCCTCATGAACTCAGTCAATCACAAGTCTTTCTTAATGGAAACCACATGTCTGCCCAGAACTGTGTAATTACAATGCTAGTTTTCTTGGCACTGCCAGGAAAAGGGGCATTGTCAAACCAATTAGAGTTTATTTATTTACATACCATTTCTGGATGAGAATGTTCTTTCTTTTATGCTGATGCCGAGAAAATATATATTTCATCGAGTAGCTGTAATTTTTGCTGGATACTGTTACATTTTGCAGCAATTACATCTCTAGTTTTCAGTTACTTTCCACGCAAGGAAACTTTCCTTACAATGAAACAGCTGGGAACAGCATCACGAATTTTATCAGCCCGGTTTTCATTTGTTTCAGATGATGAAGGAGATGTGAAGGCGGCTGTTTCCCTCAGCTCCACAGAGACTGTTTCCACCCACTTCTACCCCACTATGAGCTTTTCCTTGCACAAGACATCTTGTTTGTACACCCATCCTCCTGGAGTATCACCTCTTCCATGGGTTTATAAACTGGTACCTGCAGCTGGCCCCGCTGAAGCAGCACAGAGTCTCAGGAGAGGGAAGGAGCAAGGCTCCTAAAGGTGATCTGCAGGGCTGCTCTGAGGCAGATCCCTCTGGACAGCATTAAAATAAAGTTACATGTCTCAGGAAAGCCAAATCCCACACAGTTTTGCACCAGGCTGAATCATGCGTGCTGGGAGGTCAGGAGCAGCCAGAAGAGGCTGTGTGGTGGGAAATGCATGCCAGCATCACCCAGAAAAGGCCAGAGCTGCTGCACCGTGTCTCCCACAGAGCACCCTGCACACCAAAACCTTCACAAACACCACTCCCTGCTTCAGACACTCTCCCACAGGCCACTGGAGGCTGCCCCAAGAAATGAGAGACTCTCTGATGGGGTTTGTCCCCAGGAGTACGGGGACAGAAGTCTGCCTCAGGATTCCTATTTATAGCAATAAAAACAGGAGTAAAGGGACAAGATTAAGCTACAAGTTTAATGGCCATCCTGCTCTTTGTGTTGCTCCATCTGTCTGAGATGGTTGGTGTGGTTTCCAGACTGACACCTCCCCAGCTCTCTGCTCCTGTGCTGCCTGAGCACCCAACCATCCCAAATGTCCCAGCCTTTAACCCACCCCGGAGAGCTTTGACACCACCACGTTCCTGGGGGTGGCAGGGACCATGCAGGGATGTGCCCAGCAGAAGAGAGGGGTTAACCCAGACCCCTCAAGACCCTGACAGGGTTGTGCCAGGCTGTTTTTCAAGGCTGACTGACAGGAACCTGTGTTGGGAGGCTCTTCCTGACACAGGATCAGCCCTTTCTGTTTACACACAAATCTGCTGTGTTCCATAGTCCTAAAGACAACCCAAGGCATCCCCTCCCGTGGCACAGGAGATCAAAGTGTGCACCTGAGACCTACAGCATTCAGTTACAGAGAGAGGTGGGGCTAAAACTCTCCCATGTGGACCATGCCAGTCCTGCTGGGATTGTCTCTGGTCACGGAAGGCACCTCCTACCCCGAGGTTCTGTTATGTCCTTCCACTGAAAAAGCAGAGGAAGAGAAACAGCTGTAAAAATCTCCTATTTAAAGCTCCCGAAGCTTCAGAGCTTACTATGAAATCCCTTGTATGGGATTTTTTTTTTTTTTTAATTTGTTTTTAATTGCTGCTCCAACCTTTCATGACTTCCTCGTCTTTGGAAAGTTCCAAAGCATTAAAAGGAAACATTTAAGTTCTAACGCCCTCCGACATTATTTTTCGGTTTAATCATTTTTCCCCCTTTTCCTCCTCTTTCTCTGTGCTGAGTGAGGGTGGGAAAGGGACAATTAAGGGAAACTCAAAACTTTCAGATGTTTCAAATACAAAAAAAGTTTAGTAAAAGTTTTCCCACACATCGGCAGAGAAATAGGAAAAACTGTTTTCTTATTAAATTCTCAAAGCTAAAATGACCAAAACATTCCTGGGGTTTGTGTTCACCATTCCCTCCCCCATTTTTTGAGCCAGAAGTCCCTGGCTTTATCTTGCTTTCATACTTGTGTGCATCTCTGTGATTGTCAGAGCCCCTCTCTGATGATCTTACAGTTTATAGTGACCAGACAAATGTGGGGTGAGGGCTGAAATGGTGGCTCAGGGGGAGGAATGACTTGCCCGAGGTCGTGCACTGGGGCAGTGACTCAAGTGGTTTCCAACAACACATTTGTTCCTGAAAAGGCTTTAAAGAAACGATTCACTGCCCTGCACTGCTGCTGCTGCGGGGAATAACACGGTCCTGAGGGCACAGAGGACTTACATGGTGCTGTGTCAGGCCAAGGGTTTCAGCAAAAGTCAGCCTTGGTTCAGCTGGGAAGGGAGGAGAGGGGGAATGGATACACGTGGTTTAAACTACAGATCCTGGATAAAAGAGGGAGAGTCCTCAAATAAGCATTTAGGTGGGTATTTTAAGACATGATGGGTGGAATCCATTTCTTCCAGAAAAATCAAGTGAGGATGAAGAAGAGTTGACAGGTTGGACAAAATATTTTTTTTCCGCTATTTCCACTGAGGTCCAGGTCCTGTGACATGCAGCCACGCAGCTTTGGGCATTCACAGCCCTCCATCCCCCAGCAGCTGGGTGCCTCATCACCCTTCTCACACAGCCAAGCAGGCCACAAAACTGGTACCAGCAGCCCTGCTGAGCCCGACTGGTCAGCAGGAGAGGGAACCTGGCAGCTTCTCCTTGCTGCAAGAAAATGGCCCAGAAAGAAAACAAAGGCAAGAAAAGGTACCCACAGGCAGGGTTTGTTGCTTTTGCAGAGCAGGGGACTCCAGAGAGAGGCTGGATTATAAGCCATATTATGTTTTTTATCTCTGCTCTACTCACAAGGTGCAGCAACCCTTGGCTGAGCTGTCTCTTGTCTACTGCAGCAAGGTTCTTCACCAGGAAAAACTCTGCCACCTTGTAAAGCAAACCCATGAAAATGACTTGGTAGTGACTGGATTTCAGTGCTAATTTCAAATTACAAAGCACAGGAGCCACTTTCTCCACACAATTTCTGATTCTGCTTTCTATTCCTGTCGAGCTGCAGCCAGAGTTTTGCCAGTGAAAAGTGCTATAAACAGCCCTGGCCTCGCTGAAAAAAGCAATATGCCGTCAGTCTGACATCTACCTCGCTTTTCCGCTCATTGTCAGCACTTTGATTGATGGTGTTGTTCATTAATGTGGGACGATTGTCAGCTTTTCCTGAATAAATATAAAAAGAAACAAAGAAATCCCCACCCTTTTCAAGCCAGAGTGAATTATTTCCTATTTTCCTTTGCTGAATTCAGTCATGTAACAGTACACTGCCCACAAAACATACCGGAGCTTTAACCACAAAGTAGGAAATTGGACTTTGGATTGAGGAACCAAAACTTTACTTAAGTAGTAGGTACAGTAATTAAATTTTACTATTATTTATTTTCCAAAAGGAAAAAAACTAACGGTATGCCCTAAAGGCTTCTGCTTTAATACAGTACTTCAATTTTCCACAAAAAGCTAAAAGAAATCTATTTGGTGAAGACTAAAATGACATGTGAAGAGCAGACGCAATCACAAACACAGCAGAAGATAGGCAAAGATTCAATTTAGTACAAGGCTGCATCTTAATTCACACTGGGGAGAAGGGGGAAAAGAGATGTGAAAATTCACATACATTAAAGTATTTAAAAGATGGGTGAGTTTTGTTGTGCCCAAAACACTCCCCATGATGTCTGCTCAGCAATCTTTGAGGCTTGGACAACCTCCTTGTCTTTGCTGCGTTCCACCAACAATTAAAAGAGAGGGAGATGCCATAAAACTCCTCCTAAACTCTTTAACATTTTCCACTTTCAGTGGTCATTTTACCCTGTGAGTTCTCCTTGTGCAGGCACCCTTGATGGAGTCTTCCTAACCAGGTCATTGCTTTTATCATCAGCAAAAGGGTCATTGCTCAACATCTTTTTCAAATGGTACATTGCATCAGTGTGCACGAAACACAACAGCAACAACAACAATGATTGCAAAATCCTAACTGGGTGTGGGGGGAAAAACGGGGAGAGGAATTCAATGGGTGACCAATGATTAATTCAGCAAATTATGCTTTGGCACGGATTTGCTTTAGAAGCAACATGCTAACGGTAATAATATTCTCCACAAGTGCTACATTTGTAGAGTTGAACGGCAAATTATTTTGAATACCTCTGTAAAGAACAGGAAACTGAGAACTGTGGAAAAACTGGCATTATGCCACCGATTGAAGATTCAATCTGACTATAATAGAAGGTGATTATTGGGGACTAGCGGGCACATGATGGATGATTTCCTCCTAAAATGACAGCTCTGCTGTGTATCAGCAATCCTCATACAGCACAAATGTACAGGTTGGCTTCTGTGGCTTTTTAATTCTTACCATTGTGGGAAATTGATTTCAAACCTGTGGCGAGCTATTTCAGGCTGGCAGGGCACATTTGGATTGCTCCTCTCTTTCTCTTCCCCCCTTTTTTTTCTTTCCCTTTTTGCAAACCTAACGAAAGATGCTCACTGGAGTTCCCCAGGCATTTACCTCAGGCAGCCAGGGAACAAAGAGCAGAACTGTGCAGTCCTTGCTCCAGCAAGCTCCCTGCTCCAGTGGTGGGAGCCCACCTGGGAGGGCAGAGCAGGGGGACCAGAACCTCCCATCACTGACCTTGTCCTGGGGCACCCTGAAAATTAAAACACCCTTCAAGTATATAATGCCTTGTTTATCTTCTGCCTGTACCTGCTTTAGTGAAAAATGCACACCCAAATTATCATTGGGCTAGAATCCAATACCCTGCAGCGTTTTGTTTCAAAAATGCTCATTTAGGGTTTTCCAGCGAGTGTGGGCAGCCCACAAGCACAACCAGGGACTGCTGTAGCTGCAACACCAACACACCTTCCCTGCTTCCCTGCAGGAAAAATCTTCTCTGCAGCCCAGAAACTCTTACAAGGTTAGAACAAAAATTATTTTAAGTTCCTTGCATGAAGCTATAAGCTCTGTACAACCATTTGTTTTAAAAGACAAGCTGATCAATAACCCCATCTTTTATTGCTGTGCCCCTCCGCGTGCTCCGTTAATGATCACGGAGCACTTCCAGTGCATCATGAGATCATGGAGAGCAGTTATAGGAAAGGCTGTCTTGGAGGAGGAAAAAGTGCCATCCAACAAAACACAGGCCTTGCACTCCATGTCAGGGTGGGCTGGTGTCTGACGACGTCCTGGCTCCCTGGTCCTCGCTGTAAATGAGGAGGGACACATGTTCTGGTGTCTGTCAAGACCCAGTCCTGACACTCTGCCAGTCCTGCACAAAAGGACGAGGTAATCCACAGGAGCAGTAAATTTATCAATCAAATCCTGTAAGTGTCCCTCGCTGATAACACACCGGCCCTTTCTCCAATTTAACAACAAAGAGGGATCCAGCTCCGTGAGACGTCACGGGCTTGTTCCACCCATGAAAACAGCCCTGCCAATATTGCAGAGCTCACTTGCCATTCCTCTGTCTGCAGTCAGTCAAATGCTGGACTGTGTTCATTCATTGGCTTTTAAAAATGGGGGGGTTCTACACCAAAGACCAAAAAAGAAAATCAGCTACATACATACTGCTAATACTGAGCCTTTTTTCCTAGGAATTAAAAAATAATCAAATTTTGGGCTTTATTTATGTCTCAGCAACAGGCAGGTAATTAATTGCTAATTTTATATTTCTGTGCAATCTGCATAATTTTTTTCATTATAAACCCAATTAGGGGTGATGGAATTAAACAAGTTGGTCAAAGATGCTGCGAAACAACTGTGAATTAAAAATTATGGATTTTTGGTTCTCTTGTATCACAGGTTGCAGTCATCAACTTCTGCAACCAAAGAAAGAATATGTTCTGCTGCTGTTTGGACCATTGTCTTCTTGCACAAAATGATATCCCAGTAGAGTAGTAGCTGGTGTTTATAGCAAAGTAGAGCAAACCATTATCAGTATGCGATGTCAATTTAAATTTTACTGGAACAGAAACCTTTTGACCCCTTCCAAACTTGATCCATTACTAGGTTTATACATGAAAGCTTAGGAGAGAATTAAATTAGAAGGAACATGGCAAGAGAACTGTATTTGCATCTATTGCACTTAAGACTGGAGATTAGTTGACCTTTGGAAAAGGGGATTAAAGCAGTTTCACCATCAAGAGAAGACAATCTGTGTTCTTAAGGCAATCAGATTGGGAAGGGTAACAACCTCTGAAAGATGAATTGAACTGAGGAAGAATCCATGCTAATTTCCATGGTTTACACTTACAAATGAATTTTGCAGTGATTTCTGCAAAAGGAATTGTGCAGTGTTTGAATTATTCCACAAGTCCTTCAGTGCTGGAATATAAATGTGGAAACTGTGTCCATTTTTACAATCTAATTTTACAATAGATTAACCTTAGAAAGGGAATCAGTAGATAGTAAAGATGCTGTGTGGTGCATATACCTGGAACAGCAAAATGCAGTCACAAGGAAGTTTTCTTCTTTTTCCACAGAGAAAAATGTCAAGAACAGCAATCACCAAATCCCAGCATCACAGAAGTTCCTGCTCCAAGATAATCCAGAGCCAGGGAAAAAATCACCCCCAGACTAGAAGAGGGTCTAATATGGGGCATAAAATGAGGCCTAGCACACAGGTAGCAAGCATATCTTGAAAAATATATGAAGCTGTACACATTTGCTGACATTGTGGTCCTCAGTGAGTGATGGAGCAGAACTAAAAAATGAAAAGAAAAAGGTGAAATGATGTTCTCTATTAAGCATCATTAGCACTGTAGTTATACAGAGGGAAAGTCTTTTCTTTCCCCAGGTCAGGACAATACCTGTTAGCTTTATTATCTATGCCATGAGATTTCACAGGAGAGCTCATCAATTAAAGCATAATCACATTCTCATTGAAAATTAATGACGAAAAAAATTGTCCAAGTTGGGCTCTTCCTTACTTTTTAATAACCAGGAAAAAGGAGTGGTGAATGCAGATTTCTGACAGACTTTGTGTATCTCTGCAAAGTTACAGCTCTTCAGACTCCCCTGCCATGGAGAAACCTCTGCACGTGGCATAGGATCAATATTGTTTTTATCAAGTGTATTTTAGTTTTGGAGTGTAAAAGGCTCTGAAACGATAGGTGCTGACCCAGTTTCCACGTAATCATAAAATCCAAGTGAGGAGGCCACTAAATACGATCCCATCAATGCCATAAAGTGGCGCTGGACTCATCATCCCACAAATCAACAATGAGCAGGGGTTTCTTTCACCAGGCACACGCAGATCTCTGGGGAATCTTTCCAAAATAAAATATCCCCATTTTCAGACAGAAAGACACACACACAACCAAACATGCTTAGGAAGCCATTTCCCAGCACAAACCTATTCGTCAGCAGGCTCTTAAGAAATGTGACAGAACTTTTCATGCTGAGTATTTATAATTTAAAGGGGGCATTTTGAATTCTGTTAAGAACAGATTGCACTGTTTCATGCCCATAGTTACAACACCTCAAAAATAACATCAATAATCTGGATGAAAATGCAATTTGCAACTTTGCATCATGGAAAACATACATTCTGTCTGTGAAATTTGGGTAGCTGTGTTCAAGGAAGAAAGCAGAATGTGTTAGGCCTATTCATCTCTGCACATCTCAAAACAAGATATGGGTCAGAAAAGCATTTGTTAAATGTACTTTTCCCCCTGAATGACCAAATGGCCATTGCATGGGTACCCAAGGGAGTACCTAGAGGGGAAAAAAAGAAAAGGTAGAAGGAGCATAAAAGGAAGCATTCATACCTTAAAGAGGAAAATACGCTTCAATGAGGGAAAAAAAAATCCCAGTTTTAGTAACAAAAAAAAGTTTACTTCATTGAGTAAGGATGTAACATTTCTGCAATCTGAACACAGCTGGGAATCAAGTATTTCATGTTGGTTTCAACTTTTAACTACAGCAGTCCTGGTTTGTGAGGAGAAAACTGGCTGAGGCACAAGTCACTGTCAGTGCACCTGTGCAGAGGGCTGAAGGACAGACACGGGGACCTGGCCATGAGACCCAACTTCTTTGGAAAGCAGCTGGAGTTGTCTCGCTCCAGGAGATCACCCTGGATGGAGGAACAAATGCAAGGACAGGTTTCCAAGTGCTCAGGCACGACAGCTCCCGCAAGCCTTCAGCAATTTTCAATGCTCTCAGTTCTTCCCCTTTTCAGAAAAACTTGGCATCCAAAATGCTGAGTTTTTCTCAGGAAAACCAAGGGACAATCACCTGAAGCCTAGCAGAAAAACTAGAGCAGGAATTAGCTGACATCTCCAGAGTGACAAGTCCATCTCCTGTCTCATCTCTTGTCCTCTCCCAGCAAAGATTCACCCATTTAAACATTTCACAGTGAGGGCATAAGCATCAGATTTAAAGAAAAAGCAAATTCTATAATCCACAAACCACACCAGAACCACCACTTTATCTATTAAAATGGCTCCCATCTTTTAAAATTGAAATTATTCAGTGCCCCTCACTTCACTCTCAAAAAATTTTAATAGAAAACAGTTAAGAGAAAAATGATAGGGAAAGATATTATTTTAGAAACCTAAGAAGTGATGGCTTTCTCAGTCTATTTATTAAATTGTTCTCTGAATGCCCAGAGAATTCACAAAAAGGGCACTCAGTCCTACTTTGCAGTGCTGGCCCCTACATAAGTTTTACAGCAGCTGCAATCATACGATGAGTCCAGCTCCAGGCCAAATGAACAAATAAATAAAATAAAGATGCACCCCTAGGCTGTGTCTGACTTTTCCCATATAACTATCTCCAGCATGCCACCTCCAAAGAACCTCAACATTTCTTTTATATTCACCAGCAGAAAGCCCCTTCCTCTCCCTTGCATTAAAGATTCAGCCTGCTCACAGGGACACACACGAGGGGTCACACACACACAGACACTATTTTATCAGTTACTGATTTACAGCTTGGGAGCACAGTGGGCTGAGGCTGCCACTTCAAAGGACCTGGGCACCTCACCCCTTCAGCCTCCTCGGAAAATCACAGTGATGTCCCCAACAATAACAACACACACCTGCTCAGGACCCAAACCCACTTATTACACTTAGAAAACAGACTGGGGAAACCAATTAAAAGCCCAGTTCAGCATCCAGGTAGAGCAGCAGCAGCAAGCCCAGGCTCTGTAGGTAGGTTTGCATGTCAGCTGCTTCCCATGGGAAAAAATTATAAATTTTAAGCACTGCCAACTGCCCCTTGTTTGTGGCTGATGGGTCGGAGCTGAGGGACTGGGAGCTGGTACAGGGACTATTTGCAGTCCTTGCACAGAGATGCTCAGGAAGGAGCTGCAGTGGCTGCTGTGCTGGGGAGCTCTGCTGGTGTTGAACCACGCACACACCTCGTCTGAGCCTGTCCCAGCCCCTCTCACTGCAGCCACACTCAGATAAGCCAAGGCTGCTAAAACGAACCGCTGAGAAGGTCCCAGTGTCCGAGGATGGGCAGACGAATGCTGAAAACAAAGCTTTTGTGATCCAGATTCCTCACACCACCAGGAGCAGGCAACAATTAGAGTGGCTAAACATGAGCTAAAGGGGGACGGTAATCCAGCTTGTATTGCAAGAAAGCCATGCCAACTTTCAAATCTGTTTTCCCTCTCTGGCAGCTTATTAATTAAATGCCCTAAATACCAACAAAATCCCTTTTTCCAATATTAATTTGAGACCACCTGGAAGAGAAGAGCCATGGCTCCCACAAACAGCATCCTCTGTCCCCCTCCAGCCCGGGATGTGACCCAGGGCTGGCACCCCTGCCCCTCGCCCAGCGCTCCGAGCCTCCGGAGCCCAGCCCGGCAGCTGCTGCCGCAGCCCCGGAGCCTCCCCCCGCATCCCCGCAAATCTCTGCCAGAGATCCCCGAGGCTGTGGTTTGAGGCTAAGCACCTTGGAGATCACTTTCACTCCCAATCTGTCAGCCCATCATTCGGGATCAGCTGTGGCCCTCTTGTTAATTGTTCCCAGCTCCGAGCGAGCCGGGATGGGAAACAGGCCCTGGCTGATACATGACTCCAGCCTCTGGAATGCTCTTTTACCATCAGCCCTGCAGAGACCCAGTTTGTTGAGTTTAAGTCTCAGTTATTTGCCTAAGTCCAATTTTTGGGGAGAGACAGAGGTTTGACTGTTGTGTTTTACCCGCAGATGGGAGCGCATGGGTAAAGAGCTGTCAAAAGTTGGGCTTGTTGTTTTAAATATTGGTGTACAGGAGTATATTGGGCACATTTACATTAATTTCTGATTAAAAAGGGGAGAAAGGGATTTAGTGTTTTCTAAAAAGACAAGATGTCTGGATCCACAAGGTAAACTTTCTGTGAAAGAACATTCAGCATCTGAATTTAAACCTTTGCATATTATTTCCCTGAACATCTGTTGACCATGAAACTTCAGATAACCAACATTAACATATACAGGCTGTTTATTCAAAAAAATAGATTATTCACACAGAATCAGTAAAGCCCTTAAAGAAATATTTTTCTGTTTGGTTTTTTATCCCAGCAACATTTAAAAGGGGGAAAAAAAAGGAACTTTCATGAGCAAAAAACATTTTTTAATGTATGAAAAATGAGACTTTTGGATTAGAAGTGGAATTCCACACAGCATTCAAGATTGCGTTATCAGTTTTGTGGCACCCTATTAATCTGTTACAATAAAATATGTGGGTTTTTTTTAAAGGGAAATTGTCTTTCAAGAAAGGAAAAGCAAAAAGTCCAACCTTGATAGTAAAGCTTGTGCTTACTGAAAGTAACAGGAAGATCTGTGTCATCTGGCCATCTAATTGAAGAAAGATGCTGAACACAGTGCAGAATTGAGTATAATAAACATGATTTCTTTTCTAACTGAGTGTGGAAATGTTTTATAGATTTTTTTTTTCCTCCTTTTTGTAGGTGTGTGTATGCCTGTGAGGACACATCTTTCAATTTTTTTTGTAAATATTATTTAGTACTTATATAAAGCTGTCAAAAAGCCCTAACAAACCAGCAGGATTCAATTAGCCCCAGCTTTTCAGAAAACAGCCCGGGCTCACTGAACGCTCCAGCTCCATCCCAGCGAATTTTCCCAGTGCATAATTTTCACCCTGTGCTCGAGACAGAACACGGCTTTATAAAAGAAAACCTTAAATATTAATGCATGTTTTGCTAAGGAAGTGGAAGTCGAATCAACTTCCTGATACCCCGAGTATCTGATTTCTAAAAAGGTCCGAGGCCGATGGTGGCAGCCCCTGCAGATGTGGGGAGAAGCGGGGCAGCGGAAGCCCAGGTTTGCAGCCCACTGCTGGGTCGGACGCAGAGCTCAGTGGACTGCATCCTCTGATAGTATATTTTTGTTAGCTGCCTGCCCGGAAACCCTCCACTGCTCGATTTGTTTTGTGATCCTGCAAGGGCCTTCCCGGTGCCGATGACAGCCCTGAATTCAAGGGCTTGTTTGCTTTGGTGGGGTTGGGGACCAGCAAATGCCTCGGTGTTTCATTTATCCTCTGCAGGAGAGGGATGGGGGCCTCGTCCTGGAGGATGGAGTCTATTTTGAGAGGTTCGTGCTGCTGTTGTTCACCACATACCAAAAAACAATGACTTTTTGTTACCGATCCCGCCTTCTTTTATTGCTTTGTTTATTGACATTTGCAGTGCGGGACTTTTTAGGAGCATTTCCTCATATGAGGAGCAAATGTCACAAATACCAAAAAATTTGAGTGAGGGAGACAGAGAAATCCCAAGAGGTTTACTGATTTCATTACCTCCATTTTGGCAAAGAAATTGGAAAGCAAAACTTCTGCATTTTACTTCATTTTGTCTCCTGCCCTCCTTCTACAAATAAGTATTGGGGGAGAAAAAAAAACAAAAAAACAAAAAAAAAACCAACAATGTTTGCTTAATCCATCCCAAAAAAACCAAAAACATTTTTAGGACTTGGAGAGCAGGAGAGGTGATGTCCATAAAAAGAAAACAACTAAATAAGAACTGTCCATTTGCCCCTTCTCCCAGTTTGGAGCCGAAATACCAGCCCTGCTACAGGGAACAGCTTGTCTGCTCCAGAGATAATTACCAGTGCAGCAACGTCCTGGCAAAGTGGCCCATGTGTTGGGCTGAGGACGGGTGCACACTGTCCTCCTTGACTTCTCACTGAACTGTGCCTTACATTTCATGTTTTAACTCTTTTGGTGTTTACATTCAGCATTACCACATTTCATGCATGTTGCTCACACAGCGCTGAGTCCCACTTCTGCAAATATTTTCTCCTACCTCAGTTATACAGAAGTTGCTGAACTTTTTATTTATATAAATATATATTTATATTTTGTTGCTGGCATTGAGGAGTTAAAATGTGTCATGGTCTACCTAAGCATTTCTGATGGCCTTATTGTTATTCCTATGCAGTGACACACAATTGGGAGCTCACTACAAGGGATCAAATTATTCTCCCCATTTTAGCCCACTCCTCAAGCCTCAGGAAGCTGAGCCAGCTGCCTCAGCAGATGCTCAGCCACCCATCAGAGTGATCAACACCACGCTTTGGGGTGCACATGATCTATTCAGGTACTATCCTCTCTATCAGATGAATGCTGAGTGGCAGCAAAAGCTGCTGCGAAGACAATATGGGGCAAAAATATAGGGGGCAAAAATTTTCACAGCTCACACCCAGTTTTGTTCAGCCCTGTGGAACGTTCAGCAGAAACCCAGTCCCCACACCTCCGTATCATTTAACTTTGCAAGATCTGGTCCTCTGTGTGAGCAGCACTGCCCACCTCACATCCACAGGCACAGTTCTTTGGTTTGGCAGGAAAGACAGTAATCAGCATAAAAATGTGCTCCATATTCATAGGCCTCACTCTGTAAATGCTTAGGAGAGAATTCCTCCTCTGGTTTCCAGAACCCCAGAAGAGAAACAGCGGCTGCTCGTTCAATAACACAGGTTGGATTTTGTCAGGTTGCAATCTCCAAGAACGACACGGTTCCAGCCGGTTAAAAGTCAATACATGAAATGACACAGCAGTACATGGCATGACAACAGAATCCAATTTAACACAATGTAACATATCAGGAATGTAATTTTTTCCCTTTTCAGATTGGCTGTCTGCTGGCATTTCGAGTATCAAATAGCCAACAAAAATGTTTTCCGACCTGGGAGCTGTTCCATTAGCATTGTCTGCGGCGCTCCGATAGCTGCTGGCCACGGCATTCCCACTCTGGACTTGGTGTGCAAGTGTTCCCTGCTCACTCCACTTTCAATTTCCCAAGGAGAAAAGAAGCCTTTTCCAAACTTTTGTTCCTTTCATTGCAACACATAAAGTAAATCTGTTTAGTATTTTATTTATATGGTTTAAAGGGGCTGGAATCGAACAAGCTGTTCCTATTCTCAGCTAATAAACCCATTTAAACTGTGGTGAGTGCTGTCCAGAACACATGCACCTACGGAAGTCACTGATTAACAAGATAACACATGAACAGGTCACATTTTTCAGATTTTTATTCAAGTGCCTTCCTAAAACTATTTAGCATCCTGCATGTGGAAAAATATGTATTAACACAGAATTACAGATGAAGGAAAACAGGATAATTTTGTTTATTGCTAAAACACTGCAGTAAAATTAGTGAATGCAATAGAAAATCCACTGGACCACCAACACAAAAGGCTTCTGCGTGGTTATTAAAACCACAGATCAAACAAGGACAAGAAGAATTGAATTTTCAGTGTCTCCAAACACATATCCACAGTGAACAGGGAAATCTGTACACACTTGCAGAGACACGGCCTGATCTTTGCAGCCTGTTCCTCAGCTCAGCCCTCACCACCTAACTCAAACTGAGTATTTACTACAGGAAAAGTTGAGAGAAGGGCACTGTGTGCATGCTGGAAGAATTTGGAGTATTTCCTGGACAACTGCACACAACATGGGAAAGGTGCATTGATTGGCACAACACTTCAAACAAGACTTGAGAAAGTGAAGCAGACAGGACTAGATATGTGGCTTTACAGCATCATTTCATGCTCCACCTCATCTGTGGGACCTCATTGCACTCATACCTTTGTCAGGGGTGAAGATGAGAAAAATCCAAGCAATATTTTTAGCCCTGCATAACCACTCAGTGACAAGCTTGCATTCCTTTGACCAAAATCTTTATAGTTCTACTGCTCAAAAAATGCACTTTATTAAAAACTCATTAGGCCCCATTCATTTATATTTACCTACAAAAGCATTAATCTTTGCACAATTCCTCCAAGCATTTACCAGACAAATATGTAAAACAAGAGATGTCCTGTGACCATAAATGTCACGTTTATTTGTGTTATATAACTAATTAATATCTCAGACTTCCTGCATGTATCTGGATAACAGTACTGTAAATATAAATGAAAAATAAGTAATAATTTATGAAATCCAATTTGCATTTTCAAATATAAAATGTGCAAAATCCAACTAATTAGCAAGAGTGAAGGCCAAGGTGTTTCTATAGCAACTATACAAATGCCTTAAAAATGTTTTATATCGGGCTCATTAATGTGTGTATTCCTCCCTTGTTTTGTGGGTATTCCCTCTGACACAGATTCTGCTTTTCTGTTCAGGTCTGATCACTGAGAATCATTTACCACGTCTGGCAGAACTCTGGTACTACTTTATACTGACACTTTTGTCACAGGCTTAGAAAAATATTTTATGTGCCATACAAAAATATTATAATAACAATTAGAACGGGATCCAGTGGCACAAGAAAAATAACCCAATCAACTGCCAAAGAACAGAAAACAATGAGAAACAACCCCTGAACTTGTCCTCTTTCTCCCTCCTTCCAATTCACTCTTCTAATTCTGACCTGCTGCATGTTGTAGATGGACAGACAGCAAAGTTTCTGGAAGCCCCCCCGGCTGCTGCCAGAGCTATTCCTGGCTCAGCACACAGCATCTCCTGGCTCAAAGGCCATGCTGAGGAATTCTGATTTTCCCTTCCTAACCAACCCCCTCCCAGTGCAAATTTCTTGCTTAGCAAATTGAAATTGAGACTCTCATTTCCATCTGCAGCACAAGGCGCTCCCAGCAGATTGATTTCTGCACTGGAGCCAACCAAGATGCCTGAAAGGTGTCAAGATCTACTGTGCCCCCAGAGCCTTGCTCAGCTGGTACCTGCTGGCCTGAGAGAGGTAGAAAGGTCCTCATAAAGCTGGGACAGGGTGCACTGCAGCAAGTCATCCTTCTTTGTTTAATTACTGAAAATCATTTGAAACCTAGAAGCCCATCACTTCCACACTGGTTATTTGAATGCAAAATAAACTTGTGCTGAATGGCAAAGTGAAGGGCCACCAAATAGCATTTATGTCCAAGAAGGCTTTAATCAAATAATAATTCCCAGCCCCTCTGCCACCTACTACTAATATTTTATGAAAAAATCAACAACATTAGGTGTAAATTATCACAAACAATTGAGATATTCTTGAAGTACTGCAGTGTTGACCAAAAAACCCTGCACGGCAGCTGCTCACAGTTGGGGCATTAATTCCTAATGCCACGTGTGTGATTCCTATAACACTTCCATACTGAATTAAAATTTTAAGTGACCTTAAAGAGCTTTTCAATTATGGATACAGGGAAAGGTCTAGGCCATTCCTGTTAATGCTGCTAGTTGTAAAATACTTGTATTTTATACACTCAGGGCATTAAAATTAGTGTCTTTAGTTAAATTCCAAGCCAACCCATCCTGAGGGTGCTCACCAGAGCATCATTGACTTTAGAAAGAGCTTTTTCCTCAGCTCTCTCTCCATTAGGTACAGCACAAGGCAGATATTGCAATGCTGAAAGGCTCTGATCTGTGTATTACACTTACAACAAAGTTTTTTTCCTCAAAAACTTGCTAACCTCCTCAAAGGCTCTACTTTGATATCTCTGGTGGGGCTGTCACGCTGCTGAAATCTCATTCAAGGCGGCAGAACCAGCAGCAAAAGACGCTCCAGCGACCGGCGCCGCTCCCCAGCTCCCAGCACCCTAAATCCTCAAACTTCCAAGGAATCAAGGAGCTACCTGACATGGCTTGAGGTTTATAACTTCTCCAGGTGAACACAAAATAAATGTCGATGAGAAAACCGAGCAAGAAAGTGGAGTCGCCAGGATGATCATTCATGAAGGAAACCCAAATGGACACGTCAATAATGATATTGCCCTCTTGAACCTGGAAACACCAGTGAATCTCACTATTTGGTGCCAATATGTTTGCCTGAGAAAAGGTTTGCTGTGTATGAACTGTCCACCATCAAGTTCTCCACAGTAAGTGGATGGGGATGCCTAATAGATGGAGGTGCCACCTCTTCTGTTCTGATGAGAGTTGATTTGCCACGTGTAAAGACACAAGAATGCGAAAAGGAGACCAATTTAAATATTACAGAGAGTATGTTCTGTGCAGGGGACCTGTCTGGGGTTAAGGACTCCTGCAAAGGAGACAGCGGTGGTCCTCATGCTACACAGTACAAGAACACTTGGTTTCTGACTGGCATTGTCAGCACTGCCCTCAGGGTGAGCCCAGAGTGACCAGCTGCTTCCCCAAATTTGACACCAGGCACGTGGAGGGGGATCAGGCCCGGGGGGAGGAGCTGGGCGAGCTCCAGTGAGCGATCCATGAGGAGCAGCAGCTCTGCTGCACCCCGGCCTTCCCACCCCACTCGTGGGGAACCAACTCAAGGGAAACTCTTTAGGATGTCTGATGAGGATTAGCTGTAAAACACTAATTAAGGATGGTCTAAGTGGGAAGCTACAAGGCTCTGTGTTTTATTTCCCCATCTAAAAGCATTGCTGCTCTGCAGTTAATGCAAAGAGAAGTTGACCAAATGGATTTGGGTTTTTTTCTCTTTGCGTCTTTTTTTTTATCATTATTTTTACTTAGCTTATTTTGTAAGCACAGGTCATTAAAGAAGGAGCACAGGCAGGAAAAAAAAATTGCCTGGGGAAGGCTCATTACATTTTTCAAGCACAAATAAAGTATCACTTTAAAAGGAAATCCAGTTACTCTGAAACATTTGTCGCTTTACTTCAGTGCATGTGAAACGAATACAGGGCCCAATGATGCCCTCAGCTTCTGTAATTTCCTAGCAGCTCAATGCTCAGAGACAGCACTATGTAAAAATATGTATATTGTTTAATTTATTGCAGTACGTTTCCATTTTCCTCATGAAAACAAACAAACAAACAACAACAAAAAAAAAATTCCAGCAGCTGTTTCCAATACCGCCCACTTTGCTCAAATTTATAGTGAAAACTAGCAGCATCATTAAAAACAAACATGTTGCTCTTCTCCAAGTATCCTATAGAGCAGCTCCCAGAGAGATGTGTAACTTCTGTAAGAGGTCCAGGAGGCACTGGCCAGCTCAGAGCTCAGACCTCAACCTCCAGCTATGTTTTCCAGGACAGAAATAACTAGAATTTTATTTGTCTAAATAGTTTTCTGGAAAAGAATGTTTTGGATAGAAAAGAACAATCTTAACAGAAAATTTTCCATTTGCTGAAATGTTCCAATTTTCTGGTGAAAATTAACAATGAGTCCTGTAATTGGGTTTGGGAAGCCAATGTGCTGAGGGCTGCCCTCCACCACAGCTCCCTGCTCTGCTGTCCTTCCCTTCCTGCCCCGAGGAGGGGAGGAACAGAGGATGAGAGGACAGATGGAAGAGGGAGAGAAGGGGAGCAGATAAAAACAAACTTATTTTTTGTTTTCACTTCCCTCCTCCAAACTGATAAATGATGTAAACGTTTTCCAGCACTCCTTCAGCTGAGCTTGGAATGTCTTGGAATGAGGCAGATCCTCAGGCTGCTTCGTGGAGGAAATAAACACAATCTTTTCTTTATTCTTTACTCTCCCTCCCAGTGAACGAATCTCCCTGGGCAAAAGGAAGGAGATAGTTGTATGAAGTATTTTGGGATGGGGACATATTTTTCTACAGCAGCAAAACCACCCATCATTCTGCAAGACTCCCACCCCTGGCAGGGAGATGGCCACAAGTGGGCACAACCTGGGTTCTCTGCAG
Organism: Lanius collurio; assembly: GCA_020086605.1. Lineage (NCBI taxonomy): Eukaryota > Metazoa > Chordata > Aves > Passeriformes > Laniidae > Lanius > Lanius collurio. Next base: position 3,892,698 of record JACBWW010000029.1, on the reverse strand, counting down.
CCTCGTGGTCCCAGCAAACAGCAGATGAGATCCAGCATCGCCTGCTGCTGGCAACCCCAGCAGCCTAAAAGCCATGTCAGCACTCATTGCATCTTTTCCTCGTGTTTCTCAACCTGATGTCTGCCTGCTGATGGGCTGCAAGTGATGGCAAGAGGACTGGCAGAGGTGTTTCAGAAGTTATTTGTGTACTTTTGCAGGCACACTGATGAGCAAAGAGAATGGGGAAAGGCAAAAGCAAAGACAAATGTGCAAAGTTTAGCTTGGTTAGCACTTGGCTATAAATAAAAAATATTTGGCAACAATTCATAGGATGGTCCTTTGGACTAATATTTTTCCCTCACAAGACAGGTGGAGCTACAACTAAAAACGTTGAGGTACAATACTGAGAAAGGCAGAACAATCTGCTCTCAAGCTCCTTTTTGGTTATAAACAAAAAAGCCAAATCCATGAACCTCACCAATAGAAGGCACAACTTGGTGACTGCATTTGCAATAAAAAGCTGGATCACCCCAAGAGCAGCTCATGAGACCTGCCAGCAATTTTAATAAAATCAAAATGCCCACTGAGATCACAGCTAAGCAATTTTTGCAGTCCAGTAGCTCTCACCTGCAAATGCTGCTTCAGCCTTAACTTTAGACAAGGCAATACTGATCTCCTTGGAAGAACTGAGCTCACAGAAACTGTGCCTGAAGATGAAGGACAGTGTGCATGGAAGGAGTTGCAAAACTCAGGCCTGATATATAAAGCAGGTACAATACTCCTAAGGAAGAAAAAAGTTTTAAAACTCCTTGCTTAATAATGTCCTAGAAGGCTAAAATTAGGAGAAATTATAGAAACTCCTAGAAATAATAACATGTCAGCTTCAAGTTCTATCTTTTCACATCTTTCAGATATTTCAGAGATGTGAATTACTTTGGAATTCAGCTACAAGAAAGCACCAAAGCTCAAACCATCTCAGAGGACAATGTCAAAACATGGCTCATATTTAACTTCAGGTGCTTTGCTCCTGTTCCTGGGATTCTCTTATTTAATTACTTACTCCATTTATGCATTTATTCACTCATTTGCATCCCTCCATTTATATTTAAAACATTTAGTGGGCTCAACTCTTTTTTTTTTTTTTCCCAAATATCTGTGGGAAATAGGGGCTTCAGTCCTGCCCTGCAGCATCCTGAGCTGCCTGGAGTCAGCCATAGCACCAGCACAAAAGAAACCACATTGTATTATCCTGCTTCCAATTTCTCCAATAGCTTTGCTCCCAAGTTATGACTTTAGTTTCCCCCTTGATATGCCATCCTTTATTTATTAGGGCATATTTATCCATGGGGTTTTTTTTCCTTTTTATTGTTGCCCTGCTTTTACTCCTTCTTTAACCTTATTAACCCTTGCTAGTACTTGACAGCTTAACACCCTCCATTACTCTGTAACATTTGCTATAAGAACTGACATGGAACTAATAGCAGCCTTTTTATATCCAATCTACGAGGTCACATGAAACTGCCCTTGTCTGAACCCTGCAAGATTTCCTATAGGTGGTTCTCCTTTTCTCTGGATTTTCTACTTAATATGTCTCTACAGGTCTGTCTGAATGTAAAAAATGGAATCAGATTCCTGCTAACTTTAGTTACTGACAATGTACACCTTAGAATAGGAGTAAGTTTTCCCTTTAATGAAAGCTCCCAGTAATGTGATTTGAAACAACTTTGTGATATTCTTTTCAAGCATTACATATCACTTTTTAATGGTGTACCCACAGACCTTCCATTTCAAGGGATCTTTGATTTTCCCAGCAAAGGGCCAGAATGCCATGGTCACATCCATCCCCTGAACCTCAGCTCTGAGTGTAAGTAGGACATTAAAGCCATAATGTGGTAAGGTTGAGGTGTCTAGCTCAGTTGTTCAGTATGGCTTGATTAAATGTAATTAATTTAGGTCTCTGACTTCAGGGGACACCCATCACACTGCACTGTACAGAACCAAGCTGCTGTTTATCCTCATGACCAGGCCTGCTGGAGCCTTCCCCCAGCCTGTGGAGTTTGACTCTGCACTAAAATCCATTGTGAGCTGTTCAAATGCAAAAGGCTGTGGTAAAAACAGTCCTGCAAAACACCTGAAGTGCTGCAGAGCTCAACAGCAGCTGAGGGAGGGAAAACAAATCACCAGAGCAGGATTGCCCAGAAGAGATGCAATGAGAACACCAGTTCCTTATACAGTTTTTTCCTAATGAGACCTACACAGCAGGAAAAAAGGTGTATTTTTCCATGCATTTATCCTTTGCAAGCATTAGAAATTAACTTTGGCTAAATTGAAAAGTAGAGCACAATGAGATCTATACAGCTGAGCAAAGGAATACATGGAGGACAAATTGAAATTTAGGAGAATAGATTTTAACATCCTTTCTTGCAGATGTAATACCTGCTTAGATTAGTCTATGATTATCTATTTTGAAATTTAAAAAGTCTTCCTTCTGTACAAATCCACCATCCTTATTATTGTTATTCTAAATGCAACAAAGACCCTGGGATCCTAATTCTTCACTTAAAACTTCTTTGGGGAACGTTTTTTAGTTCAGAAGTCCACTGTTTCCCCCACCCAATTTCAATTTAATAGCATCTCGAGTGATAAAGTGGGAAGAGACAGACATCTGGTAGAGCTAACTAGTCATTTGCTGTTTCTGTGAAAGTTTGTGCTTCCCAGTCAGCATCACATATGAGAAATACAGATGGTCCCAAGTTGGAAAAAAAAAAAAAGAAGTGTTGAAACATATACAAATGTTATGAGGACTTCAAGTGTAAAATGTTAACCAGCTGTGAATGTGACATCTCTAGTTTTACTAACTCTGCTGAGATACATCATTACTGCACATGAAATCCATATATTTTCTGTACTGATGGCAATTCCCTGTTTTCCATTTACTTCTAGTTTGGAGCCAAAACCATCCAGATGAAAATATTAAAAAGATAGGAATCCAAAAAGAGAAAGAAAAGTGGACTCTGTTCCTACGAGCTGTTTGTAACCGCCCCGATAATTTCCTGTGTTATAAGCTGACTATTTACTGGGGGGAGGGTAGAAGTCACAAACATTTAGAGTTAAAAATAATATATAAATGTTAAAACAAAATCAAAAGGTTACTAATTCACACAAAGTCTTAGAGATTTAAAGTCATCCATTCTATATACAGTTCAGCAATGCCTGGAATGCAATAAGACATTTAAACCACAACACAGCAGTGATCTTGCCCTGTTGCTGGCAGTATCAGTTGTTTCCCACACAAGGGCCTAAATCTGACCCTTTTATGAAACTTTTACATTTGCAAAAATAGAACAGTTGGGAAATCTTGGGCACTTCTAGTTAAATTGCAAACAAAATAACCCTCTCTGTGCTGTTGCTTAAGGTCTAGGTAACCATCCTATAGCAAGACAATTACTTTCTCCCCCCATATCAGTTGTTTTGACAGAGTTTTTCAAATGTTGCCTATGGTTCAACCTGAAAGGCAAAGAGAATGCACATTTCAGGACACATTAAAGCATATGAGAGGTAGGAGAGATGGGGAAGGAGATGGATTCCATTCCCTTTTCCTTGGATTAAGGCTGTGAATGGCCATGGGTACCTTTGGCACCTCACCAGGGTGGGCACCACTGTGACTGACACGGGCCAAAGGTGACACCTGTGAAACCACCGAGGGATGCACGACCCCATGGGGCAGAGCAGCTTCAGGGTCTGCACACCCAGCATGTGTGGAGCCTCCCCTTCCTCACCTCATCCCATCAAGGGCCTCCTGGGAGGTGGGAAATGGAAAGGATCTCTCTGTGGGAAGGCAGGAGTGCCCCTCTCAGCCCTGCCAGCCTCTGCCCCACTCTGGACATGCTCCCTCCACAGGAGCAGCTCTCAGGGAGAGGGGACACTGTTTGGGATGTGTTTTTGGATGTTTGTTTGGTTTTGCTAGGAGTGGAGCAGCACTGGAAGAAATTCAGATTCCCTCCACCCCTTCCTAAAATGTAACTGGGAGCAGGGATCAGCCTTGTTCACTCTCGATTGCCAGGAGGCTTTTCTGTTCTATTTTTGCTTTTCTTTTTTGTTCCTCTCCAGAGAAAGCCAGCAAAATCAAAAAGAAGCACCAGTTTTAATATAAACTGACAAAACATTATACATCTTAGTAGAGTTTTACACTCAGCTTAGATGAGGATGGGTGACTGCAGAGCACAGAGCCCACAGCCAGGACCAGGACATCACCACTTTGGAAACAGTGATGAGCACAGGGGTCAGAGAGTTCCTAGAGTGAACAAAACTGGGGGCTTCAGTTGAAATGTAAATCCTTTCTTCAGAGGACAGGGCTGCTGGTTTAGGATCCTCTTACTAGTAGATTGTTTGCTTGTTATTATGGACATTATTATGACATTAGCTTGCTTTAAAATGCCATTTGTATAAGTAGCTTTCCCAATGTGACTGTTTGGCTAGCATATTTCTCTCAACACTCACAGCAGAATTACCCTGAGATGCCATCACAAACTTTTTCAAGTTGTTTTCCTACTCATTTTTGCATCCCAGCTACAAAGTTTTTACCTGAAAAAACGGAATGGTATCACAAGAAGTCAATTTGTCTTTTCTTATCAGAGACAGAAAGATGAATTTCATAGCCCTTCTATCACTAAAGGCAATAACAAAATGACATGATTTAACAGAGGAAAAATACATTAAGGCATCCCTTTGAGGAATAAACCCCTTTAATACAAACTGGGTGTAAAGCAGTCACTTAAACATACCCAGCAGAATTTGTCTGCCTCAAGCTTAGCCAAAGGCCAGGCTTGTGCAGGCATTTAGGCCTGAAGAAAGGCATGAATGCCTGTCAGGGTATTCCCACCTCTAGCAGCCACTTTGAAAGCCCCATCAGCACTTCCAGCTGCTCCATCCCTCTCCCAAATTCACCCACATGTTGAGCTCCTGCAAAGTGTTCCTGAGCAGGCATTACTGAAGTTTGTCTGAACTCAACAGCCCAACAGGACATGGTGGTTGCTGCTGAGCCCTCATGGACAGCCAGCCCACAAAAATCCCTGTTCTGCACTCCCTGGGACCGAGCTCAAACCACTCCTGCCCACCAGGCAGACAAATTGACTTCCTGGCAGTTCATTGCACACAGCACTTTAGCAAGAAGGTTATAAATCGAAGGTCCACATGGATGCAAAATTATCTCTTCCTGGCAGCAGTGCCTCACTCCAGGTGGGAATCCATGCCTGGGTGCCCCCACATGCCGTGGCACTGCCCCTTTCCCAGCACTGGGGACCCCAGGCACGGTCTGGGACACTCTGTCAGATCCCTGGCTGAGGAGGAGTCTGGAGCACTGAAATCCTCTGGCTGTCACGCCGTGCTCAGGGCTCAGGAAGTTGGCCACCTGGGTAAATGTTAGAGGATCTTGTACATATTATATCCCCATTATTTTCTGACAGACTTTTCCTTCCATTATGCGATACAGGAAAAGAGGTTCAGTATTATAACACCACCAACACGAGTTTTGAGCTGCTGCTAACTGTAAGCCCAGATCCTGGATACAGACACACACAGCTATCAACAAACACAAGGTAGCACCGAGACCACATTAGGTTTTTCCTTTACATTTCATTTAAAAGGAAAAAAAAAAGAGAAAAAAAAAAAAGCTTCACATAGTTTCCTCCTCTTGACCTAACACAAATTCCATCAAACTTCAAAAACAATACTTTGGGATGCTGGAGGATGCAGGCCGGAAACTGAGGAAAGACTTTACACAAAGTTAGGAAATCTTTTTTGGAGGGAATACTTCAAGCTACTGAACAATTTTATCTGGATGACTAGATCATATGGTAAATGAGTATATAATTAAATTTAAGAGCTATGCTATTTTGTTTGAGATATATCAGCTCATCAACAAAAGAAGGACTGTTCAGCAATGCTAAAAGCGATATGTAAATACTGTCCTCTGGTAAATAATTGATTATTACCTTAATGTTTGACAAAGCCATAAAGTGCCCTGCAGATTATGTCCAAAACATTTGAAGGTGATGTGAAATCATTTTTATTGTAATGACAGAGAGCTGTCCATGGTTGACTGGTTTAAATTTTATCTTTCCTTGTTAGGCAAGGTTTCTGTTTTCTTTGAGAATTTAATTATCAGAGGGTGTTTAATATGATAGGAAGATTTACGGCCTTCAGGAGCTATCCAAAAATAGTGCTATAAAAATGGACTTAGATCCCATCACAAACAATAAAGCTGCTATGCAGACTTGATGCTCACAGTGAAAACTTTGTGTATGAATATATTTCACCATCACACATAAAAGTTCACTTTGGAGGATTTTGAATTTTGACCCTGAAATGTGACCCAAACAACAGGGTGAGGGAAAAAAAAAAATCTTTCACAAAAAAATCCCAAGCTCTGCTAGTACAGATTCATTGGTGTTTATTTTGGAAAATGCTCTTCACTATCCATAAATATTTGTTTTAACTCATTGCAATTAAGATGCAGCAGGGACTAAGTTTTCCAGGAGGACATAAAAAGAACAACAAAGATACACTCCCATTGTGTAATAATCAGTCCACATTTCAATGAATAAGTAATATTTCTCACAAGCCAAAGTTAGATAGTGGATTTATTTAACCTCTGAGGGTCAGGTAATAAATACTAAGTGAATTATTCAGACCAATGGCTAATCAATACAATTCAGTGATATATTTTTTGTGTTTCATAAAAGGTTGTACACTAAAGGCAGTGAGCAATTATGGAAATTGGGCCCGAGCGGCACTCAATTCTTCTCTTACTTGAAACCCCAGCACCACTACCTTGACAGCAAATCGATTAGTGTGCTAGTGAAGCAGCTCAGCAACCTCTGACCCCTTCCAGCTCTGTCCAACAGCCTGGAGAGTATTTTATATTTATTTTATTGAATTAACCCCCTCTTGCCTGAACACAGTTTTACACATACAGTAACATGGTGGGAGAAAAGCGCCAGGGTTCTTTCATTTAAATAACCCTCTGTAGGCCTGAGGAAGGCAAAGCTAACAGACCTCTTTGTTCCAGCTTCAAAACATCAATTTTTGCCACAGCACAGGGTTTTCAAGTCCATCCCAAAACTAACATAATTAACAGGATGCAAAGAATGTCCTAAGTGTACCCCAGACACTGAATCATTCCTATTCATACCTGCCCTGGCACAAGGCTACCAACTTTATACAATGCTCAAGTCACTGTTTTGCACCAAAAATAAGAGCTCCTCAATAAAAGTGAGCTAATATTGCTATAGGTATAATATCCTGTTTTACACAGTGCAAGGGAGAACACTAGAGATTAACAGCATTTTTCCACCAGGAAATTAAAACTAATATAAAGCCACATAAAGCACTTTTTTCTGGACATTTAACTCTATAGGCACCACTCCTGTGTGCTGTGCCTGACAAAGCCCTGCCTGATCCCAGTGGGAGGTTGCAAAGATTCAAGGGAATAAAGGAGAAGATAATTTTAGGTGTAAGGCCCGTGGGCTCTTCCTTGGCACCACACAAAGGGCTCAGCACAGCCCCTTTTGGTGGTGCTGTGGATCAGGAGCTCCCAGCCAGCCGTGGCCACCAAGGTGTCAGCACTCTGTCACCACCTGCCCAGATTCCAGGGGGAGATGTAAGCCATGCAAAGGAAAGATCTTCCTTGCCCAACAGGGATTTCTTAATGCCTCAACTCACGCCCCCTTTATACACATCATCGACAGGCTTTGAAATGATGCACCGCCTCCTTTCCCAAAACACAGGCAGGACACAGAAAAGCTGCTGCAAGAGCAGATATTTATTCCAGCTGCAAGCACAAGGGACAGAAACATGATTTTCTGTGCCTTTAACTGAAGAGGTGAGTACTTCAATCCCATGGAGGGCTCCACATGAGGTATCCTACCCAAAGTACAAATCTCTTTACTTTTTCAACACCATTCAGAGGAGTAAGCAGCAGTTGCACCCATTTGAATACTCTCTGTATCACATATAACCAGTTCTCCTGGTTCTAGGAAATTTATTCCCAATTTACAGGGGCAGAGTTGAGAAAAGATTCAAATCCCAAAATTCCTAAATCCGATTTCATTACTGTTCCAATACTAAAAAGGATTAAACAGTAGGTAAATACTCAAAGACTTGCAAGCACTGCATCCCATCTGGTTACAAATATGTGCTAAAAAATATAATAGGAAGTCCCATGCAAATAACATAAGGAGACATTTCTCAGGAAGAAATCAATCCCCCCAAAAAAGTGAAGACATGATGCTGTTTCCATTGAGGCTAATGGGAACCAGATTAGATTTCCACTGTGGCTGATCTGTTCCACACCAAACAATGATAATCAAAGCAAAAATGGCATTTAGTAGGAGTCCAGAAGCCCATGTGCTCTGTCTACAGGTCATATTCTGTCACTTCAAGGCTGGATAGAGCCTGCATGCATAGCAGGATACATCACTTTTAACAAGACTATTCACAGAAAAAGGGACCACTCAAAGTTCACCACATCTGACCGTAGGCAGATACGCAGCACAGGCTCGAGCAGGGTATTTTATAACACCCTTTTATGCTTTCCTATAACACTGCATTGAGTTCTGAATTATTCTTTTTGTCTCTTTGGCTCTCAGAAACCATACAAAAGTGATTACTTCAGTCATTTTTCAATATTACTTTCATTCCTGGAAAATGCATTTTCAAAAGTTATTTATTTTTCACAGCATGTCATGTTGTTATATTATACTAGTTAAAATAAAACCACTGTAGGCTTCGGCATGCATTTATGTTTCTCTTCCAATGGTATGATGTCGGATTTGCAGTTTTTATGCTGAATGTATTCTACATATTACATTATCAATCCTTTATCTTAGGTTTGGTGTAGATTTAAAAAACAAGCTGTTAAATCAAGTTACTAAAGTAATTGAGCTATAAAACTGCCTTCTTATTTATAATCACCATTTCCCTCCGAAAAGGAGTTTTTAAAGATCAGCTGTGGTTTCTGTTATGCAATTTTTTAAAACAACTTTATGCCGCTCATTCCACTTAAAACCTAATTAAAATAGTGGAGAAAATGTATCTTTCCTCCATGGAGGCAGTGAACTGGCTTTATCAGCACATTGCAGGCTGAAACTCCCCCTCAGCCCTGAGACCTGGGTGAGCATCTCCTTGGCCCAAGGGGCAAACTGGGGCTGGGCTGCCCTTGGTCTCTGCTTACCTCTTATCCCTGCCCCAAAATTCACCTTAGGAACCCTTTTCCAAAGGTTTAACTCTCTTTGTGTTTCTTAATACCTAATCCTGGGTAATGCTGAAATGCAGAAGAACATAATTTCCAAGTGGGAAAGAGGCTGAAACAGGAGTTATTTAAAGATGAATCCTTTGCTTGCCCAGCTGGTAGCCAGCAGTGACCATCCTTCCATTCCTTAGTGGCCACTTCTTTGCAACAATTCAAACATCAGGAAAGTGTCTGTTTATCCAGCTATTTGCCAAAAAAACCTAAAAATCTCTGTCTCCACAGGGAGCTACCTCAACCACAACAGCGTGGATGCCAAAGCCCAAACTTCCCAGAGGTGGGAACACAGCAGGAGCCTGGGGACTCCTTGTCCCCCTGCAGGGTCACTGCCCAGCACACTGCTGGGACACGCTGCCACAGTGAGAAAAGCTTGGATACTGCTGCCCATAACCACAAAACCAGTGGAACTCCCATGTCCCCAGAGCTGTGATTCCTTCAGAGTGGGCAAAAAGGGAGAAACACAGCTGGGTGTGCAGGGAAATGCCAGAATTGAGTTATCCAGCCCAAAGGTGGCCGACAGAGGGATGAGACTGGGCATTATCAGAGCAACGGGAATGTCAGGGTGGGTTTGAGGCAGCTGAGGGTCCAAAATCCCTCTGTCCTGACACATCTTACAGGCTGCAATCCTGCTCCAAGCCTGCATCCCTCCTCCAGCCAAAATTTCTGCATAATCTGCCCATTCCTCTGTCACCCCCCACACACAAAGGATGCCCCACAGCATCAATGAAACACATCTGTGCCATAAAGGCTCATCCTCCCCAAAAGCCACATTATCAGGCAACCAGAGCATCTGGATGCCTTTAGAAAAACTGCTCTCCTTGCAGCACTGCAGAATTAGGGGCAGGGAAAAAAAAGTAGAGGGGTTAAATATTTAATAAAGACTTCCACAGAAACTCCAAGAGCAGCTCTGAAATGCCTCCCCACCCCACACCCACGGAGGTGGCCGGGAAATGGCCGAGGGCCAGATGACAGGGGACTTTTTTTCTGAAATAGCTCTGGCAGAGGCCTATCAGGAAATCTTTCAGAATTGCTTTAATCTTTCATTTTAGTTTGGTCTCTGGCCACACAAGTGCGTCCAGCCCTCGGAGACCCTGGAGGTCACTATCTGTGAGTTTTTAAAAACAGGAAAGCCATTACAGAAAAATCAGAAGAGCAAGGGGAAAAAAAAAAGTCCTCGCTGTAAATATGTACATTTTTAATACAACGGAATGGTAGTTACATTTTTTGTTCTGCTATTGCTTTTAACTAAAAAGGAAGGGAACCTGGAATGTTATAAACACCTCGTAGTTTTTAGCTCTCTGCCAAAGAATTTATCCATTAAACACAACATGAACTATAAATCTGAATTTCAGCTCCTGCTCACAGCATATGAATCTATTCTCCCCTTTGATATGCATGTGAAGTTCTCATTGACACTAATGGGAGTTACACGTGCTTATTATGGGATAACTAGACCTCTTGGTGTGAATATATACTTTAGACAGACAGCTCTGCTTAAGTTTATTTTAAAAAAAGGGGGAAGAAGAAGATACCAGTGGGAGGAGAAAAATCCATTATGGGTGTTGTGCAAACAAAAGTACCATTCTGTGCATTTTTGATCAGCAGGAGGCTTGGAAGAAAAAAAAGTCATGTTCAGGTACTCAATTGCATCCATGGACCTCATTCTTCCAGCACATAAGGACACGTGTGAAGATGTGCATCAGCACGTGTGTACCCGTGAGGGTGAGCCTTTGCTCAGTCACCCCAAATTTCGGTGTCAGTGCCAGTCTCAGCTCATGCAAATCAGCTCAGCTCCACCATTGCCCCTGAAGTGCCCAATTTACACCAGCTGAGCGGGTGGCACGGGGTCTCTGGGAGTGCTGGAAGTCCTGGGTCTCTTCTACAGGCTCTCTGTTAAGCAGCTGCTGCTCTGAATGCTAATGGGTGTGGGAGCACAGAGAGCTGGTATCGGGGAGTTATTTCTTTTATGGGAACATTTCCTTAGATGTGTATTTCATTTTTTAGCTTTCTGACTAGAGGTGTTCCCAGGGAAAGCAAATAGAGAGGGAGAGTCATGTTAAATTCATAAACATAATCTGTAGAAAGTAAGTGAACATGTAAGGATGTGGTGGGTTGAGCCTGGGTGCCCACCAAAGCTGCTCTATCCCTCCTCTCCTCAGCTGGATTTGGGGAGAAAATATAATGAAAGGCTCATGGTGAAGACAAGGACTGGGGGGAGGTCCCTCAGCAGTTACTGTCACAGGCAAAACAGACTCAGCTTGGGGAAATCAGCTTAATTCATTGCCAAGCAAAAAAGAGTAGGGTAGTTAGAAATAAAACCAAATCTTGAAACCCCTTAAAACACCTTCCTCACTTCACTCCCAATTCCCAGATTCACTCCCAATTTTCTCTACCTCCAGCAATGCAGGAGGGCAGGGAATGAGGGCTGCAGTCCCTTCCTCACATGTCCCCTCTGCTGCTCCTTCCTCCTCAGGCGAGGACCCCTCACACTCCCCTGCTCCAGTGTGGGGTCCCTTCCACAGGAAACCTCCAGGAATTTCCCTGGTGTGAGTCCTTTCCATGGGCTGCTCCTGTGGAGTTCTCTGCAAACTGCTCCAGTGTGGATCCCTCCCCATGGGGTGCAGTCCTTCAGAACAGGCTACTCTGGTGTGTCCCCTGGCTGGGGTCACAGGTCCTGCCAGCAAACATTCTCCAGCTTGGGCTCCTCTCTCCATGGGTCCACAGGTCCTGCCAGGATCTTGCTCCAGTGTGGGATTCCCACAGGGGCACAGCTTCCTTGGGCGTCCCCCTGCTCCACTATGGACCTCCACGGGCTGCAGGGGGATCTCTGCTCCAGCACCTGGACCATGACTTCCCCCCCCTTCTCCACCACCCTGGGCATCTGCAGGGCTGCTCCTCTCTCACATTCTCACTCCTCTCTCCAGGCTGCAATTCCACAGGTTTTTTTCACCTTTCTCTCTTATCCCAAAGGTGCCACCACCATCTCTGCTGGGCTCAGCTTTGGCCAGCAGTGGGCTCATCTCAGAGCCTCTGGCCTTGGCTCTGTCAGACACAGGGGAAGCTTCTGGCAGCTTCTCACAGGAGTCACCCCTGTAACCCCCCTGCTCCCAACCCCATCTCACCACGCAAACCCAGTACGAAGGATAACATACGAGTGAGTGTATTCCACATCTGCATTTTTATAGCCCAAATGGATCTGTGTGTATCTCTGTACAGCTCTGTCTGTATACATGGGTGTCAAAATATTGGCACTTAGAGTAAAATTTATAAATTGTCCAACCAGCACAGATTATCTTCAGCAGGGCTTTTTTTTTTTTTTTTTTTAATCAAGAGCTTTTACTGGAAATATTAGTAAAGGGTCAATTCCCTTCCATGCACCAAGTGACACTTTTGAATAACTGTGTTATGCACAGCGCCTTAAGAAGACTTATAGGACTGTCACAATATTTAACTACTCATTTTTGCTTGCATGATTGTGGTTGATATGACCACAGAATACTGATCTATCCAAAAGAGAAAAATTATAGAGTGGAACAGTGGGATTTATGAATGAGATATCTTTGGCTGCAAGGCAGTCCCATTTATAGCACTCAGCCACCACAAAACTGCTGTGTAATTGGAAGAGAAATTTTTCCCATGTACTGAAGCTGTAGTTGAACTGGCAAACAATGAGAGACAGTCTTGTCTGAATTAGAGGAGTCACATACCTGATTTTTCTCCCACTCATTTAGAAACAGACCTTATTTCCCATCCCCGCTCCTCTCGTGCTGAGACTGGGGGTAGGAAAGCTGCATTTTGCGAGTGCTAGAGCCAAAAGCTGATTCCATTTAAGCATCATATCAGAATAAATGTGTGGACAAATCAGCACGACTAGTCAGAGCTGCCAATTTTAACTTCCTGAGTATCTGCATGTGAAAACTGTTATTTTCCCAAGGAGGCACATGGGCTTTTGTTATGATTATTTATTTGTATTGTAACAGGCCAAGAAAGCCACAGAGAGGGCTCTGTAATGTGAGAGGACACGGAGCCACAGCGCTGACCCAGGACCCTCAGGAGGTGGACAGAGGCTCCCAGGATGGACTGATGCTCCCAGGAAAGATGGATGTTTACCCACCCACTGGCTCCATGAGAAGGCACCAGGCAAGTCCCTGTCATGCTCACACGAGTTCTGGGGCTTTACAAGTCTCATGCCTGCAAAGCCAACAGGTTAAATGCCTGCATTGCAGTGCCCCCCAGCACTGCATAGACAGACAGATGGATACATCGAGATCCCCCTCGTGTGCAGACCCACAGGGCAGCCCCCAGACCCACAGGGCAGCCCCCAGGGTGCCAGGCAGGGCAGGTGCCCTTACAGGACCAGCTGTTAAAGCAGCAGCTTGAGGCCAGGGATGAAGAGACCACAAAACAAGGGAATTCCTTAGGAAACAGCAACTGCCAGTCCTGCCCTCCACAGGCAATGCCACGGGGCAAAGTCCTCCTGAGAGCATCAGATTGGGCACATCCCACAGGGACAGCAAAGTGTCACCCCCTTTGGAGCCAGTAGGACAAGCTGCTTTGCCATCACTCCACAGTGTGAGCCCTTTTCTCCTCCCTTGGGTGGCTCTACCCTGGAGGCTGCTGGCCAGGAACAGAGACCTGTGTCCACCCAAGCTTTCTCCCCACTGCCCAGGGCCACTGCAACTTCCATGACAGCCACACAACAGCACAGGGCATCAGCTTTACATGTATTTTTGCAAAAGAAATGTTCTCAGACAATCCTTTCCATGTAAAGTCCCTCTGATGACATCTCTGATCACAGGCACTGCTGAGGATGCTCTGCACAACCCTCGGATCACAGCCTGACAAAACTCAAAATTGGGTACGCCAAATCCAAAAACCTTGATTCTACTCTGGAAATTCAGGACAGCACTCCCTGCCAATGATGAATAAGAAGGTTCAGAACAGTTTCTCCAACTGCCAAATGTGTTGAGACAATTTACATTTTATCTTTTCACATCATCCACAGTGAAAAGCAAAATACCAAAGTACAGATGTAATACAACTTTAACAGATTTCATAGTTTGTGAAAGAGTTCTCTAATCCATTTCAAATTCTCTTTAAAAACAGGATTTCTTCTGTGTTTGCATTTCAACTGTGGATGATTAAACAACAAGCAGCAGAAAATTAATATGTTAAATTCAAAGCCACAGAAAAATAGATAATCTCATTGTCCAGTGAGAATCCCAGGAATCCTTGAGTTTCCAGGAACAAAAGCTACAACTCACTCAGGCTTAGGCCTTAGAGGAATTAATGTTGCTCAATAGCAAGGACTGATTGTGGGGTTTTTTACTAACCTACAATACAGAACTTGGCTAATACTTAAACAAATAAATAAACCTTATTTATATTTAAAGAAGGAAAAAAAAAAAAACAGAGAGGTCAGAAGTGCCACAAAAAGCAATGAATGCTATGGATTCAGAACCACATCTGAAAACCTCTTCCACGTCCCCAGAGACAACCACAGGACGCTGCTTCCAGCCAGGCAAATTGGAAATGAACAATGACTCTGGATTTTCTGTTAAAATTCATTGGGTTTACTACTTGGCTGTGTTTTCCCAAAGCACACTTTGCACATAGAAACCCCAGTGCAGGCTCAAGGTGCCAAAACCTCTCCCTCTCCTGTTTAGCAGCACATATTGATACCACAACAGAGCTTCAAGGACCTGGCCACAATCCTCCTGACAGAATGAAAGGATTCTGCTCGGGGCAATGACACCATGACCAGACCTCACTGATGGCAGCTCATGGGAAGTGTGGAGAGACAAGGACCTGAAGGAGCTCAGATGCTGGCACAAGTGATGCCAACTATTATTTGGGGAAAAAAAACAGCAAACCAAACATGACTTCCAAAGTGTTCCTGAAATCTCTGCCTCTAGAGACCCCCTTCCTTGGATAAAGAGCAGTTTGCCCTACTTACACCATCAATCCAGAAGAAGGGGGTGGGGAAAAGCAGGCAGGAGGCCACCAATCCCCCTGCCCACAGCAATGGGCTCAGGATGCATCCCTACCATTGGGTTAAGAGGAGCTGGAGACAGGGATTTGCCCCTGACAGGAGCAGGGAACCCCATATTCCCTGGGCAGGAGGAGAGGCAGTGGCACCTCAGACGTGCTAGGGGGAGAGGCTTCTCTCACAGGCACACTGCTGAACTAGAAATGCACAAAGGAGGGCTCACCCAGCCCTGTGGACAATTAATGTTCTCATTGGAGCAGCCTCGTTTCTCCCACTTGGAGCTCACCCACGGCAGGGAGGCACAGAAGTGGCAGCCACAGCAATAACCTTCCTACATTTCCATACCTATGCCTCAAATGCCCTGTTGATGTCCCTGTGAGAAAGGACTCAGTAAAACACTGCAAATTAATGATATAAGAAGTAAAATACATTCTGCACTGCGTGGTTTAAACAAAAAATAGTCTCAGATGGGGAGACACAAAGTAACAATATAAAGGCAGAATGAAACATTTTGATCTGCTGAATGCCTTTATAAATATTTGAGTATCATTTATTTATGTTTTCCTTCTTTTCATTGTAAAGCAAGGTTTTCTGACAAAAGCCCTCGTTCGGAGAACACTGTGCTTTATTATTTAACTTCCTAAAAGCAACATCAAAGGCTTGAGTTTAAAGCTTTAAAACAAATGAACTATTTGCAATATTTTAAAGATTTAGAGATGAGAAGAGCAGGAGTTCTCCACAGCTCAGATCTAAAGGCCTCTGTGGTCTGTGCTGGGCAAGGATGACACAACAGCTCTGCCAAACACCAGGGAACAAAATCTCTGACATCCTTTTGCAACCACCAGCTGTAGCATGTGCCCAGGGCTGCCAAGATGCTTCAAGTTCAGTCATTCTCCCTCTCACCATTGCATTTCACCTGTAGTCACCCTCTCTCCTCTTCCAGCCTTCCCACCATCGCTGTCAGGACCCCAGACTGGGTGCTGGGTGTCACCTGAACCACAGGCAGAGGTCCCCAGCAGGGACAGTCTGCATCACTGGCACTTCCCAGACAGGGATCCATTCCTGTCCTGGCTCTGCCATGATACAGTCTGAGTGATCCTGCCAGAAGAAAATTGGCCTGTGCCGTGTCTGGCACCTGTACCTGTCATGGGAACATGTGGCTGTTCCTGGCACTCAAACAGCAGATAATATGACAAATTTCTCCAGCTTTGTAAGGCATAGATGCAAAGTCTGCAAGCTCTGGATCAGGTCCTTAAGGCAAGGCACAAAAAGTGCCCCCAGCCTGCAGCCACCTCTGGAAACCTTTCTCCATGCACCCAGGACATGGAGACCTGCACCCATCCCACCTCAGTCCACTGAGCCAGCTTTGCTCTGCAATCCTGACTGTCACACAAAGCCCCTCCAGGCCTTGTGGAGGCAAACACAGCCCAGCCCCAAGGGCCCCCAGTCCCACTGAAGCCAGGAGCTGAGGGACTGAGCAAGCAGCAGATCTTGTCTTCATTTCATAACCCATCCCCTGCTCGCCTCTCTCTAATGCCTAAATCCGTGATGTGCTCAGACACCAAATCTCCCTTTTATCTTTTGTCTGGTCCCAGGCTCCTCAGGGCCAGGGCAGGCTGACTTGTGCTGCACAAATCCTGTTCAGACCTCAGCATCACCCGGCAACACTCACAGCACTCCCCAGCTCTCACAGCTGTTAAATGGGCAAGAATCAGAATTTGCCTTTTGGTAACATTAATCACCACAGCTGCAGTGAGTGTAAATCTGCAGAGCTCCACCAGCTTCACTTTTATATACAATAAAAATATAAAACCTTCATTAGGTGTTATGCAGTTTGTAAGAAAATCCCTAAATTAATTTATTCAGGGGGGAAAAAATTTTAAGAGAACGTTAACTTTCAGACCTATGCCAAGATCATTTCCTTATTGGTTTGCTCTGAGACAACTTAGTTTAGGTCATACAAACTTTAAATCCCTCAAACACATTATGAAAATCTTAAATTCCACCTAAAATGGCTGAAATTATGCAGGCACCTTTAAAAAAAAAAAAAGGCAGTTTGCGTTTTAAAGCAGAATGGACTCAGCCATCCATTAAATATGACAAGGTCTGCATTTTATTTAGACATTGCCATTAATAATGAAATGATGTATGATTTCCATTCCTGCAGTTCTTCCTTCCCTCCACAATCAATTATGCATTTAAGAAAATATTTACTTGTTATAAAACTCTTCTAATTAAGCATTACTGGTAGGAGTTTGAACAAATCAGGAGGTGATCTCTAAGATGCACGACAGAATATGATACTGTGCTTCAAAGAGGCATTTATTCCTGTCTGCTAGAGAAAAAAAAAGTCCTCAAAAGTTAAAGGGATGCAAGGTTCAGTGTAATACTGCAGATCCCCCCATCTTTCTGACCTCAGGATAAATCCAACTTGTGAGAAGGTCCTTGGGGCTACTCCTGTTCCTGAAACAAATAGAATTTGACCCAAGAAAAATCACATGGGAAACTACATGTGTATGTATGAATGTTGACAAGGTGAGGAAAGATCTTCCCAAAGATTCAGACATTTCCAGGTTCTTCCTGTGTGAAGAACAGGATCCTAAAAGTAAATTTAAGAGTGGTGGCAGTGCCCAAACTCTCTTGAGACTGCAGTGATCACTGCTGTCCTGGTGAGCACAGGCTGGAGCTCCTTGATGTCCATGGTGACATTCACAAACACACCTTGAATTCCCCCACTGAAAACCCAAATTCCCTGGTTCCTGGGCAGCTGGCACAAAGGGCTCCTGCTGTGGGCAGGGAAAGCACCCAAGGCCAGCCAAGCTGTGTGGGTCACCCAGCTGTGCCCCAAAGTCCAGGAACAAGGAGCAAAGCCACAGCATTCACAGCTCCTCTCTGCTTCCCAGGGGACACTGGAGGCCCTGGAAAGCAGAGCACAAATCCCAGCAGGCTCAGGAAAACCTCTCCAGCCACGCCAGGGCAGCAGTGCCCTTCCCAGCCCTACAGAGGCTGAACGCTGCCTCACGGAGCTGGTGCTGGAGGTAGGAAGGGAAATGGAGAGAAAGTGGCTGAAGGCCAGAAAGCAGCCAAGGAGAGAGCAATTAGGATGCAGGAGCTGCCAGAGATATGGCATCACCAGAGATTTACTGTGCGTACACACCTCCCTCCCTGCTCCCAATGTACTCGCTCTTTCTTTCTGTCCATATACATACAGTAAATCTTCGGTGACTCCTTATCTCCCAGCCTGCTTCTAGATCCTAATTGCTATCTATCTCTGTCTGCCTGCCACTTCCAGGTCTCCCAGCCTCTTCTCTTACAGCTCCCAGCCCCCCAGCAGCCTCCCTGCTTTTCCCACCCCCTCCTCTTCCTCTGCCTGCAGGCAGGAGTGTTCTACACGGCATTGGGACAGGCAGCCAGGATTTGCCTTTCTCTACACAACATTGCACCCCAAAACACGCAAGAGAATACTCAGCTCATGGCACGAGGCTGCCCAGGCAGGGCTAAGCCAGGGGAGCACAGGAAAAACTTGTTCCAGAGGAGCCCAGCTCTGCCACTGCCCCACCAGCCTCTTCTTCCCTGCACCACCCAACCTCCTTCCCTGGGCATCAGCTGGCAGCACCATCCCAGGCCGGCAGCACCATCCCAGGCCGGCAGCACCATCCCAGGCTGGCAGCACCATCCCAGGCTGGCAGCACCATCCCAGACCAGCACCACCAGGGCAATCAGAGGGCGCCTTCCGCAAGCCTCGGCACGGCGCTCGCTTGGTTTCATTTTTATTTACTACTATTCTTTACTACTATTTATTTATTCGCTCCTATTTTTATTTCACTTTGAACATGCCCAGCTGTGTCATCTTGGTTTTGCTGAAAATGTAAACAAAAGAGAAGCTGCATTCAAATGCAGCCTTTCATTGCATGAGTACATTTCCCATCCAACACAGCTCCCGCGCTCCCATCCCGGAATTAGAACTTAAAAAAAGGCAATGTCGTCACTGTACAGCACATCTATTCCCCCCTCCAACGTTTTCTTCATTTATGCTATTAATTCTTTCTGAAAAATAAATATATCAAGACTTTTAATAGCTCATTTTACTCCTTGCAAGGCAGGAGGGAACAAATAAATATAAATAAAACTAATTTATATTCCATATGGTAACAAACCTGAGTGCCTCTGCTTTATCCTAGCAAAATGTCATGCCTGCTTTTAGTCTTTGACACAGAATTGGTCACCAATTTTTTTTGTTTTGAGCACTGAGTTCAGTTTTTGTCTTGCGAAATGTAACTTTACTCTAGTGATCTCTAAGCCTGAGGCTTTTTGGTTTGGCTTGACAGTAATTATATGGATGCTGAGAAAGGGAAGAACGTTCCTTACACTTCATAATTCTACCATGCTTCTGTGCTCAGAACAGAGAAGGAATATTTTCTCTTTCACAGAAATGACGATCCAAAAAGAAGATACAGAACATACTGTGCAGAAGAAAACATCCCTGAAGAATCCTGCAAACCACAATGCCAAGGCTGCATTTGTAATTCTGCCTTTGGCTTTTAGCAAGGGAGCAATTAGAGAGGGAGAAAGAAGAGAGAGGGAGAGAGAGAAATGTGAAAGAGAGAAGAAAGTGAAAGAATAATAATTAAAAATAAAAAGTGGAAGAAAAAAGTGGAAGAGAAGGAAAAATAAAGGAAAAGGCAAGGAGAAGAAAAGGGAAGAAGGAGAAAGGAAAAGGGAATAGGCAAAAGGGGAAAGGAATTTGAGAAATGAAAGGAAAAAGTGAAAGGGGGAAGAGAAAAGGGGAAGGGTGAAATAAGAGAGAAAAAAGAAAAAACAGTAAGAGAAGATGAGGGAGAAAACAGGAGAGTGGAGAGAATATAGAAGAGAAAAAAAAAGGGGAGAGACAAGAAACGAGAAGATTCACGAGAGAAAGAAAATAGAAGAAGAAAAGCAAGCTGTAAGTGAAAAAGCGAAAAGAGAGAGAAAAAAAAAAAAGAGGGGGGAGATAAGGAAGGCGGGGTGAAGAGAAGGAGAAAGAAAAAGGAGAGAGAAAGAAAGCAGAGAGGGCAGGAAGGGGGGGGGACCCCGCAGCGTCCCCCGGCCCATCCCGGGCACTCCCGCTGAGCCGCCGCTGTCCCGCCCGGGGGTCCCAGCGCCGGGACCCCGATGGGAGCCCGATGGGACCCCGACAGGAGCCCCGATAGGAGCCAGATAGGACCCCGATGGGACCCCGATGGGACCCCCGATGGGACCCCCGATGGGACCCCCGATGGGAGCCCCGATGGGAGCCCCGATGGGACCCGAGAGGAGCCCCGATGGGACCCGATAGGAGCCCCGATGGGAGGCCCAATAAGACCCCCGATGGGAGCCCGATAGGAGCCCGATGGGAGCCCCGATGGGAGCCCCGATGGGAGCCCGATAGGAGCCCCGATGGGAGCCCCGATGGGAGCCCGATAGAACCCCGATAGGAGCCCCGATTCACGGCCCCGACAGTGGCAGCTCTGGGAGCGGGCGGGGGCAGCCGGCCCCAGACCCTCCCGCCGCCCGCGCTCCGCCGCTCTCGCACAGCCGGGATGCAGAGCCGAGCGCGCTCCTAAATTAGCTTTACCATAAATCTTTTAGGCTCTTAAATAAATAAGTAAATAACACTGCTCCCTTTTGCCCTCTTTTCTTTTTTTTTTTTCCTTTCTTTTTTTTCCTCTCTTTTTTTTCAGCATGTAACTCTTCATCAGCCTCAAGCCCTTGGACTTCCCTGACAGCAGTAACAGGAGACCCGTTGAGTCTGAATTTTAAGGGTTTTGGTTGGGTTGTTTTTTTGGTTTTTTTTATTTTTCCCTCTCGGCAGCAACTTGCTACTTTCAAACTTTGCACAAGGCTTTGGGTTGGTTTGTTTCCCTGCTTTCAAATGACATGATTTTAATCAAAACGGACTGGTTTCTGGAGAAGGCCGGAGCAAACTGGGACGAGGAGGCAGCTCAGCTGGGAGGTTTACAGCAGTTCAGAAGAAGGTTTTGTAAACAAACACGGCTCAGAGGTAGAAAAGTAAATACAGTGGTGAAATTTGGCCTCCTCCAAAGGCGATGGCATGGCTCAATGGGGCCAGTATTTTCACATCCACACACAACTTTTCCTCCAGCAAACACAAAACCAACAGAGATGCAGGTAATGGAGAAAACAGCTCCAAAACTGCATTATTGTTATTATTGGTGAAACAACTTGACGCTGTCAGGCAAGACCAACTAAAACACAAGTAATGACTGAGTACAGGAAGCAAACACCCTCACAGGTTTTCTGGCTGACAGATCTGCTGCCACTGCAATCTGCCCCCAGCACAGGGCAGCATTGTGGCCCCCAAACTGGTCCAGAAGGGCTCCCCCAAGCAGGGTCACAGCCCCCCTGGGTGCTGATCAGAGCTCCTGCACAGCAAAACCTCAGAGAAACCACAAAGGTTTATCTTTCTGTTACACAGATATTTCGCTTTTAAAGCCTGGGGAAGGAAAGTGGAAAATAAAGAACTAGACAAGAGTTGGGGCATTTGGGGCAAATAATTCAGTAAATTCCTCTAGAATCCATGTCAGTGCTCCTCTGGCCATTTCCACAGGCCATGATTCCAGCGAGGAGCCCAAGCTGGGCTGAGTTTGGCACTTTCCCTGCACACACAGGCAGAGCACTGAGCCTCTGCACCTGCAGCTCTGTCACACCACGCACAGCACACCTGAGTGACAGGAAGAGAAGCTGCTCCCAGGAGGAGGAGATGCACAGTCTTATTAAAAAGCAGAAGTTAAAGTCCCCTTGTCTGGCTTGAACCTGTCCCACTTATTTCCCACCCCGCTTCTCTGTGCTCAAACACTTTGCACACCTGATGGTGCTGGGGAAAGGGCCAAGCCCTGAACCCCAACAGAGCTCACCCTCTGAACCTCACTGAGGTGAGAAAGGGCTCCCAAAGCAAACCCTGACTGAATCTGGACCAGAGTGAAGAGAAAAATGAGTCAAGGACTACCAAAACTGTGGGCCAGAACCAGCCAACACTTCCAGGGCCAGCACAGGGAGCTCCAGCAGAGGTGGCCATCCCACTGCTCCTCAAGTCTCTGCTAAGGGCTGAGCAAGATGAGCTCTGAACCGAGGTCTGGGACCCACTGGCAGATGCCTTTGGGACTTCTCAAAGTCAGGGAAGACCCCTCCAGACAGGGAGAGCTGCTGTGTGACATTTTTTAACACTGGGGCCGTACCCCATCTACCTTTGTCCCTTCTTTCCTCTCTCCAGAAATGGGAGCATCAGATTTAAAAAAAAAAAAAAAAATCAAAGGGAAAACATTAATAAATAATAATCAAGATCATCTGCAGTTTTAATGATAAGCTATTTAATGAATTATAAAGTACCTATAACTCAAAGTATGAGACTGTACATTGTCAAAACTGGCATTAAAGTGTATGGAGATAATTAGGCAATAATGACCTCCACAGAGGGCTTTTCCTGGGAATTAATGACCAGTCGGGAGGAGCTGATGGCTCAAGGCACAAGCAAGGGCCATTAACCCCAGCTGGTCATTAATACTCAGGAAATGCCCAGCTCTGAGGCCGTTATTGTGAGTACATGACAAAATAAAGGGGGAGCTATTATGAATATCTGAATTTGTGGGAAAGGTGAGGCTTGCAGGTACTCGGGTCCATCCCTCAGCCCTGGTACTCCTGTAACTGGGAATGCTCAGGAGGGCACCCCTGACACAAACACTGGACCCCTGACACCAGGTCTGGGGGCTCTGCTAGCACAAACAGAGCCTGTGAGGAATCTTTGCAATGAGGAGTAAAAAAAAAACCACAAAACCAGAGGTTTTGTTTCAACTCAGTTTTTAAATATTAAATCTCTGTGCTATTAGCAGCTCCAGAGCCCAAGTCTCAGCTCATCCATCTAAGTGGCATGTCATGCAACATAAGACACACTTTTGGGATCATCACAGCCAAACTCAGCCCCTGGAGCAGCTCTGGGCACTACCTGGGAGCAGGACTCCAGAGGCAGAGCAGCCTCATTTCATCCCAAACCCACAGGCACCTCTTCCCAAACTCATCACGACTTCAGGGGGAATTGGAGGAAGAGGAGGAGCGTCACCTTCTGCTGGGGCAAAACAAAAGCTGATGCAAAGCTGACTTTCCATCTTTCCTGCCACACATGGCACCGCAGCAACGGGCTGGAGCATCAACACAGAGCCAAACACCAAATCTCTCCTGTCCCCAGGAGGGCAGGGAAGAATTTGGGGAGACAGACCCCCGGGATTGGTACCCCCATTCCCCCTCCCCACTGTAAACAGAGACAGGAATGGGCTGTTTTGCTGGGTAAGGAAGCCCAGCTTCCCAGTGCTCCCAGCCCGTCTCTGCTGATCTCCCCGTCCCCTCCCCGACAGCCACCAAGGGAAGGGGGGTTTGTACCTCTGAAAGCTCTCAATCAACATCTCCGCTCTCCCCTGGCTGGAGATGGAGGGGAGGGGTTGTCCCTCCCCCGGCACAGCGCCCACCCCACTGCAATTATCCAGCCTTGTTCTAAATAAACCCGCAGGGGAGAGAAGGGGCTTGATTTCCCACTATAGATAGCCCCTCTGGTCATTTATTTACCCCGGTGCCATATCCCTGCACTGAACACGCACCAGTGTGCCTGGGGGTGACAACCCCGGAGCATTTTTGCCCTGTAGGATCACAGCAGATGCAAATTTTCACCTCCACAAACAAATGCATGATGGTTGTAAATATTTCCAAATGATTCTCTGCAGCGATCAGCGCTAATCACGCTGTTTGTGAGAACACAGCAGCGATGCTTGTTGGCAAAATAAAGAATCCCTAAGTTTCTTACAGTCTGGAAAGGAACCCAGAGCAGCTCAGCCACAGCGTTTCTCCTCAACTGTTTATAATCGATCAGAAGTCACACACAAAAAAAAAAAAATTAAGTATCCCACAGGCAATGTGGGGTTTCCAACAATTGTACATTAAAACCCGCTATTGCTCAGCATAGGAAAATCACTGCATGAGGAAAATTAGAGCTTGTTAGTACATGTAATATTCAGAATCACGAGGAGAATAAAAGCAGCAATGCAGAAACTGTTATCAGCAGAGGGAAAATTATTCAAGTATGCATTTGAGTAATTCTGCATTTTAATTTAACCCTTTGAAACATTAATCAAACCATGGCTAATTATAGGAATTAAGGAATTAAACGATGGAATCTTCTAAAAGATATTATTTAAAAGGCAGTTTATACAATTACTTGTATAGATGTTTGCTTTAAAGAGGGAAACATTTCTACTGTAATGAAAAGGGTCTTAGAAAATTAAATTAACAAGAGGGGACCAGGCTGATATGAAACTAAATTAGCATCAAATGCAAATTACAGGGTACTTAATGGTAGAAACAGGTGCAGAGCAGGTCCCTAAATGAGATAAATGAATAAAACATCCCTCTGCACAAATGTGGAAGCTGACACAAAGTCAATGATATGAATAATTCAGCAGCCTCAACACTGCTGTTGAGGTCAGCTTTCCATGACCTTTGAAACAGGAAGTAAAATTCTGTCCAAATTTGAGTGACTGGAAATGCAGCAGTTATTTGTTGGGGTGTGGGGGGGAAATAAAATTAAATTTAAAAGAAAACAAAGAGAAAATCCAGATTTAAAAAAAAAAAAAAAGGAAAATTAAAAAAACAAAACCAAACCCACCAAAAATACAAATCCATGTGTGAAAATGTATGTAACATGTATGAGAGATTTTAAGTCGTGGTATGATCTGAACATGTTTAGAGCTAAACAGTTTCATCTTTCAAAAAATAATTTGGTTGTGCTAAAAGGGATATTAATAGAGTCAAAGTCATTCTATGGACTAAAGAAATCAAATCATTTATGAGCAGCTGTTCAAAGCTCAGTGATCAGTCTTTGCAATAAACTTTTTTAAAAGAAAGATTTCTTTTCTTGACTTTTTACCTAAGCTACCAATTTAGACACTATTGCATTTCAAACATAGAGAAGTCACAATTTAGACTGGAAACCACCCTCACAACTGTGTGTACAGAAACACAAGTGTGCAGGAGTGTGAGAGAACCTTGTAAGTAGAAAATAAAAATTTGCATGTATTTTATACTGCTATCTTAAAATGTAAATAAACCCTAGAAACAAATCCTTGTATTCCAAAGAATGAATACTTCCCCCTTAAAAAGACAGAAATATGAAGCAGCTGCCTTAAAGCCAGTGGAATATCTCCGAATTTACATCCTTATAACTAAATGAAGAAGATTTCTGTGCCTTTCCCTATGACAAAATACTCAGCTAAAAGCATAGCTCATATAATTTCTGCCTACAAATATGGTCCTAATTTTAAATTGAATTTGGCACTTAAACTGATTAACAAGGTATGACAAATAACTAATTTCTCCAAGCTGGAAGAAAGGAAGAACATCACCCCTGCAACTTCTCTTCTAGGGCAACAAAAGATGTTAAGATAGCAGAAGTTATCTCTGCTCTTCCCTTTGTGGCATTAATCTCCCTTAACCTGCTTACCTGACATCTGCAGAACTTGTGTCTGATGTTGTTATTTGGCTTGATTTCTACTA
The DNA here is from genome assembly GCA_020086605.1 of Lanius collurio. Lineage (NCBI taxonomy): Eukaryota > Metazoa > Chordata > Aves > Passeriformes > Laniidae > Lanius > Lanius collurio. The sequence goes on along the minus strand of JACBWW010000029.1, from coordinate 3,866,851 downwards.
ATTAATTTTATTTTCTCTGTTTTAGGCAGGTGAAGCCAGGAATGGGACTGCAAGGGTGCACCTCTGCCTCCCAAAACTTTGGGGAGGAGTTCAGGGCAGCCCTGGCAGCAGCCACCCTGGAGATGCATATTAATGAGATAAACAAACAAACACACCAACCCCCTGATATGTTATAATGCATGGCCCAGGCAGCAGGGGCAGTTGGGGGCTGAGCTCAGGCTCTGCTCAGCACTGGGGTTTCTGAGCAAAGTGGCTCCCTCCAAACGCCAGCTCTGAGAACCCAGCTGGTTCTCATTTCCAAACAACCAGCTTCTCTATCCCCAAGTGCTAAAGAAAATAATCCCAGCAATCCATGACTACACGCTTTCACAGGGACAGCAGTGAGAATTTGATTGTAGAGATAATTAAAGTCATTCCTGAAACTTCCAAGGAAAAGAAACTGGGGAGGGGAAGAGGAGGGAGCCAACAAGGACAACGATGCTCATGTTTAGCTCGTGTTTAAATTAAACTAAGCTTGGAGAAGTGAGGGGACACACACTACTTTTGGGGAATTTATTTTCCTGAAAATTCTGTCTTCTTCACCCTAACAGTTACAATATTTGCAAAGAAAATGTAATAGACTATGGCAAGTAGGAAGATTAGAGTGAGGTTTGGAGCCTGGCTGTTCCTAATTTGGCAAGAGTATCCAGAGGGAAATGCTTTCACATTCTGGTAAACTTGAATAAAATTACGTACAGCCACTTCGATTAGAAGGGTTTAAAGGGAAATGATACCATAAAAGCAATAAACCCCACTGCTATCTGCTTCAAACACTGAAAACATCTTTTTAAAATTAATGTTTCCTGCAGCCCTGCCATGAGTTAGGTCTGAAATAATTTTAATATTAACAGCACTCAGGAGCAGGTCAATCTAGAGCCAATCACACGACTGCATTAGTCTTCTACATCTTTCCAAATGTCCTCTGCATCTTTCCAAAACAGTGGAGTAATTTACACCACTCCAGCTGGTGTAAATCAGCAGGGTGTCCCTGGCATCAGGAGAGATGGGAAGCACTGGCCTCACTGAAAAATAATCACAATGACGATGATTAAAACGGAAAAAAAAACCCACACCAAAATCCAAACAACGAAAATTGAAGCTTGCTCCCAGCAAAGCTAAATTGTACAACCCCCGTGTCACACGTCTGCTCTGACCCTCGTCATCCTGAAATGGGTGTGAAATTCAGAGACGGAGAGAAAGAGTTTAAAGCACTTGTAATCTCTCCGTCTGCACTATCTGCCTTGAGCAGGAAGGAGGGATCCGCTCAATGAGAGCTATTCAGGGCCTCTCAATTAACCTGATTAGTTCAGCACGCTGCTCTCATGAATGACACCTTATCTTGGAAATGAAGGAAAAAAACTTCCTTCCTTCTGGAGATGCGGGCGGCCCCTAAAGCCAGGGCAGCGGTGCCCACGGGCCGGCTCCCCATCTCCCCAGGGAGCTCCTTTTGGGGTGGCAGGGCCAGGCAGCCCAGGCAGGGAGGGAGACCCCCTCTTTATGCCCATCCAGGCACACGATGGGACCTGGTGGCGGGGTGAACCCTCCCGGGGCTGGCAGAGCCGGGGGCGGCCGCAGGTACCGCGACCCCCGGGATGCCACTGTGCGGTGTCAGAGTCTGGAACTCCTTCATAGGTGACAGATTAATGAGCAATAACTGGGTTCCCATGGCAAAAAGCATCCCCAAAATTCTCTTTCGTTTGCCCAAGAATAGCCTCCCTATTTTTTTTCCCCCCTCCAACTCCTGCACTCTGCAATAACAGAAATATTAACTAACAGCGTGTTGTTCTTTCAAGTGTGGATGTCAACAAGGCTGATTGTTACACACAAACTCCAAGGATTAATCAGGGAAAATAGGTATCTCAATTACAATTATAATGCTGAAAACTCAAATTTATGAATGGCCAGCCAACTTTGAAGACATTTATTAGGGAAATTCCCATGACTTCAAAAGTATTAATGTACTAATGAAACATTAAGGCATGATGTATTAATGTTCTTGTAATTTCTGACAAATTGAGTTACCATTGTCACAGTAGGGCAATCCTTCAGGAAAAAAAAAGAGAAAGTTCCTCTCTTCTGCCACGTGGCACACGACAGATGACAATTTATGTACACATAATGGGGTTCAGAGAGAAGTTTTCCTCCTACACCCCGGTAAAGTTTATTCCATTTTTCAGAGTGCCAGAGCTATTATGGAGCTCACTGTGCTTTAAATAAAAAAGCCCAGGGATTGTCTTGCCTGAAGAGCTCCATAGGGCAGAGACTCCTCCACTGTGCATCCCTCACTCAGCAGCCTCAGAGTCCAACAGGGCCCAGTAACACCAGGCCATGGCACCAACTGGAAGCCTCAGAGATAAGAAAAAAAGATTTACAGAGCTGCTTTTAACATATAAACACCAGCATAAGAAACTAATTCTGCCCTAGATCACAGAAAACTCCAGGGCACTCCTTTGTAACGCAGCCAGATTTCCTCATTTTTCTTTAAAAAGGGGTGAATCCTGATCTGAGCTGCAGGTCCTTTCCTTCTCTTGTCTGTAAAACCCCCAAAAAGATATTCCAGGGGGTGGGCTCCTCTCTGCAGCCAAACCCCAGCTCCTGCAGGACTGTGCTGGAGATGCAGAGGCACCTGGAGCAGCTGGGAGAAGAAGCAACCATCAGATCTTAATAGCTCTGAGTGTGGCTAATTTTATTCTTCTTTCAGAGCAAAGAACTTTATAATGAATACAGAACACATTTCTCCTCTCCTTGTGTCATCTTTCTACAAAATTTGAACTAGGTAAAGTGGTTTTTAACATCCACTTATCAAAGTGACTTAACATCTGGGAAGTCAGCCAATGGTTATGTAGTGATGCAGATGCCAAAAAATCCAACTGAAGGATTGTATTGAGGGAGTTTACAGAGGACACCTGACTCAACTGGGTGGAAGTTGATGCTGGTCAGGAGAGCCTCAGAGTCTCCCTGCAAAACCATGGATAAAAATGAAGGAAAAGTGGTTTAAATAGCTTATTTTTAACCCGTTATAGACACTGGCTGTATCCTGCCCCAGAAACTTTTTCCAAAGGCAGATTTTGGAATCAACGGACAAAGAGTTTGCCAAAGTCCAAAAGGAGATGAACAGAAAATGATTTTCTGCCTCTGTCATTGAGACAACACTAAGAGGAAGATCATTTTTTGGTTGCTAGACACTCACATTGGAATACGAAGTCTTTCTAACAGTTATATAAAATTAATCGGTTCCAGGGTCACAATCATGCCACTCAAGGGTGTCTTCTTTTTTTTTTTTAATTAATCTTTGAAAAAAATGACCTAAACATTCAGGTAATTGAATTATGTGTTTAGCTGAATGTTTGCAACTCTGATTAGAAAGTCAAGGTGAGAGGAGCACTAGGAAAACCCAAGAATCAAGCAAGCCTGCATGACCCTGGCATTGTAGCATCACCTTTTTTTTTTTTTGGTAGCCCCATTTTTCATCTCTTTTAGCCCAGCATGGCAGTGGAAGAATTAAAGAAAACAATAAAAGAACAACTGAGTGTACAGGGTAGGATTTACTAGCATTTACTTTTAATTCTATGGTCCTTTGCTCTGTGGCTTATCAGCCCTATGTCAGCCCTTTTTCCTCCTTTATATTTCATGAGGGGACCCACATGCTGGTACTGAGAGACAGAGCCCAAGTGTCTGTAAGCTTTTTGTCAGGTAAAAAGAGAAGAAAAAGGAAAGGAACAAGAGGAAAAGCAAAGCTAAGAGGCATCTATTAGATGTCACTAGGCTTTTGTATTCATGTCAATGATTCAGGATTAGAGTATTTGAAATAATCTTATTGAGAGAACTCAAAAGCCCCACAGAGGGAAAGCCTGCTCGGTAGCATATGGCAGAGCAGCAGACAATATCTTATTAAGGATGTGTTAGCTAACACCATTACTTTTTATATTACATTACTGAACTCTGGTGCCTCAGCCCGTTAGTGAGATGCCGTAGTTGTGGAATGCCAGATTGGACGTGTTGTTACAAACCCAAAAAGATTTGGCCAGGCCTCCTGGCATGGTGGGGGCAGGGTAGAGGGGGGTGGCAGTGGGATGCTGCTCCCTTGGCCCTCCCCAGAGCCCTGGGAAGGGAAAATTATGTCCCCCCAAAAAGGGGACAGCACCCATTGCCCTCCCAACCCTCCCCACCTCTCTGGCAAAACCAGGGGGCACAGAGGGCAGCTGCTGCTCCAGCCCCAACAAAACATCCCAAACTATTGCCAGGCTCCACTTCTTGTCAGATGAAGGGAATTTAATTTTATTATAGTGAATGCTGTTAGTCTAAAAATCTTTCTTTGCTCTTGGACAAAAGCTTGTAATTGGAGAAATAGCTCTTTTTCAAGTTATCTTCATCTGCCTACACCTTTAGAGGCAGCAAGAAACCAAAGACAAAACAGCACTGTTCATAGCATTTCAATGATTGCTCTGAAAGGCTCTATATCTGGGTCACCTTACTAAGGTCCAGTATATCATTTCAGTGACTTGATATAAAGCCTTTTAATAACTAATTTCATATAATTCACATATTAACAGCAACAGAAAATTTGTGTTCACATTTCCTATTTCCAGACACTGTTTTCAAAAAGTGGGTAGAAAATTATTCATTCCACTTTAAAAAGGAAAAAAAACCTCTAAAATACTGTCCTTAGCAAAAAAGTAAACACACAGTTGATACAGTAATATATTCTGATCACAAACTACCTATGCAAAGTTGCTAATGTGACACACTGGGAACTTTGTATGGCTTTTCTGTACTTTTCCAGAACTGTTACAGAAAAAATATCACTATGTTACAGAGAAAGAGGAAAATTCATACCAGCATTTCCCACTGCTACTACAGAGATGTGCTGCCTTTCAAGGATGGTGTTATAACCATTTCTAGAAACTTAGTCCTGACTTGCACAGTAACCTACAAGGGATTCTTACTCTCTTTTAACTTTATTAGTTAGATGTTGTATCAAAATTCTGCCTATTTCCAGCAGGCAGAGTGCCTGTGAATTTAACTTAGTTATTTTAATAAGTGTGGCCAATTACTTATAAGAATACATTTTGGTGGCTGGAACATGCAAACATTTATGAAAACTCACATGAAGAGAACTACTCACATGCCTCAGCTCCTGCAGAATAAAGCTTGGGTTGTGTTTTTACCCAGTAAACGCTGGGATACATTTTTCATGTCCAGAAGAATTCTAGCTAATCTGCATTAAAACTGAGGATGATCTTTGCAAATACATTTCCCCATTGCTCTTATTCATGTATGCATTCCCACTGCGACAGCAAATATGGAAATAAATCAGGTGTTAAGATGGAAGAGGAAATTTATCCACTCCAGAAACTCTGTGTATATAGACATGCATATGAAAAAAAGACATATGGGGGGGGGAGATGGTTTTCCCCCCAAAAATCCCTACTCTTGAGAGAAAAGAGCTGGCACTGAGCTGCATGGAGCCAGGGAGCCCACTGTGCCCAGCACATCCTCCCTGCTGCAGGACAGGCTTTGAAGTAGGAGTTCATTTTAAGAAATCAATAGGTACGAAGAGCACATTTGAAGTTTTGTGACAAAAAACAAAGGGATGGATCACCCTGCCAAGCCCTGGGCTCCTACTGGGACCAGAGCACTCAGAGCTTTCCTGGTGCTGCAGGAGGTCACTGCATCAAACTTTTTAAAGCACCTCCAACCTCAAATATCCAAATCCTGCCACCGGAACAGAGCAGCAGAGTAATTCATGAAGTCTCAGATTCCTTTGCAAAAGAAATTCTACAGGGTCTTCAGGATGGACTTTGAGGACTAAAACAAACCAGTGAAGTCTCTTGTAGCTGTTAACCCTTGCTGAGCAGGACTGAGATTTTCAGGAAGAGCCCAAGGGACTCCCAGACACAGATACACTGACCTTGGAGCCTCAGAGCTGCAGGTCCAGCACATCCCATGTGTGCACTCAAGTCACAACTGGCCAAGCCCACAGCTGTGGAGGAGCACTAACAGTCAAATGCCAAAATCAGTAATCTTGTCTTCAGTTCCTCTCATCCCCAGGACATTCAACACAAGCTTTTTAGTCTCCATAGAAAAATCTCAATTTTTACTCTTATTCAGGAGAACTATTTCTCTTCAGGAATAGGATCATCTCCTTACTTAGGAATTACACAGCATTCAGCACAATGAGCCTGCTTTGCAATAGAAGCCTCTGCTACATCACCAATGATATTAAACAGTAATAATCAAGCGTAAGATCACAGTTAACAAAAGCCCCAAACACTTGCTATGGATTCAAAAGGCATCACTGAGAGAAGCAAGTAACTATTAGAGCAGTGTGAAATGGTTGCAGTGAAACCCAAAACCACTAAGACTTGCCTGCTTTGGGATTTAATAACAAACTGAAAACTCAGAACAGGTTTGCTGAAAAACTCACAAACCTTCTGAGTGAAGCTCAGACCAAATTAAGGTTTTGCATAATTCTTGTAACATCATACAAAAATTCTTATACTTGGAGGCAGAGAGAAATCAAACAAACAATAAGCAGAAGCTGGTTTCACCCTGACCAAGTTCATTCAGCCCCAAGAGCAAAATAAAGGAATTTATAAGCAGCAGTGATATGTGCCAACTCCAACAGGCTAAAACCAAGAAATTTTTTGCAAGAATCCTTGCAAAGTTACCCCCAGCTCTAGTGATTTCATCACCAGAAAGAAGACTGACACCACATGCATGAGGAGCACCCGTAGAGGGACAAGCATTCAAGCCTGAATCTCAGTGTGAGAAGCATCTAGAGATCAGAGTCTCCCATTTATCTCACAACAGCTCAAAATGCCTTTGGCTGCCTAAGTCATGTGGGAAATGTTCTGGGTAATGCTTCTCAGCTGCATCAATCACAACCAAATCCTGGAGGATGTGTGTTTGGGTCCCTCCCCTCTCAGAAATGTGTGGGTTCACAGGCTCCTGGAGCTCCCATGAAGCGCTCGAGGCCAACTCCTGTCTCTGAACACCCTGTTTAGAGGCCCAGGGGGTTTATGCAGCACAGCACAGCCTGGGAGACATCTCTGTGCAGTGCTGGGGGTAGCTCTGTCACCCAGCTCCTGCTCCTCTGACTCCCTCCCTGATGCATCAATAACTCCCATCTGGCTCTGGAAGGGGCATAGCAATGAGGGGGGCACTTTCCAGCACAAAATTCCAGCCAAATATTCAGGCCCAGGGACATTTTGCACCTAGGCCTGGATGTCCATCAGAGTGCTCCACTCCTGCCCTCCTGCTCCTTCTGTGTGGAAAACCCACCCAAGGACCAGCAGTGATGGGACCCCAGGCTCCCACATCCCTGGGGCGAGCAGGACACCAGCAGACAGAGCTTTCCCTGACTCCACACAGTCAGGTCCTGGTACTGATATGGCCAGCAGGACAAGGATATGGCCAGAACAGGGCAGGAATTGGCACTCCTGCCAAGAGGCCACTGCCAGAGCACCTGGCATCTCCTGCTATTTTGCTGTGACACCAATGCTATGACAAGCCCACGTCCCTGTAGGCTGGTGGGGATCAGCTGCAGCACTGCCCCCATCCCCTGCAGCAAAGCACCCCTCAGCAGTTACCCCCCCAAGCAAAACCCCCCTTGTCCCCTCACCAGAACCTCTCCTGGAGGGCAGGCTCTGCCTGCATCTCCACCCCCCTCCCTCCAGACATGGAAAGCTACTGGAAAACACATTATTTGCCACATCTACCTAAGCAGTGTGTTTGTGGGGAGGATGCAGGGACTGTGATCCAGTCCTCCCAGTCACTTTTCCACCTGTCTGTATTTAGGATGAAAAGATGATCAGGCCTGTAAAACACAATCCACTACGTGATGACTTGTGAAGCAGTAAAACAGAGGTAATGACTTTTCATGTCATTGCACAGTGAAATCCTACCCACAAACATAAAACTTTGCAGGTTACAGGCTGAAAGATTTCAAACCCATCTGTAGGTGAGTTGGCTGGGTGTGCTGGGGACAGGTTACAGAGAGCCCAGACAAGCATCCTGCACATGTTGGAAGCACAGAGGCCTTTCAGACACTGGTAGGAGGTCATGCATTAAAATGTGCTTTGGTGTCATCTAATAAGGCACAGGAAATATTACAACCTCCAATCCATGAATCCCCACCCCTGCTCCACAGACAAGAGCTGTGAATGGCACTGGAAAGGCACAAACCTCCCCATTGCTCCCAAATTGCATCCAAAATGCCACATGAAGACCTTCAGTGTATAACCAGAACAGGGCCAGAAGAAGCTCTGGCCATCCCCATGGTGTCCTGTCCCCCCAGGACACACAGTCCCTCCCAGGGTTGCTCCAGCACAAAATTCCTTGGCTTCTGCCTCACCTAAAGATTATTAATCCACATTACAGACAGTGGGCAGATTCTCACTACAGCTCCTGCCTATGTTGGTAAATATTAGCAAAGCCAATTCCAGGTCACTGCCATCAGCATGCTCAAGTGCTGTGGGAAGAAGCAAAATTTGGGATGAGCCAGCCTGTTTTCAGCCCTTTTTCTATACAACCTCTCAAGCAGGATATATAGGATATATATGGTATATATATTTTCTGCCACTATATTTGGGACTGCAGTGGTTATTCCTATTTTATCAGTCTGTAGGATTCCTATTTACTGGATGCAGCCATAAAAGGTAAAGAAGCCCCAGCAGACACTGGTAACAACATTAAATATTGGTCCTGACAATGGTAAATTGGGTTTAAAAGTTTGGAACAGACTGCCAAGAGAGGAGCCTTTTTCCTGAACCAAGGAGTAACATAAAGCCCCACTTTCTCCCCTATGTGACTTTTGTCATTATCATCTTTTCTGATTCTTACAAAGCAAACCTAATTAGGAAGCTCTCTCATTAGTCTTCCAGAAAAATTAGCACAGCTTATGCTAATTACTCCTGTAAAATTTAATAAACTCGTTGAAATGGGAATAGTCTAATGAGGTTTTATTTATTGAACTAAGATAACTGTAAGGAAAAAGGTTAGGACACCAGGATATCCAGAGTGGTAATAAAACTACAATTTATTCAATTTCTTCACAGGAATTTTATTGCGAACCTTTTAAATTCAAATACGAGTTACAATTTGAAAGTTAAATCAATCTAGAATATAATTTAATAACAGGAAGTGCTCTGTGTTTTCTTTAAGTGTGATTACAATACAGCCCTGCCACTGCACTCATAGGAGGAATTGTGCATTTGTATTGTGACAATAATACCCCTTTTAAAATGAGTTCCTGTTCATCAGATCTTCATCTCAACACATGTAACTGGATTAGTGATAAAATATACAGGCTATGCTAAGAAGATGATACAGACACACAGAGGTTTCTGAGAAACTTCCTCGGGATGACTGCTCTGTAATCATAATAGATTTATTTTGTTCTCCAGAGAAAATTTAAATCACTATTTTATATAAGTATCAATTTCTTTAGGTATCTCGCACTGCTGTATCTGCTGATACCATAATAGAGCAAAGTATAAAACAATTTTATAAATAATAAAGTCATATCCTATTTCAAACACAGCTACAGACTTTCTTTCTTAAACACCACATTTTCATTAAGGAGAAATATACAATTTGATTTCATATATCCAGGGTTTGAAGAAGAATACAACACATGTAACTTTGAAGTTGCCCAACAGCCTCTCCTGCAAGTTCACCAAACCACCACAAAGCCAGAGCCCTCTCTATCCCAAGTCTCTCCAGCCTCATCAAAGAGAATGAATCAATCCAAAATAGTATTCTGACTTGTCAGGGGAGGATAGCATTTCCATGTAAGTACATATGTCAAAAATCCCATGGATAGATTCCATATTAAACTCTATGTTAGGTCAGAGTCTGTGGATTCACAGGATTTGATGCAAGAGTTAGATTAAATCCATAGGCAAAGACTTGATCAGAGCATCAGGCATGTGGGAGTGCTTTAGCCCAAATGGTAAATGAATTCTCTAAGCTCAATGCAAATAAAAATAACTAAATATGGTTTTGCATATCAATTGACATAATAGTTAAAAACTGTGTGCATGGAGAAGTGACAATGGAGCACAACCAAACACATGGCCTGACTTGTGCAGGCATTTTAATCACAGAACGGTTATAAAGGACTCATTTTAAGGTAAAAAGGCTCCATATAAATCACTTCATCCCTTCCAAACCGAAGGGGACAAGAAAAATGAATAGGATAAATGTCACTAGAAACATCACTAAAGCCACTAACTGCATAAAGCACATACTTGCTTGGCCTAAATTGTTTGAACTGGCCCCGGCCAAGAAAAGGTTTTAAGTACCCTACTGGGACAGATGCGAAGCGGCAACAATAGAAGGCACACTAATGCAATCCAGGTAACACAATCCTGTTTCAAAAACACGGGGAGGGCTAATTACAGTACTGCTGAGTCAAATTTCTTATGCCATTGCAACCCACAGGAACAGGTCAAAATCAAGTGTTATTCAAACCACAGTCATATCAACCTCCTGTATCAAAGTCACAATTTAAAAGCAAGCGAAGAACTTAAAAGCTTAACCCATTCACAAGCCAAGTGTGATTCAGTGTGGGTGGTGAGGCAGGGTTTGCATTATCAGCTTTGAGTTGTGTTTAGCTTGCATTTTAAAAAGAAATTTCAAAATTGGTAACTATTGAATCAATTCACGTATAGACTGAGGAATGGGTCACTGCTAGGAACCTAAAGGTGGTTTTTTTCCTGCACCTATTTTCCTCATTTGCAGGAAGAATGTAACAGACAGCACCTCTGGCTTTCAAAATTTAAAATGATTTGCAACTGGCAGTTTTGCATACTAGATAGTTAAACAAAATATTTCTGTAAACCTGCCATTAGCATCCTTACATCTCACTTTCCAGTACAATGAAAAATTCATGTGAATTTTGTAGCTTTCATGTCGTTCAAAATGCCACTCTAACACCATGTTTATAGTGTTCAGCTCTGCAGCATGCTTATAAAACACAGCTCTGTTCAGGTTTCTCTGTGGGGTTTTCCCCCACACACACACTTTCTCTGATGCTACCTGATGCTCAGAGAAGATGAAAATATGTCTAGTTAAAATAGATAGGGATATCTTCTGAGATTTAAACATTCTCAGGGTTACTTATTACAGCTAATCAAAACATCTGCTATGAGCATCCAATACATGCACTTTCCTACCCAACCCATCCAAGAACTGGGAGCTGGGATAAGCACAAGGCTCTGGACTGCTCTCCATGAGGAGCCCCCAACATACGAAACCCTCCTCCTTTCATAAAATGGATGCTCTGGCGTGGAAGGTACTTTTAACTTCATACAGCAAACACAACTCAGACAGCAGCACAAGGAGGGGCTCATGCTCTGTGCCCTCACCCCTGTGTGTTGGGGTAGCTCCCCTTGGGGTCCCTCTGCTCACAGGGCAGGGCAGGGTGCTGCTCTCCCCAGCCCTGACAGACACTGCTGGTGCTCTGTGACCATTTAACTCCTCTAGAGTAATGCTGCACAGTACCCTGGCTATCCCACACGGCTTTGGACAATACATTTGGACAATTAAAATGTAAAAATGGCTCTTTGGCTACAATTTTGCATAATTTGCAGGCAACAGAGAAACTACACATGGCTCAGAACAACTGGGATAGATGTATTGTACTACAATGATTTACTCAGTGATGTCAGATTAACAATATGGATCTGTTTAAAAACACAATAATTAAGACAGGCAAAAATTAATTAATCAACTGACAATACAGTCAAAATTGTATTCCAACCAGAGAAAATAAGAGGAGGGGAAAAAACCTTACATTGCAGATCTATTTTCTTAACTGTTTTTATGCATAAATAAAAGCCTTAAAATGTAGATGGATTGCATCCAACAGAACTACAGTAGCTAAGTGATAATGATTCAAACATTTTTCAAATAAAAGTTAAATATTTATAAGCACCCAACCACATTTCATAAATCACAAACTATTATTATTTTATTCCTGAAGCTTCCCTGGCATAGCATGTGAATTGAGTCACAGAAAGTCAGAAAGAATAATCTCCTCTTTATACACATGAATCAGTTACAAGAGCTGGAGCCCTACACAGAGCAGGGCACTCCAGTATCCCTACGTTATCCCACATATGGCCCTTCCAAAGCAATCACAACAGCAAAGCACAACTAATTCTGTATCAAAAAACCTAAATTTCATCCGTATATCCTCCTAATTCTTCCCCATTAGCAACACAGGGCAGGTGTTTCATTATAATGAGGAGNCCCCCCTCCCGGTGGCCGGAGCGTCCCCGGTGCAGGAGCCCTGCTTTGTGTATCCCAGGGACAAGGAACAATGAGGAATTAGGGGCCCGTGGCACGTGGCCAGCGCCGAGGCGACTTTCCGACCATCGGCTGCCAGGCCTGAACAAGTCGCCAGAGAGGCCGGGTGGGAGATTTTGCACAAGGTCCTGGTGAGGTGGGATCCCTCCCAGCAGTGACAGGACAACCTCTGCCCCAAACGGGCTCCTCACCCCGGAGCGTGGAGGTGCGGGACCCCCTCGCCACAACAGCTGTAAGGTCTTATTTTACACAGACAAAACCCATATTTTATTCCAACCTCATTCTCAGAAATCACTGAACCATTTTAGCTGAAACTTTCCAAAGAAAGTCAGCCTGAGGCTGACACCCTGCAAAGGATATTTCAGCCAGAACAGTTTAAGTTTGGCAAAGCTGTAAGCCACTGAAGGTTTCATAATGGAAATTGTTGATGCAATATAAACTATAGATGTCCCTCCCCATGCTGCCTACAATACTAATAAATTCCACTGAGGTTGTGAATTCTCCCCAGCTATTAACATTTTCACCAACAGTGTAGATTTTTTTATCTGACAAAACACAATGAAATCCTTTGAAATAAACAGCTACCTGAAGCAAACCTCAGCTTCGCTCTCCTACCACAGCCAGGACTCTCTTATACATTTGAATTCTTTGTCTCCTCCGTGCCGTAGCTGTAGTACACTATAAATACCCAGCTTTGTCACATAAATGCAAAGTTTTATTGTGCAGTTAGCCTTGATAGAAAGCACTGCTGAAAGTTGTTTAGAAATTAAATATCTAAAACAAGCTATTTTAAAATACAGAGCCCTCACTATTTCATGTATGAAATGAAGAAATTTCATCTTAGGGAGAGCAAGCTGTCTTTCACACCATATGGCTAATGGTAGTGCATAGCAATTAGCTGGGCTGATTAATGGGGAACAGACTCTAATTTTATGCTTATAATTGAGGCTGCATTTGCACCCCTGGTGCAAATTCAGCACATCCCAACTTCCACTTACAACAGGCAAGAAATCAAGAGAAACAGAATGGTGCGGAGAGAGAATTTTTTCCCCTTCTAGACCCCTAAAGAGCATCAGATTTGCAATTTAAAAGCGTGTTAGCAGCACAATAGATGACAGATTTGTGCAATAGGGTCAAGCAGCCTGGTAAACAAACAGCACCCTCTTACACACGTATGGGCAGCAAAGGAAATGGGGAATATCTAATATGAGCTCTAAGAAATTTGAATATGTCTCCCCCACCCTGTCAGGAACACAGCATTTGCCTACTACAGTCAGTTTGGGTTTTTTCTACCCCTCCACCTTACGGCCAGGAAACACAAAGCAAGGACTTGCAGTAAATAAATCAGAGGAGAAGAATAAAGCTCCTGAGCCAGTGAATTTTAGGAACAAAGAAAGTGAAAAGTGCTTTAATAAAAGGAACGACTGCACATCTTTCCACATTCCCAGAACAGAAATAATTTTGTCTCAGAGTATATTGAACAGCTGTAACTCTGTGATGTGGGCATTTGGTCTTCTGGTCAAAACTCAGCCCACTATATAAAGTTTTAATTTGCTTCTTACACTTTAGGTTTCTGAAGTATCTGTAAGAAAATTAATTCAGAAAGTAGTTGATACTGGCTCAGTGAGTTATTCCTACCACCAAACCTTGCCAGTTAAGGATCAGGAGGACACATCACCCAGGACTAATGGCAGATTCAGACCCTGACACTGTAGGGCACTTGAACATGTGCTTGATTTTACTCATGTGCCCAGTCCCACTGTTTTACTGGTCTGTTACAGGAGAAAAGTAAAAGGCACTTGAGTCTTATCAGGTCAGGGGCCTCCTTTAATATTTCCATGAATTGTTCCTAGCTAGGTATCCAGTGTGAAAGTCATGCTAATTGGGCCAATGAATTTTAGGGCAATAACAAGTTGTCAGCATGACTGGGATTCCATTTGGAAAGGCAGAAGTGGCCTGGAGTCCTCAGCAGAGCAACGAGGCTCCCAATGGCAGCAGAGGCTCAGGCACCTCTTGGAGACACCAAGCTGCTGATTGTTCTGGAGCCACAATGGGTTGTCTTTGGTTTCCTGGAAGAAGCCAAACCCACTAAAGGAAGCAGCCAAACCCACTAAAGGAAGCAGCCTAGAAAAATATGACGTGAAAACTAAAATCCCCCAAAATCCTGTTGCAACAAGGCAGAATTTGAGGGAGGGCTGTGCAGGGTTTCACCCAAGCTGGCAGAGCAAGGAGAGCAACTCCTTCTCTGCCTTCATCACAGGGTGCTACTCCCCAGCAGAGTTTTATCAGGAGGAGCTGTCAGTGAAGGACAAAACATGCACATCCCAAGATGTTTAAAAAAAAATTTTAAAAAATTAACCAACAGAGAAGTTTCCATCTGAGTATTTTGTCAAATACTCTCCCCTGCTAGGAAACCCTCATCCAAGTTTATTCTTTTAGAAGTGGGTACTAGTTTTTACCCTCAAGTTACTCCTTTTTAGTAAATGTGTTTTGTAAAAGTTACAACGCATGCAATGGCATTTTTACAGTCTTAAAACAACTGATTGTAACAATGAGCTTATGCAAGAACGCCTTGTCTTCCACCAGGGAATTATTTTCTGCCATCAAATAACATGTAACAAATTATTTTTTCAGACATGCAAAAAACACCCACTAACTTTAATGAGACTGAGAGGTCAAGCTCTCTGAGGTGGTGAAGGGGTCTGTGGTAAAAAGGAAGTAGAAGAGGCTTCACCTATTTCAACCAGCCAGAACAGAGAAGGAAGCAGCTGCAGAAGTTTGGGGGAGAAGATATTTGACTGAATCAAAGTCACCAACCCCAGGCAGGGCAAGAGAGCACAGGGCAGAGCCCAATCTGCGTGGGGAAGTTCAAAGAAAATCCAGAAGACGACATCTTTTGCACGGAGGAATCACCTGCTCTGCTCCAGCCAAGCTGGGACTCCACATGAGCAGCAACCAGGACAAAAGGACCTCCTGACCTCACTTCTTAATGCACAGCCAGGAAAAAATAAAAAAAACAACATACTATTTTGTCATTTTGCCGAGGAGTTTTTGTTGGGAATTGGGGGCAGAGACGTTTATTGCTACAAGACTATAATAGACTGTTAATTTCGGTGAGGAGACCTTTTGTGGGCTCCAGTGTCTAAATGAAAACCAGCAGCGTTCTGTTAAGAATAACTCTTTATAAATAATTGAAAACTAGTGTGACGACTGAGACCTTGCTGCTAATTACACACACACCGAACTGTGTTATTTTGGGATTGTTTAATGCAAGAAAGATAAATTTAAGTCCGAAAATAGCCGTAGGTTCAACCTAGATTTTGGGAGACAGATTCATCTTCTCATCACTAATTAACTGGAAGAGGGGTATTTCTTACCTGCACATTATTTCATGCGTGAGCAGAACTCGGCACATTTCTGGGTTCTTGTCTTGGCCTTCATATACTATTGCCTAGAAATAAAACACATTTTTAGTTGTGCATGAAGTTGAGTTTGGAGAAAATCAAAAGACATCACAGTAAGCAAAAGCCTAGCGAGTTGCAAGCCACAGCTCAGACTAAAGAGACCTGGCATCTCCACCAAACCTGCTCCAAGACCTGCAGCTGAAAAACAACACAAGCTGAGTGCAGCTAAATTCCCTCCTCTCTGTTGCACATCTCTCCAGCGGTGTGTAGGATGGGTTTTTTTAGTAGTCAAGACAACCACAATTTTCTTTTCAATTCAGAATAAAATATAACCCTAATAGCATTAAAAGGAAGGAGGAGAAAAAAAAAAAAGAAAGAAGGAAAAAAAAAAAAAAAGTAAGGCTTGGTATACTTTGGGTCCTATTCATTAAAAAAAAAAAAAAAAAAGAGAGAGAGAGCTCATGCATTTTTAATTACAAAAGCTGCACAGCCCAGGCATTTTCCTGGTAGCTCCTGAGAAAGCGCCTGGGCCTGATTCCTCCCTTGAACCTCCTGATCCAGCGCTTTCCAGAGAGCACCTCCAGAGTTACAGGGATATAAATAAGTGAGGAGAAGACCCTACCAGAGCAGAGGAGACCAAAACAAACAGAGGATCAACCGACTTGAGAAATTTGACTCTGAGACAGCACAGGGAAAATCCTTGAAGCTAAAACTGGGGAAAGGCAGTGTGTTCACATTTCAAGAGGAGCCTACATTTGCTCCCACCAGCAGCGAGGGATCGGCGTTACACACGAACTGGGTTAGTGCTCAGAGCCCCTGCAGGACAGGGTTTCCATCTCAGCCCAACAGAGTCGTGTTTTCCAGCCACCCCTGCTCCCAGGCACCAGCCCCACAGCAGCAGAACAAGAGTGAAGTTTCCTTTGCAACGGCAGCTTTTGCTGGCACTAAAGGTTTCTAAACCTTTTAGGGTGCCACTCCAGAGCTGGGATTGGAGCCCCAGGTTTGGAGGGATGACCACTCCTACATCTAAGCACCAGTGCTGCCCTTGAGCTCAGTGTGACCTTTTAGCCTCTAAAACACAGACTTTAAAAAAAGAAATTGGGGAAAAAACTCAGCAGGTAAAATGACATCTGAGATGGGTCTCCCTATAGCTAAAGATAAAATAGAGACTGAAACTTAAGAAGTGTGCTCTATGGATGAAACACATTTTAAGGAATGAGATCAATTTGAAATGGGAGCATGGAAAATACTGACAGAAAAATAAGCTACCTTAATATAAAATGAACTGCTTTTCCAGTCCTTACTAATGTAACCCACCAAGGGTAAGAGGTGTTGTATCTCCAGAAGGAGCACAAATCTCAAGACATACAATACTGAAGAAGCATGAGCTTACTCTTACATAATTTAAATGGCAACATGCAATAATAATATTATGCATTTTAAAATTACTTAATTCTATAAATAATATCAGGAATGGGCCTGTGCTACCTTTGATAGTTTTAACTTCATCTTTGCTATGTGCCTTTCCCTAAAACCTGGGAGCCCCTGGGTAGGGGTTTTATAGCTGAGAAAACAGAGGCTGCCACTAATTGCCTCTAATGGGCCCAGAGTCTCACCTGACTTCTGCCCCCCCATTTCCACCAGTGAGGCACAACAGCTGTGAACCCAGCACTGGGATAAAGGGGATGCACAGAAAGTCCCCCCAGTACAGACACCAGCAACCCCCTGACCCCAGCTGGGACCCCCACCTTGAGCTACTTCCACATCAGTGCCCAAGAGAGATACAGAGGGTTTGCAAGAAGCCTTGGAAAATGGAATTACATGTGTTACAGCAGGGGGTGGGACAAATTCAGAAGAGCCCCATTCCCAGCATTGAAAGGGAAGATGGGGAGAAGCTTCTTCCAGGCAAAGCCAGAAAACTGAAGTAACTGGCTGACACCTGGTGGGGTCAGTCAGCGGGGACATTGCAAAGACGCCAGAAAACCCCAGATCAGGTTCCACCGAACAGTGGGACAGGCCAGGCAAGGAGGAAGCTCATGGCACTTCTTGGACTTCATCAACAGTTAAAACATAATCTTCCTCTGAGAAGGCAGACCAGGAGGGGAAAGAACAGATCTACCCCTGAGGCCTTTAGTGGGGACAAACACCTCCAGCCCCCTAACACCTCCAGACAATCACAGCGTGACATGAGAGGAGAGAAGGCTGCTGGACTCAGCTCGTTCTTCTTATACTTTCAAATATTAAAATAAATTTACCCAGGATGGGTTAGCTTGTCACCAATGGAGCCAATGAATGACAAACCAGAACACAAAATTTACTTTCCTTTTTCCCCCCTTGCCCTATCTCCTCCTCTCCCCTTCCTGCTGCTGTGCTTACTTAACCTCCAGGTACCCGCTTAAATAACTCAACTAAATAGCAATAATGAACGGGCAGAGTCAACACTGTGGTACATAATCACCTTGTCTGTTGTGTTTAGCATCAGTGATCCCTTCTTTGCGTGCATGACATTCTTCTGCCTCCCTCCACATTAAGGATTTGCTTCTCACTTTATTTGCATTCAATTATCGAAGTTGCACCCGGGCGCATTTTGTTTTCTCCGCGTTAAATGCAGCTCCTCTCACCTACCCTATTCCTGCAGGAATTTCTAGGAAATTCTGGAAGCAGGAGGATGTGCTGGGCTCATTTCTGAGCAGCTCATCCCTGTCTCCCCACTCCTGTGTCCCAATTTACTGGTGTGAAGCACCGTTTGCCCCCATGAATGGCTGCCCGAGAGCCCTACAGATACTCGACCACCTCGCAAACCGCACCGCTCTGAAGCATTAATTCTACAATTAGTTTCAAAAAGGAAACAGGAACTGCTAAAGTTTCAGATCGTTAGAGCTGCCAGAAGTATTTTTACAGGAAGGATCTACTATGTTACTGTTGTGAAAATGTTTTACTCCCGGATTTGAAAACTACTCTTTTTAACAAAAAATATCTTGATTTTTTTAAAATAAATTTTGGGGTTTTTTAAGTTCAGTTTTTGAAAGAGGATAATTGCATCGGGGTTCCCTGTCGCACTAACGTCGTCGTGATTTTGTCAAATAGGGATCACATTAATGAGAGACAAAGTGAAAGTCACAGTGCATAAACTTAGACCACAGCAGAGCTAAAAATAAAGCCTGCAGATACACATCAGAGTTGCACAACAAAACACCGGCAAAGGAAATGCAAAATTATAGACTTTGGGATTTTTTCTTTTTGTTTACTTCATGTCGATTTAACTCGGTGATGTTTCATAAGCGCTCGGAAATAACATTTCTTCTCCTGAACGACTTAAACATTTCCCCACAAAATTCACCTTCCATTTTGCCAGCTGTTACTCACCCAAGTAACCTTCCTACAAGAAGTCCCAGTGAGTAACAGTCACTCATGCACAAACGGACTTCAAAATCAGGCCCCGAAAAATTAGAGTCAAAAATATAAGACTTTCTCACTTCTATTTAAATAAAGCTGCATAAAAAGTTAAATCTAATTCAATTCACTGCTTAACAGCAAATAAAAATTACCACGTCGCAGTCAAGTACATCCAAAAATTCGCCTAAACTTTTCAGCGATGGACCGCATAATAAAAAAGCATAATAAAAAACAAAAAGAAAGGGGGGTAATATAAAAGTCAAGGCTACAGCTCTCATTTAATCTACTTTTTCCCCAATAGACGCAATAGGATAAAGCAATAAAAGCGTTGAGAAAAAAGCTGGAAAAATACAGAGACAGATTTTGTCCTTAACCATTCCTGAATAAATCCAGATTTATGCTGGTACTAGTGAGGGCAGAATCGTCTCGTGGTGTCAGTTTGCCAGTCAAGCAATCCTGCTTTCAGAACTGGACGAAAAACAATCTTGAAGGAATGAGATCATGGTCATTATATTACTCGGTTATGTCATGGCCTTGATTTTAAAAGAGTAAGAGAAGGAGAGAATCCACCAGCGCGCATCTAAATCCACTTGCTTTCAGATTCCATCTGCCTCACAAAACAAAGTATCTCCCTTACCGAAATAAAAGAGAAGGGAAAACTCATTAAAATTAAGGTCTTTTCCAAAACAGAACTGAAATGATTTGGAATGACGTTTACAGCCATACACACAGGGAGAAAATAAAATCCTGGCCCCACCGAATTCAATAGGAGCTTTGCAATTGACTTCAGATGGGCCAGAATTTCACCCAGAGAGGATTAGGCTTGTATCCACTACATATCTACAGAGAAAATACTGTGAATTACATTTATTTGGCATTGAATCCTTAACCCGCAATTACCCGAGGTTTTACCCCTTCCCCAGGCAAAACCTCGACTCGTCCCAGGGAGGTTTATCCCGGACAAGCAGCGCGGAGCTGGTCCCAGGGCAAGGACAGGGAGTTCTTGCTCTGCCTCTCAATGCACAATTCAGAAGCATCTAATTATTTTATCCAGTTTCCCCTCTGCCTTTGATTCACAGCCTGCTTATCGATGTATTCACACAAATTAAATAAATTTATCTCTCCTAATATGTTCATTTTTAATGGTTTTCAAACATTCACATGGAAACAGCTCTAGCGTAAATATCCCAGAACAAATGGCTGTATATTATACAGGAGGGAGCAGTTGGGCTGCCAGACTGGGAATGCACCAGGCCATCTGGCTCAGGCAGTCTCTCCAAAATCCTCAGCTTTGTTTTCACCCTCAGACTCCAAACAACACATTTTCCACTGTGATGAGTTTACATTTTCCCAAACACAGGTCCTGATCATGCATGCAAATTCCAAACTTCTCCATTCCTCTCTGTACAAGAAAATTAAAATCACCTGCGCTTCTGACATCTCACCAAAGGCACAAGAAAGCTGCTAAAATCTGGCGCAGTGTAAACTTTCGCCGTCACAGGGGTTAGGTTTTGTTTTATGTTTGTGTGAAATTTCTCCGAGTCTGCTGAGGCTCCTCTGAACTTATTGATAACATTTTTTTTTCCCATGCGCGTAGCTGCCTGAGAAGGGCCATGCCATGCACAGAATAGAGCTGATCAAATATCTGCAGACATCAGAGAATGACAGACAAGTCAACAGAAAAACCATTTGCATCCAGAGATATAGCTCTGAAAAAAAAAAAAGTAAAATATAAACAGGGTTTAAGTCTGAAGGAAGGATTTTTGACTCATGAGAGCTCTCAGCAATAGACAATAGCTATCCAGTAAAACTTATGATTTTTAAGATGCCTGAGCCTTATTAGCATCCGTTATATCTTATGGATGAGAACGGCTGAAGGAAAAATGGGTGGGGAACAAGTATTTCAGATTTATTTCCTCCATCTTTCCTAATAGTGAAATATCTCAACTTTATGAAAATACAGCCAAAGAAATAGAAGGCATCCCTTCTCCATAAACATATTAAAATCCTTTGACTTGGATTTAAAAACTCCAGTTTTATTAGAGCAGGCATATTTCACATTTTGCAGGCAATTCCAAAATGCATCATTGTTAAAAGCAGATCTTCTGCGGGAGGAGCTGCTGCTTTACGGAAAGCAACAGCTATAAAGTTTGGGGTCCTACAGGGTTTTGAGCACATTAGGAATGTGATCCTGACACAAAATGAGGTGCCAATATAACATAAAAGAAAATTTAATTAAGCCAGTATTGACACCGAATGTTGTTACCCGAACTGGGAAGAACTTCCCTGGCACTGGAATGATTTGTGAGTAGTATTTACAATTTTTAAGTGATGGGAACACACTTCAGAAACTTAGCGAGACCCCTGAAAGCCACATAATTCCCATTTCACCCAGCGCTTCTGCGGGGCCACCACCAAGGCCAAGCGCGACCCCCAAACACAACTCAAAATGGTGCACTCTGAGACCAGCCCTGCCTGGGGTTCCCGTTTGGAAGTGCCCCAGCCCAGGTTCCCAAGGAGAGCGTGTGCAGCCCAGGCTCCTGGTCAGGGCAGTGCGTGCACAGCTCATCCCAGAGCCCAGCTCTGCCCTGGGAGGCAGCTCCCAACACAACTCTTTGCTGCTTCAGCAGCGCCACTCTCCAGCCCCACTTCCCATCCTGCTCCTCAGCTGACAAACACACACACGCACCAGGACACGGAGATGCCTCTGTTCTACCCAGGACAGGACCCTTGCTATTGAGTTTCTCAGCTGGGCACAGCCACACACACAAATCCCTGACTTAGGCAGAGCAGGAACACTCACATCTCCTCTCTAGTACATACACAGCCCCCCAGCACAGCCAAGCCCTGCCTCCCTACTGGTATAACACAGGCTGCTGATGGGACATTCCCATTAAATCTCTGAGCAGCAATCCTATGTAAAGAAATCCAGGTCTGATTTGCAGAAGGGCTTTTATTTTATCTTACCTAACTTAATAATCTGCAACCATACAAAACCTTGCAATTTGTAACTGTGAGACAAGGAGAATATATTTAAATCCGACGTGTCCACGTTAAAAAATAATAATAATAATAAAATATTAAAAAAAAAAAAAAGCCACAGATTCTTTCCTGTATGATCTGGGGAACCTAACTCATTCAAGCTTTGCTTCTGTGGGATTTTTAATTTGCCACCAGAAACCTCAGAGTAGCTGTAATTTCAGTCTGGGAATTCACAATTAT
Source organism: Lanius collurio (assembly GCA_020086605.1). Classification (NCBI taxonomy): domain Eukaryota; kingdom Metazoa; phylum Chordata; class Aves; order Passeriformes; family Laniidae; genus Lanius; species Lanius collurio. Next base: position 3,844,475 of record JACBWW010000029.1, on the reverse strand, counting down.
CGAGTGTGTGAATGTGCATGTGTGAGGACTGAGCAGATACTTGCCAGCTGAAACGTGTACGCTTCTGCAACAGTTTCATTTAAAAGTAATCATTTCATTATCCAATTTGTTCTGAGCGTCATGCATTAAAATACTACACCTTCAAGTAGACTGACAATATATATTTAACTTTCATTAAAAATTAAAGAATTTTCAGACAGTCTTTGCAATATTTAATTACAGTTTGATGATTTGAAAGTTACTTGAGAATCTTCTATATAATTCACTGTCATAAAATATAAATGATATATTCAACATTTGGGTGAGCTTCTGTCATGTGTTGTACTTCACTTCCTAATAAGCATTCAGTAACTGACGCGATCCCAACTCTGAAATAATTTCACTTTTGAAAAGAAAGAATTAAAAAGGGAGAAGAAGGAGAATTTAGTGTCTGGCCCCCGAAAAAATTGAGAGCAGCACATGCCACAGTTTTGACATGACAATGCCATATTTTTTTTGTAAACAATTATAGTCATGCCTAAAGAAACTACAGACATGAAATTAATATGTAAACAAACATGTTTGCGTCTAAAACAGCCTTTCGCTCCCCGTTTTCTAACCTAAGCTCACAGAGCTTTTGTTCTTAAATCCTCGCTTCTCAACCCCCTTGCACTTTCCCCAAAATCTGTAATTTGCACTAACTTTGTTTTTCTAAGACTTCCTGAAATCAGACAGATTTTTTTTTTTTTCTCCTCCTTCTTCATTGTGAACGTGCTTTAAAGCTACACGGTAGGTTTTACAAATAAACTGTATCTCGGGGTTTTTTTTTCCCCTTTCTCTCCAAAGACCCTCTGATGACTTGATAATAATGAGAGACCAAGAGGTCAAACAGTGCCTTAGGATGAACTCTTCATATGCAAGATGCCTTTGTTAAGAAAATTATTTTGAATCCACTGCTCTCCATGAGTTCAGGGCTCTGTTTTCAACAGGATTATGAGCAGAGGCTTCTGCATTTCCGTAACGATCGGAAAGCTATTTAAAGATAATATTTACAGATAGACTCTTTCACACGATCTACGCTGAAATGCACAAGCTCCAAAAGGACTAAAAAGCGTTCATATATCAAGAAGATTTTGTCACTTTTAAGACAAACTAACCAATTTGTACCTGAAAACCAGGGAATGACAGCAAACGCTTTCCAGGATTTTTTATTAAGAAGAGTATGTTGCTGCTGTTTTAATTCCTACAGGGAATGGGCTCTGTTTGGAAGTGTACAGTAAAACAGAGCTCAGATGGACAGTGGATTGTCTAATAAAATTCACCCAAGTTCCTTTTTACTTTTTCCTTTTTTTTTTTTTTTTTTTTTTTTTTTGCTGTTGAAAGACAGTCTTCAATAGCAGGAAAAGATGTTTTGGGACCATCAAAGAGAGTTTTGTAAAACAAACTCAGCCCTTAGAGCTTTATGTTTTGGTGTAGAAAAGAAACCCAAATACAAGCCAAGAGTTTTGTCCCTGCAGACAACATACAGGGGCTGATGTTTCCTAGCGGTAAAAAAAAAAAAAACCTTAATGTTTTCCTTAAATAAAATTTAAGATTATTCTTTAACAAGTAAAACAGATTAGGAGGGGAAGAAACATATTTTAAGGATGAAAAGGTTCAAAAGCGATCCCAACTATTTAAAAGAAACATATTCTCAGAGAAAAATATTCTGACAGGAGCAGAAAAACGGCCAGAGTAACAATTAAAAAAAGGAGAGGAACAAAAAAAAAAGGAGAGAGAATCGATTTGCTCCGATAGACCCTTTATAAAAATACTGGGTTTAAACAGAAAAGTATTTTTTACAGGTAGGCACGCACGTTCTTACTCTGTTTGGGAGGCTAAAGAACAGGCTTAAAATGAGGATTAATCCACTGACAAGCCCTGCTGCCCTCCCCGAGTCCAACACCGAGCTCGCCCCTGCCCGCGCCGCGATTCTGGGGGCTATTCCGACATGCAAACATGTCGCGATACAAGCGCTCCTCCTTTAGCCAGCATAGCCGGAGGCAGCGCCAGGAGCGGACGGACCGACAGAGCCCCGCGCCGGGGCAGCGCCTTGTGCTGGCGGCGCTCGGGGGCTGCCGGAGGCCGGAGGTTAATTCTTATTAATTAAGCGGCAAAACCATCCGCAGCCCTGAATGGGAGGGCTGAAGGGTCGCCTGTATTTTTGTCCCGCAGCCCGGCAGCAGGCAGGGTCCCGCGGGGACCCCCCTGGCCGCCCCGCAGCCCGGTCGGTGCCCGGAGCGGGAGGCGGTGGCCCCGTCCCTTCCCCGCCGGGCACAGCGGCTCCGCCGCGGGGGCGGGTTTCGCCTCCCGGGGCCGCCCCGACGGCTGCCACCCCCCTGCTCGGCGGCCGCCCCGCAGCACCCACCTGCTTGGTCATGGAGTCGATGAGTCGGACGTAGAAATCCTGCTCCGTCCTGATCCCTGAAACAAGGCAGAGGCGTGAGGAGCGGGGCCGACCGGCGGCAGCGCGCCGGGGCTCGCCCGAGGGCTCGGGCCTGCCGGGGCCGCCCGTGTCCCGGCAGCGCCCCGGCACCGAGCGCAGGGAGCGGAGGGGAACCGGGGCGGCGGCTGCCCGGGCGCTGCTGGGCTCTGCAGCCGCGGAGGCGGCGGGGGGCTACGGGGCCGACACCGGGGGCTCCCAGCCCTTACCATTGCTGTAGAGCAGCTGCAGGCGGTAGTGGATCCCGTTGTTGGTCTTTTCGCTGTTGGCTTCCTGGAGTCAAAGAGGACACGGGAGGCCGGAGGGAAAAGGAAAACTATATCAATGAAGGTTCTCCATCACTCGCACGCCGGGTGTCCCCGGGGTTGGATGGGGCAGCTCTCAGCCTTCTCCCCGTCCCTCAGCACCGGGCATAGCGAGGGAACAGGGGACACCCCCTCCCCATCTGCCCTCCGGGACAGGGAAAGACTGAGGCGCCCGGGAGGCTGCCGTGGCTCCCGGAGCGAGTCGGTGTCGCGGCCCCGGGGGAGCGGAGCGGGGAGGGCCCCGGAGAGGCAGCCGAGCCCCCATGGGGCGCTAGGGTACTCACCTTCTCCTTCTCCACGAAGCCCACGAAGGCGGTGCGCTCGATCTCCACGGGCTGCCCCTGCCGGTCGTACAGAGCCAGGACGAAGTGGAAAAAGTTGGACTTCCTCAGGTTGGAAGGCGGCTGCTTCTCGAAGTGAGCCCGGGCCAGACCCACTCCGCTGGGACCAGAGACACGCGGGTTAGCGGCAGCTCCGACGACGCGGCCTCACGTCCCCCCAGCCGCCTCCCGGGCCCGTGCCTTTCCCCGCCGGGATCCGGCTGGGCCCCCCCGGGGCAGAGCATCCCTCCCTCCCCCGAGTAGCCCCGGGGCTTTTTCCTCCGGTCACGGAGAAGTACTCAAGTTCCAAATCCGGCAGAGCCCCGACCCCATCGCTTCCTGCGGCGAGCCCGAAGCCCCCCCAGTAGCCCCCCCAGCCCGGCCCCGGTACCCACCAGCCCTCCCCGGGGGCCGTGCCCGCTCGCAGCCGGCCCTGCATGGCGAGGGAGCCACACTCAGCGCCGCCGGCGCGTTGCCCCGCGGAGCAGCATCGGTCCTGCCACTTCTCAAACTCGGCTCGGAGCTGTCACCCCAGCGCCCATGTGCCTTATCTTGCAGCCTCAGTCCTGCGAGCCTTTCCTCCCGCGCCGGAGCGGTGGGTAAACACCGAGCCCAGGAGACAACTTCAAATATTTCAGGGCTGTCCCTGCAGAAACTTTCCCTTCCTTAGAGGGCTCCAAAGGGAGGGGTGCGGGGCGAGGTGGGAGACACCGGGAGATGTCAACATTAAACTGATGCCGGATGATGCCGGCTCCAGGGCTCAAGCTGCGAATCCAGCATCAGGGTTTGGTTGGTGTTTGGGTTTTTTTTTTCGCGGGGAAGAGGATGGAAAGAAGGAGAAATAAGAGAGAAAACGAGGCTGGTTGCAGCTTCGCTAAATTCATCTTACATTTGGAGGGATTTCTTTTTTAAAATCTAAAATAAGTGGCAGTAGTTTTACAATGGGACTTAAAATTAAATTTCTCCTGGAGAACGCTTTGCAAACTCCCCACTTATCGGAGGAGAAGAAGGGGAGCTGCTGATTCTGACGAGAATAGGAAAGCGCAGTAGAGAAATATATTTTGGATACATCCGTGCACAACCCGCTGCTTTTCGGAGGACTAAAGTGTCATTTGAAGATCCTAAGACTAAATCAACAGCAAACATAGTTTTGAAAACTCCTTCCTCCGAGCGAACACAAGGAGCCACAGAGATGAAACCTACCTATCCGTACCTAGCGAAACTCGCCACTTCCTTTATTGTTGTTATCATTATTTAATAAAAAGTCATTCCTACGGGACAATAGGGATAAATATTTAACTGGCGACATCTACGCCAAACTCACTGCTGGTAGCAGAGCTCCAGAGCCGGGTTTTTGTTGGCGCGGGGGGAAAGGCGCTGCCGGCGGGGAGCAGCGCTGCGGGCGGGGAGCGCCCCGGGGCGCGGAGCGGGGCGCGGGCGCGGAGCGGGCGCGGAGCCTGCCTACCTCTGAGCGGCCGTGCTGGCGTCCAGGACGCCGGCTCCCTGCATCCACGTCCGCACCGCGTTCATCCCCGCGCCGAGGGGCTCTTCCTTCATGCTGCTCCCACTCCGCTGGATGCTTTCCTGAATCCCAAACATGAATCAGAAACAACAGCGCAAATCTTCCTTCTTTATTCAAAATTTTAAAAAGTGATAAAATCGCCAGGCGGACTGTTATATGTGAGGGATTTTTTCTTTCTTTCTCTCTTTTTTTCTCTCTCTGCAGCTGATCGCTGGAATCAAAGCAAGTCGGAGAAAGCAAACACAGGCACGCACATTAAAAAAAAAAAAAAAAAAAAATCCAGAGGCAATCAGAGCCCGGTTTTGTTGCTGCTGTTTGCTGCGTGTGCAGTTTGTTTGGGTGCTTGGAGGGGCTGGCGGGGTGCTGGGGGCTGGTTGCAGCGCTCGCAAGCCGGAGGAGTACTTGAAGTCCCTTTTGTATGAAGACACCCCTCGGATGGCAGCAGGCAAAAAAAAAAAAAAAAATCTCAGATGGCAGTTTAAGAAACAATAGGACGAACGGGAGCTGCGGCAGGCTCTGCTACATCAAGTGTCATTTTCCAGTGACAAGAGAGGCAAGTCCCCCCCCCTTCTCCCCTCTCTCTTTTCTTTCTTTCTTTTCTCCCTCTTTCTTCTCTCCTCTCCCAGCCGAAGCGCTCTCCGCTCCTCTCCTCTCTCCTCCCTCCTCCAGCCGCGCAGGAAGCGAGTTGCCGGAGCCGGGCGCACGCCGGGAAGGGAGCGAGAGGGGCGCACCCGCGGCGGCGGCGCGGACGGACGGCCGGAGGGAGACCCTGGGGCTCCCCGTGCCCCCTCCCTCTCCCGCAGCGCCGGGCGGACTCGCCGTCTCTCCCTATGGGAGCCACTTTGACTGTCCCCGCCGCCGAACACGAGCCCCGCAGCCCCGGCGGGCGGGGGGCGGGGCCTCCCCGAGGCACGCCCCCTCATTTGCATCGCGTCACCGCCCCGCCCCCGCGCTGCCGCAGCCAATGGGCGCCCCGAGGAGCAGCCGAGGCGGCGGGGCCACGCCCCCTCGTTAGCATATCCCCGCCCCCCGGCGCGGCCGGCCCGGGGGAAAGTTGCCCCGGAGCGCCCGGGGCGGGCCCGGCCCAGCGCGGCCGCGCCTTTGTTCGGCGGCGCTGCCCGGGAGCACCGCGGGGCACACGGGCACCGGCCCCGGAGGGGCTCCCCCGCTCCCCGCACCGACCCCCCGGCGCCCGCGGCCGGCCCTCGCCAGGACGGCGCCGTGCTCCCGCACAGCCCGCAGCCGGCACCGCCGAGTGCGGGGCTGCCCGAGCCCTCCCCGCTGCCCCGGGCATCCCCCGCCAGCGCCAGGCTGCCCACCCCGACTGCCCAAAGCCGGGGATGCTCCGCGCCCGTCGGCCGTGCCCGGTGCCCGAGCCCGGGACTGTCCCCCGCTGGAAACGCGTGTGGGGCAACTCTCCCGCCGCAAGCCCCCGCTGAACCCCCGCCGGTCGCCACGGCTCCGGCCCCGCTCGCCAGCAGCGTGCGCTGCTTTGCGGCACAAGAACGCGATTTCCGAACAGGACAGTTCGCGGTGAAAGTTCTTTTTTTCTTTTCCTAAGAAGTCTGATTTTTTGTTTTCCCAGGGAGAATAATGAAAATAATAATAATAATAATACCAATTCCTGTCCTCGCTAGGGAAGAGTCGGGCTGGTTGCGCGGCCGCGGAGCGGGCGCAGTCCCGCATCTCTCCGCGGGCTCCCCGACCCGCCGCTGTCCCCGCATCACCCTCCACCCTTCCCCTGCCTAAGTCGTTCCGTGGCCAAGCCGCTCCCGTCTCGTCTCTCGCACGGGCTCTTGCCGCGGAAGGAGCTCTCTGTGCCGGTGGCCTGGCTTATGCCCCCCCAAAGGCAGAGCTTGCCCATCTTTGCACACATAATGAAACAAAACCCTGCTCATCCCGGCAAGCCGGGCAATGTCAGACCGCGGAGGCTTTGGGGAGGGTAACCTCTGAAGTATCTGGGCTGTCTCTGAATTGCTGCCGTGTCCCTCTATACCCCCGCTCCCCGATCAGAGGTGCGGGAGATGCTGCCCCGGGACATGGAGGGACAGGCGGCTGCTGTTCGCTCCTTCCAGGGGTGCAGAGCCCCGCCAAGGGCGGCAGAGCCCACCGGGCTTCATCCCCTTCATCCCCCAACCGGGAGCCCAGCTAAGGGCCCGGAGAGCAGCCAGTCCAGTCTATCAGCACCACTACACAGCTCCAGAGACACCCCACGGCAGTCTGACAATTATAGAGGACCCTCTCGCAGCCACCTGTACATCACTGTGAGTGATACAACCTCCCAAACCCACGGCTAAGCCTCAGGAAGAGAGCTCTGAGTCCAAAGCAGGCACAGAGCCCGCTGCCAGCACCTCGCTGGCACTGAGAAACTGCACCCGATCCTTGGCTTTAGGCGAGTCCACACACAAAACATCCACATGCCCAGCATTCTGCGTCCTCACATAGGAACTGTCACAGACAGCAAGTTTCCACATTCCCTGAAG
>JACBWW010000029.1:3811728-3827393 GCA_020086605.1 Lanius collurio | reverse complement strand
TTCACTCATCTTCAGGGAGAACAGAGGGCTATTACCATGAAAGAGCCTCTCAACATGTACTTAACTTGTGGAATTTCAGTGCAAGAATCACATAACCAGGTGTAAAAATCTTCAAATGTAATTTATTAAGACATTCAGCTATGTCTGTCAGTCTACATCCAAATTTACTACTAAAAATAAAATAGTATCACATTTCACATTAGGAATACCGACTTTGAAAAACACTTGAGTCAAGCCTATCGTATAAATAAGTGACTAATTTCTCTTCATATCAAAATTCACATAAAAAAATTGCCTGCCCCCTACTCCCACCTATTTCCCCACCCCAGTCCCTTGTTCTACTTGAAGCCATGATGAATGTAAAAATTTAAGTATGGACATGTCCTTGTCAAAGAAAAAAAGGTGCAGACCTATTAACAGCTTTTAAAAGTGGCATTTGCGGAGTCTGATCATACACAATAATGTACTCATTCCCAAAGTGCAAATATCGCCAGAGTTTAATACTGTTTTAATTCAGCTGCAAGGGATAAACATTACACAGCACAGTCCTGCAAGGCCTCTCTCCGTGCCCTAAAACTCATCCCACTTTCCTCCCGCAGAGGAAAAAGTGTTCATGAGAGCTTTAGTTTACTTCATGCAGCCCACACTGTGCCCATTATTAGCAAAAGTTTCATATACATCAAAATACTGACGACTCCGTCATATAAGTCAAGAGTCACTATAGATTACATGAATTCAAATGCAACTGCCCCAAGAACACCCAAAGCATACACACAACGTATTAAGAGTGCTTCCATCTCCTGGTACAATCACTGCTGTTACATCTTTGAGTTTTGCTTACGTGCCAATAAAAAATGTCAGCAACCAAAGCTGCCCATCCGTCAGACGGGCACCTCGCGGCCCGTAACGCCCCTCAGGACCCTGGGACGTGGCTCTGGGCAACTCCTCTCCCTGGCCAAAACCAAGCCAGCCTCCTGTCCCTCTGGCCACAACCTCTGACAGACCTCTCGCTCCTCTCACCCCTCACCTATGTCTTAAAAACACTCTTTCACTGCTATTTATTCCCAGACATCCTTCCTATGCCCACAGTTCAGAGAGCTTCTGGAGTCATTTCTACTACATCTCACTGGAGTTACCACTACCAAGCAGCCCATAAAAATCAGCATGGGAGATTACATTTTGACCAGCATTAATAGCTACACTTCTTTCACAGCTGTGGAAGGATTGGTTTTCTTCTGAGTCGAACGTGGATCTCTGAAATGTGTTTGTTCCCACGTCATCCTCCGTAGCCTCAGAGCTGGACACAAACCCTCAGCTCCCGAGCAGGGCACCCCTCTGGGGCTGCAATGAGTTCTGCAGCACAGGCTGCTCCCTGGCTGGCCTCACAGGGGCTCGTGTCACTGTCCATGCTGTGAGACCCCCCCGGGTGGGCAGAGGCCTCGGGGCTGTCGTGTCCATTGTGGCCCCTGCTCGGGCTGTCCTTCACACTTGGCCCGTGCTCACATTCAGCACCAGGCTCAGCTGCACCTCCAGGCCTGGTGTTTTGCTCTGCACTAGGATTTGGCTGCTGCACTGGCTCTGGTCCCAGTCCTGGGAGCTGTGAAGGGCTCTTCAGTTGGCAGTGGCACAGAGGGCAGGTTTCTTGCACGTACAACCATTTCTTAAGACAACCCGCATGAAAAAAATGGCTACATGGTGTGATTACAGCAGTCTTCATATCCTGAAAGACAAACACAAAAAAAAAGAAAAGGAAAGGTGTTATTATTTGTAATCCCATTTCTCTCCTCCCACCTCACACATCTAATGGGTTCACCAGGCATGGAAGAGACAGAAGGAGTCCACAGGCAAGGAAGAGAATGCTCCTTCCTTCACATCCACAATGTTTCATGTGAGGAGCAGCTGAGGGAGCTGGGAAAGGGGCTCAACCTGGAGAAAAGGAGGTTCAGGGGGGACCTTGTGGTTCTCCACAACTCCCTGACAGGAGGGGGCAGCTGGGGACAGCTGAGTGTCCCAAGGAACAAGCAACAAGACAAGAGGAAATGGCCTCAAGCTGTGGCAGGGGAGGTTTGTTTTGGGTATCAGTAAGAATTTCTTCACAGAAAAGGCTGTCAGGCATTGGAAGGGAGGTGGTGGAGCCACCATCCCTGGAGGTGTCCAAGGCAGGCCTGGATGTGGCACTCAGTGCCATGGGGATCAATCACTGGTTGGACTCTTGGAGGTCTTTTCCAACCTTTATGATTGTCTGATCCACACACAATTCAATACAGGCCAGGTGTTGCTTTCTTTATTACAGGCATTAAAAATGAGGCAAAACCCCTTTGTCTGTAAGATATTATTAAACATGACTTTTTGCAGGATGAGAATCACAGGACAGGTTGGCTCAAGAAACAACTGTGCAAGTCAAAACAGCATAATGGCAGATACAACATGGAACAACACCAGAAATGAAGTGACACCATGAACTCTGCCACATAATACCAGTCTGGTGTTTTGAACACTGTCATTCAATCTGGCAGTTTTACTCTTTAAAAAATTTGTATCAAGTTTGGAGCCAATCCAATCCCACTCTTAACTGCACACTACTAATCTTAGAGTGATTCCTTCACTGTCACACATAACTACAATTTCTATTCAAGAGTAAGAGACTTTGGAGCTTGAAATGTGACAAAGGTATTATTTTTAGCATTAATGTCTAAGGTCCTTACATCTGCTGGTTTATGTTAGCAAGACCCTTAACCTTTTGATAATTAGGTTTCTGCTACAAAACTGACACTGCACATGAAGTAGCAGTGTCTGTAGAGACTGAGCTGCTTCTACAGAATAATAACGAATCACTACAGAGAACATGTTGTCTTTCAGTAACAAAATCCTCCAGAAATAAAGAAAGGGCACATTTGCTGTTACTACTGAGACAAGCTCAATCCAAACACAAGAGGTGTCAAAGCAGCTTAAGGAGTTTGCTGTGTAATGGGAGGGGGAAAAAAAAAAAGGCAGTTTAAGCACATCCAAACCCCTCATTCCAAAGAACTATCTTGGTGACAACACTCCAAATCAGTTTGCACAAAGCAGAAAACCGGGTAATTCCAGTAACTTACTGAGCACAGTATTATTCATTACACACAATTCAAGTCACTTATTTTACTAGCTAAAGACTGAACTTAGTCTGGTATGAATATTTCAACTCCCATTCCTACCTGGTAGCAGATGGCACAGATGTCATTGTGCTGCTCCAGCTGCTCCTTGGTGGCCACAGGCAGAGATTTTATCTTATTCACAGCATCTCTGCGAAGGAGGAAACTCTTCCAGCCCAGCTGGGCCCTCAGCCACACGTTGTAGTAGGAGTGGATGAAGATGATGACGGAGCCCATGACAGTCCACTCTCCAAAGATGGTTTCTGAGACGCCGTAGGCCACCACACACAGAGCCACCAGGAACTCCAGCAGGCGGTACGTGCCGTTCACGTAATAGATCACATCATCCATGTTCTCCACTGGCTCTTTCCTGAACTCCTCCACCATGAACAGAACATAAATGAAGAGTGTCCCAAGCACCTGGAACACAGTGCAAGAGAATGAACTCAGCTTCCAGCTCTGGAGCTTGAGTCACCCAGTGCTGGCCATCGAGCTCTGCCCACAAACGCTCCCAAGATGGACAGAGGGCAAGCCCCAAGGTAGTAAAATTGTTGCTGAACTTCAAGACAAATAAAAGTTCCTCTTTCTTGCAAAGCATTTAAGCTTTTTCCCAAGTACTTCCCTTTCTCCACCTTCCTGAGTCCAGAACACAGCTGAGTTGATTAAACAAGAGTGCTGAGCATTGTAAGGGGCAATGAAAAAAATTTAATGATAAAAAGCCCAAGTAATAACAAATACTTACAGCACAAAACATTTCTTCTATTTACACGACTGTATTTTGAACATCAAATTGCTTTCAAAGGATTATAACTATGTAATGGCACATAAATGAGGGAATAAACCTTTTTACTATGATAGTTACACCCTCAAAAGCCTTTGGCTTTATAATTTGAAATAGACTTCTATTCACCTCTGTTCTCAGCCCACCCAGGAGCTCTTTAGCCTCAGACACAGGACAAAGAAAGAGATTTTTTATCACCCCTTGTAATTCTGCCCTTCTCTCATCCCTGTTCTTTTCTCATCACGTATTTTCCCTCTCAGAGTAACAGAATCACAGTTAATGCAGGACTTCACAGGGCTGATGTCCTCACCTGAAGGGAGGTTAGAATACTGCTGGAGATAATGATCAACAGCCAGAAATCCATGTGGAAAAACTGACAAATCATGTAGGCCATGTAGGCAGGGAACACGAGTAAGAACAGACAGAGGCTGACTGCTCGGAAGTGCTTCCACAGACTCCTGCAAAACAACACAATAGGTTTTTATTTTTCAAGTCAGATTTGAGTGTCAGAATAACAATACAATGGCTGCTGGATGTAGCCACATTAGATGTCTGCTCAAGGCTTTAGCTTGTTGAAAGGAGTTTCTTTTTTACTTCTTTACAGTCTCATTCCCAGCTTGCACACACACCTACAACTGTGGAAACTTCCCTCTCATCTCACCTTGGCTGTTTTCAATAGAAAGACAAAAATTATGGGCAAAATTAGTAGTTGAGATACCGAATGTTACAGACAGAAGTCCATTAAAATAAATTATTAAATGTGTAACTGTTTGGACACTTTTCTAACCAAAGAGAGGTCTCCAAATTAAATAATTCTTGCAACTCTTCTTCATCTTCAGCTATTGTATGTGGGGCAAAGCTACTTCCTTACATCACCATATTTAACCCTGCTGCCTTTAGAAGAAAATTCCCCAATTCAGAGATCACAAAAGAAGAAATGTAGCAGGACTTGAACATTTATCTCTGCCAGTCCCTACTCTGCTCCTATCATCTACTTCTTCCTAATCTCCTCCCCAGCCTAAACACACCATCAATCTTTTTACAGCCACCCACTTGTGAAGGCTTTCAGAATATCTCCAGTAATTTACTACACTACCTCTACTTGTGTTCCTCAGGTTGTATTTTAACCTCACTTACCACTGGAAATGAGGTACAGAAGAAGTCAAAGTATTTGGGGGCACAGGGCAGCAACACAAACTGATTAATTCAGTACAGACTGAAGGAACATCAGAATGACTCTGAGGTCTGCAATTCTGTGTCTGTGGGTGAGGGAGGAAGGGAGAGCTGAAATGGAATTGTTTCTCACTGATTTGGAAGTGCCTGGGAGATTTGGCAGAAGAGTTAAAATTTGCTGTCACCACAGTCTGCTTGTTTAAGCTGGGCAGATGCTCCTACCCTGGCTCTACTCCCTTTCCCTCTGCTTCTGTCCTGGAAGTTAACTTGCTGCAGGCAGAACACACTGGCTACAAGTAGCCTCTAAGCTAAACAAACTCTACACATCAACAAACCTTCTCTGTTCATTTCCTCACTCACAGGTTACAGAAAGGGAAAAGACAAACACAATTGACAAAGATAAAAAGAGATTAATATGAGAACACCACATACCATCAATACAGCTCTTCAAAACATAAATGAAACTGAACAATCCCACACAATTCTAACATGTGGGACACTAAGGCAAACCCTTCACCAATTATTTTGTGCCAGTAAACCATATCATTTTGGGATCATAGTCTCACCAAAAAAAAAAGGTTTCACCATATCTAACACAAGGTCACTCCTAGAAACTTCCCACCCTCAGTAGCTGTTCGAGGTCACTGTTTTAGAGGGAAACTCACCCAGCTGCAGAGGAGGTTAAGAAAAAACATTCTGCAAATCCACACAATGGAGTGTGGGTGGGGAGAGCACAGTCCTGCATTTGCTTAAGTGGAACCACAAAACTAGACAACTTAGACTAGAAAAGAAATCTCTATACAGAAAAAAAACAAGGCAACTTTACAAGCTACTAAAAGCCATCAATTACTAGTTTATCACCTCCTAAAAGAGCATTGAGTAACTTTCAGTTTAGGAAACCAGTCTCTTACTTGTCCCTTGAGGCTCCCAAGGCCAAGACAATGGGATCAGCAATTTCCAGCATGGACTGAAGGATGGATGCCACCACAATAAAAAGAATAATACTGAGCAGGAACGCCCGATGCACAACTTGGAGCTCAATCAAACCTGTCTGCACAGCCAGGATCAGGAGCGTGACTCCTTCAGTCATCCCCCTGCAGATCAACAGAGTCAAAAAAAACAATCACATCTCTGTGTCAAAAGTATATCTAGACACACCAGGAAATAAACTGTCTGCTTCTGTCACAACCTTTCATAAGTCACTGGTTTTAGGTTTCACTGTTGTCTTTGTAAGGCTTTAACCAGGGAGGGATGTTTTCTGAAACACAGAAGTGCTGGACTTGGGAACCAGCAGATTTTGCTCCTGACAAGCAGCATTTGGGCTACATCCAGCTCACACAGCACCCAGCACAAAGCATTTTAAGGACTCAGTTTAGGCAGATTACCAATTTTGCCATTTTTCAGTTTATTCCCCCTGTACCCTACACCACATACAGCTGTCCACTTCTTTCTGTCTTGGAACCTCACAGTGACTTTAGTCCTGCTGAGAGCACAATCGTTTGATGCAGTACACACTTCACCAGAAGATGTTTTTACATAGACTACTCTTAAGCAGCCCCAATGTATTCCCTCTTTGCCTCCACATCTTGGAATCCAAAATGTAAAACATTCTTTTGCAAATGGTCTCAACTCTCTGTAGAGTTATGGGCTGGAGTAACAGGAATGGTAGTGTCAAGATCCCAATTTCACATTAGACAAGTTGGGACAAGCCTGAGAAAAGGCATTTTGGCTATTTCCCATAACAATTTACAAGCCATCCATACAATGCTATGTTTTAAACCTCACAGATTAGTAATGTTTCATACATAATTATAAGGGAGATCAGGAAAATATGAAGTGTTTATATTATGCAAGCATGTGAAAATTTTTCAGTGACTCACAAAAATAAAAGCAATTGTAAATCCCAAGTAACAGCCCTGAATTTGTGCAGAAATGAACCATCTCCCAAGGAGTCTGTGACATGTATTTTCACCTCAAATCTTTTCAATGCACACATAGACTGGCATACAAAAAGCCTGTCAAAAGGTCAAGAGTCAAAAATCTGCAATGCCACTCCTATATTTTTATATAAATCCCCTTTTTATCTGTCTCTTTTCAGACCCTAGCACAACGAGGCACTTACCTGTTCATAGCAGGATCGTTCATGAACGCTCGGTAACCCTGCAAGTAAAACTTGCAGAGAGTCAGAACTCCCAAAGCAACAAAAGAGACTGTGAAGACCAATCCCAGCAGTGAGTAGGGAGTGCTACAGCATTCGGCAATACTGGCAGGAGAGAGGGGAAAACAAACACAAAGAAAAGGTTGATCAGTTAAAAGCAAAGTGATGGGCTCTCTGCTTGTCCTGTAAACTGTGCAAGTTGGTTTTAAAGCAAAGTTAGACTGGTTTAATGAAAATATTAAAAGTTCCACATGGCCATTAAGTCCTCCAATAAAAGAAAAAGATGAGATGGATTTTACTACATTTTTCCAAGAGGAAAGTTCATGGAGCTCCCCCACGGAGGCAGGGCTGTGCTGTGACATCCCTGCAGTCCCCTCGGCGCTGGGCCACGTGGTGGCACTGTCCTGCTGCTGCTGGGGCTCGGAGCCACAGGCGAGCCCGGAGCCTCCACACACCGAAGTCACTGGCTGGAGTTTCACCCAGCACCTCACACATCCAGTTAAAGGAGATGGATTCACTAAGGCATGATCCCCTCCTATCTATAATAATGTACACCAACATCAAACTAATAAATCCTGTTGGGAGACTGGGGATTTTTGTCAGCATCTCCATCAGGGTCAGGTGGGCATCACCTGTCTTTGGAAGGGCTGAGCCTGAAGCAGCAGAATAAGACAGCAGAAATAAGACAGCAGAGAAGGATCCCCTTCAGGTGGTTTCTCCCTCTCTTGCTACAGCAGTGAAGTCCCAGGGACTGAGACCCCAGACTTCATCTGACAGCTGCACCACCCTCTTTCAGGCTGCTCTTCCACTGGTCCTAGCACTGTGATAGCTGGAGAAGCCCAAGCCCCAGAATGTGCTTCAGGTTCTGAAACACAGCACTGTCGATGTCAGGTAAAGAACCAGCTGTCAGCCAGGTGTTACACATCTGGAAATACTCATATGCAAAACCCAACATAATACACTGACACATTCACTTAAAAAAAATAAATCTTCATTTGTTCCTCAGGACAGTAGTCCTGAGAGAGAAATTGCCATGGTCAAAACCATGTCCTGCTAATTAACAGAGCGATGAGTGAAGCAGTCCAGTGCTCTCACAAAAGTTTTGAGGAAGCACATGCTTCAAAAATAAACAAAGCTCATCCAAAAGACATTTACTTTGTCTCTTTCAGTGACTACTTAAACCTGAAATATCCTTTGAAAGCAACTCATGGCAGAAAATGTTGATGTGTTTACATAAACTATTTACAGTACTTCTGGTAAGCCTTCAAATTCTGCCTGTTTACCAAGCTGGGGGGGCTGAAAAAACTTTCAGATGTTCCTGGTGATCAAAATAGTGAGAAACACAGTACTTAAAGCAGTTATTTATGTAGGATACTTGAGAAACTCTTAAGTTTTTCTTCAAAATAAATTATCAGAAATCAAGAATCCTGTTTTTTCTGCTTTTTTTTTTTGTCAGAGTAATGTTAGGACTCTTCTTAAACTTGATCTACTGTGCAGGAGTCCCAGAGGAGCTTATGAGCTCAAGAGATGCCTGGGGAGCTTTATGATGTTTATGTGTCAAGCCCAAGTTTATAAATTCTCCCAAAGAGCTGAACTCTTCATGGCTTCTCAAAAATCACTGCAGTTACAAATCCGTGGAAAAGATTTTGAGAGGAACAAGAAAAATGAAAGGTACAGAATAGTTTTAAACAGCAAATATCAAACAAGAGCTTCCCCGTCTGGTAAGAACAGACTTAGGCTACTCTCAGTTTTAAAGAAAATTTGATTTCCCTGTCTCCCCTCCCCAATACATGAACTGAGGGGCACTGAAGGAAATTATATTGATTCAAGCAATCAAAATGGATTTTTCATTACAGAGAAGAGGCTGAGCTGTGAAAACTCCTTGCCTCATGATCTTCCAAATGACAAAAGTGTACATGGGTTTGAGGGCAGAAAGCACAAACTGATGGAAGAGTTTTTTGAGGGTTACTGAAATACTTATTAGCCACATCCAACTAATGCAGCCTGACAGAAGAAGTTGGCATCAGGATTGGATGAGTCCTAGGAAGCATCCTGTTTGTCATATAATGGGTGGCTGTCCTTCCAGGTACCCATGTGCAGCCACTGCTGGGAACTGGATCTCAGGCTCCATTAGGAATTGGTCTGACCCAGCACAGCCACTCTGACCTTCTCATGGAAGTCAGACACAGCTGTTGTGCCCACCCCAATTCCCCCACCTGAACTCCAGCCTCACTGTTTTAAGCAATCATTCCCTTAAAGGGCACAGATGCAGAATTCACTCACTTTCATGGAAGAGCACATCTTTTCTTCCACTTTGTTGAACAGTCAGCACCATGTTATTACCTGACCTGACAAGGTACTTCAGCTCTCTCCTAGGGGTCAGAGGCTGTTAGTGGTACCATTAGAGTTTGTGTTTCTAAGATGAATCACTGTTTTGTCCCTGTTTTGCCACAAATAGGAGAAGTACAGCAATTTGGTGTAGGAATAAACTTCAAGGAAAAGGGTTGCTTCCCTCATTTCTTCTAAATGCAGTATTCTACTGTAACAAAACTAAAATTGCAAAAGAAATGAACAGGAAGAAAAATTTCAGACCCCAGTGGTTTAGTTAACAAGCAGGTAACACAGTCAGTGCTTCTGCATAATGCAGAGTGACACCATAAGTAATTTTAATACTGTATACAGTAAAAATCCTACATTTCACCTTAATGATAATTAATTTTGACAGCTTACATGATGGCACCATAGACAGACACACACAGCAAAGCAAGAAGCAGCCTAGCAACTGGAAAGTCTGACTGGAAAACTGTATTGATGAAGAAGTTACTAATCAAACAGCAGAACTAATGATCCCTAAAGACTCTGTCCTGTGCTAGCTGGCTGTGTTTAGACAACTCTTTTCCCCATCCCACTATGGTATTGTACCTAATCTGCCTAATCCAGCTTCTGCAGCACCCTCAGCTCCTCTCTGCCCTGTATTTCTGCTCCCCTTTTATGTACAGACAGCTGAAAAAGGCAAGTAGGTTCCAGCCAGGAGAATCCCTCAAATGCTGCCTTTCAGTAACACCACTAACACAGACCTCTATCCTTTATCTTACAACCTTTAAACTTTATAAAATTTTGTTGTCTATAAAACTTTATATATAGTTTTAGAAAGTTTTTACAAATGTGGTATCTTTCTGATCTTTACAACTCTACCACATTAACCACTGGGCTCAAAAGTTGCTTTGGGAGTTGAATGCTTTAGTTGCTTGGGTAAACTCAAGAATGTGTCCCACACCAAACTGATGAAGCAAGACGTTCAAGGCTCAGAAAGCAACATGATCATTAAAAAGGTATCAGTTGGACTGAACTTCAGATGAAATATCTCAGACAAACCCCATTTATATCCTGAAAACAGCTTCTGGATCAAAGCTCTAATTATGACTCCTCCTTCCTCAGAGTATTTTGCTTTCTTTGGGAGCTCTCCCACAGTTCTGTTAATGTTGTCTGCTCTGACTGGGATCCATGCCTTTGTAGGACAAGCTTAACAGGGTTTATATGCATGGTCCCTGCAATGAGAACAAGTATTTGTTGGGTATCCAAGTGCAATAAAGCAAATATACACATCTCGTCTCTAAAAGAGCACAGATATTCATTTCAGAAGACAGTTCCAACAGAAAACCAACTATGTCCAGGCCCCTGAATTACCTGGTCAAGAAGAGGAAGAGAAGCCTCTCTCTGGAGGCAGGCTGGTCCCGTGTACTGAAATAGGAATAGATCTGAAGAGCAAATAAGACGAGCCAAAACACCATGAAAAGCACTGGGACCACCAGCTGGTTCCACAGAGACATTCCCAGTGCCAGGAGCCCGTACACCTCCACCACCTGGGAAGACACAAAAAGGCAATTTGTTATTGAGTCACATCACCTGGGGTTTGATAACAAAAGAAAAGTCACCAATAAAGTCACAAGGAAGCCAAGGATAATCCACATGACATCAGTCATCCCAAAGGAAGAGAGGAAGTACATCAAACTACTTTGGCAGAGCTCAGGTCCAGCAGTGAGAGATTTCCAGTCTGTCTGGCAGCAGGGAGTAGGACCTGACTCCAGCAGCAAACTCTCAGACCACCTCAATGTCCCTTCTCACAAACACTTGGCTTGGAGCTGCTCCCTGCAGCCCACTCACAGCCAGAGGGGTGAGGACACGCAGCTCCAGGTCATGCCAGCCCCCTCAGACCCTCTCACCCAGTTTAAGTCACACTAATGTTATTTTCTCTGTAGCTACTGCTGACTCACTGCACACATTAGACACTGAAATGAGTCACCATTAAAAAAGAAAAACAGTAGTAAATCTACTTTGCTGACCTGTTTTTAAGGAAAAACTTAATACCTCACATATTTTATGTTAAAGTACCTCAAAAGGATCACATACCTAATCCATCAAGAGTTTTGAAATTCATGCTTAAGACTTATATGGGAAGACTCTGAAGCTCAAAGTACTTCTTTTGTATTGCAAAGACTAAGTTCCAATCATTTCCAAGAAGCTGGAACTTCATATAGCTGGACTTAGGTCAAAAGGAAACCACTCCTAACTACTAATTCCTCATCACCTGCTTCCCACAATGACATAGAAGCCATCATGGCAAAGACATTTTAGCAAATGCTAAGAAAGCTGACAAGCATGAGGGATCTGACACTCCCAGGAGCTGCTGCAGTACTGGGGCTGATGGACAAGCTGCTGGCAGGGACACAGTGCCAAGCTCCTGCTTTGCTCACACACTTGTCAAGGAAGTGCACCTGCCCTCAGGAGACTCCCCTGGCCTGGGACCAAGGCAGGCAATCCTGGGCAGCTCCTGGCAGAGTGCTCCACCACACTGGGAAAGGGTCATGCTACGCTCAAAATGCAGATTCATAACCGTGAGGCATTTCTGGCATCTTCTGCTGCAAACAGGCAGCCAAGGTTCTGGGCCTGCTTTTAAATTATACCATTGGGCACAGTCTAATACAAACAGAAATATGAAAAGCTGCCCTGGTACACCTGTTAGGGCTCTTAGGAAACACTCCTGGTGTTTAACATCCCAGTATTCACTAGGTTTTGATACTGATATCAAACCTGCAATCAAATTCAGCCTAAAACAGCAGTAGACTCACAAACACCAGGACAACACTGAAAACCAACAACTGCTCAGAGTTATGGCAGTGGAAACAGAAGCAGAAAAATATTCCAGTTGGAGGTAATATCCTCCTCTGGAATACACATCTAGGCTTGATTTGTAACAGAATTGCAACCACTTACATGAACACACCACGAGCCAATGTTTTTTTCTGCTGTTTCAGGAATACAAGCAAAGAGTAGCAAGTTCTTAAAATACAAAAATCCTGGGTTTGCCAGTACAATGTACTATTCAAGTACTCTACTACATGCATTTAAAAAAGGAGCATCCAACACTCTTATACAGCCAGTGCCACACTACAAATTTTCTGCCATTTTTTCTGTATTCCCAAGGGAAAAAACCTTTACGCCCTCTGCATAAAAAGCCAGGAGAAAGAGTATGATCAGTGTCCAAAGGCCAGGAATATTTCCTCATGATTACTGTAATACAACCTGGCATGGAAAGATTTGAAATACTAGGACAGGACAGGGCAGGGAGGAGACAAGCAGTTCCAGAGATGAGGAGGAGAGTTGGTTAACAGCAACATTTAGTACAAACAAACAAAAAAATCAGCAAGAAACAACTATTTTTCTTCCTTGGCCTGGAATGTATTTGCATTTAAAACATTTGTAAGATGTTGAAGTGTTTTAAACCTAAGTGTCTAATAAAAAATAGGTACAGGTCTCCAATCTACATCTAATCTGAATTTGACTTCAGAGAGCCAAACTGTGCATCCCTTCATGCACATGGAAGTGCTACTTCCAACCTTTTGCAAGGCTTTTGAGCTGTACAGACATGCAACTGTTTCACCCAAAATGTTACCACTCATGTACAGTAAGCATGACATTTCTATTCTCACTGGAAAACAGGATATTGAAGCTTTGCCAGTTAGCTCCCAAATTAGTTTTTAATTGGCAAATCTACAAGCCAGGGGAGGTTTTGATTGGAGGAAAAATTTCTTCACTGAGAGGGTGGTCAGGCATTAGAAGAGGCTGCCGAGGGCAGTGGTGGAGTCACCATCCCTGGAGGGATTTAAAAGATACATAAATGTGGCTCTAAGGGTCATGTTTTAGTGGTTGGACTTGATGATCTCAGAGTTCGTTTCCAACCTAAACAAATCCATGGTTCCATGGATGAGGTCAGACCATGCTAGGTGCTGTACAAACACAGAAGGATAATCCTGCTCTAAAGACCAACTACATACAAAATAAATAACCAGACACCAATGATCACCATGACAGGCTGAGACCTTGGCACAGGAGACACCTCCTGCTGCCAAGTTTTTGTTTGTCTATGACAAATATGACAGCAAACGAGCTTTAAAGAAGGTTTTCAAAGAGCTTAACAAGTTAGTTTTCAGTCTGCTTCTGGGCTGAAAAGCAGAAGGCAAAAAAAACCCCAGTGGCTTGGTTTGAAAAAAAAATCCAGCCAGTGGCAAGAGCTAAAACAGTGATTCCATCAAAAACCAAGCAAGAATCAATCTTTGTATATTGAAATATAGAAGGATGCTTGTACATATATATTTTATATAAAAACAGGAGATTTGATGTTTCTGTACCACTGAGAAAGTATCCTTTCAACTAAGCATAGATCAGATGTTAAAGCATTAAGAAAAAGGACACGTCAGATCAGTCTTTTTGTCTGAGGTCTCAGTAATGCTGCTGCTCTAAAGAAAATGCCACAGACTTTTCAAACCACCGTGCAAGTTACAAATCACTAAGTCAGGGATTATTAAGAGTCAAAACCAGCTTCAGTATCACTCTCAATTTAACACTTCTGTAATTACACTTTCATACAGAAGGCATTTCTTGAAATGAAACAACTACTACAATGAATGCACAAGGATTACCTTCTTCACTTAGTAAGGCTGCAAATAAATTCCATTCTGACACAATGGTGTTTTTTAGCCTGGATTTGGGAAGGAGTAAGCAAAGTCCAAGCAAAGGGGGCATGCTCAGCTGGCCAGCAGCATAATTCAGGCTCATGTCTTAACTGCTCACCCATCCAAAGCTATCATAAATTGCAGACAGAAGATGCTACAGATAAAAGCTCATTTGGTTGGCTAAGAAAGGATGAGTTAACACACCAACACAGGTGCACAGAAGACACCTTAAGTGATTTTTTCACTTCTTTCCTGCACAAAAGGATCAGAAAACAGAATTATCACATTCACCATCTTACCTGGACAAGCTCTCTGTACGCAGATTTCGCCAAGTTATAGGGCACCAGAAGATTTGACGCCAGGAAGTAGAGAACTTCCAAACCGGTGAAAATCATGGCGAATTTGTTGATGATGACGATGGTCTCGAGTGGGACGAGGCAGAGCCGTGCCAGCAGAGGGAGCATGTGCGCGGAGAACAGCCAGATCTGCTTGGTCTTCATGACGCAGGAGCAGAGCGTGCACACCACCAGCTGCCCTGGAAACGCGACACAGCAGTTCAGAATCAAGCTGATTATCCCCTTCAGGAAAAAGCGTATTTTAATACGTTATCTTTCCAGAACACCGTTATCAACATCCAGCATATTATGACGGTTCTAACTAGGACATCTCTGTTACGAAACCAGGCTCCTCTCCGTGTCTTTCGCTGGGTCATTAAAGTTACCCTTTCCAAAGTGCGCACAGCGAATGCTTTTCACTTCCCAGATTAGTGAGCTGTAAACCCAAAACACATGCAGAATCAGATTAATAAAGCCCCAGGAATAAATCATACAGATAACCCAACAAGCCAGCCCTCTTTTTCCTCACCACCCCCAGCTCAGCTGAAATCCCATCAGTATCTGTACACACAGCAGCTTTTCTGAAGCCCAGCTACACTATTTCATCCTGACCTACACAAAAAAGCAATCAGAGGTCCCAAAAGGCCTTTAAAGCAACAATATTTACACTGTCAAGAGGAATTACTGGCCAAGAACAGCAACAGGAGAACAGCCAGGTCAGCAGCTGAGACTTCAATAATTTCATAATGCCCCGAGGCAGTTGCTCAGAATGATCACTGAAGCTTGCAAGTGACAAATAATTAACAACTAAATTCTCTTTAATAGCTGGTAGGGACACAAGCATGAGCAGGTGTCCCCCCACACACCCACAGATTTGGAAGGTGGTATTTCTAAAGCACTAAGACCAGTCCAGGGTAACTGCTCCCATCAGAGACACTGAAGTTGTACCCTTGATCCAAGAGGAAACTGAATGGGGCAAAATAAAATGCACGTGGCCTGGGTAAGAACAATCCTCAGTCATCATTTTGCAGTAAGGAAGGAATTCATGGCATATTATTTGAAAACAGACCCTTG
>JACBWW010000029.1:3778405-3806728 GCA_020086605.1 Lanius collurio | reverse complement strand
CAGGCAAACAAGAGATGTGTAAATGCTGTCAGACCTAACATACTGTAAACTAGTAAACCCATTTTTATCTGCCAGTAGCAGCTGCAAGCAAACAGAAAGCAGCTGAGTTTTGCCAACAGTACATGGCTGACTAAATCTGTCAATAATCTGATGAAAACCATAGATCTTAGTGAAAGGAATTAAGGAAGATTTTTCTTCCAAGCTGGTCTCAGGCTTCATTTTAAAATACACATGGGGTGGGGGGGTGTGGGGGGGTGTGTGTGTGTATTCCAGTATCCTCTCAGGAGAACATATGGTTTGGTGTAGCAACCTTAACACTGAATTTATTCTCTTCCAGTCAAAGTTCAAAGGGTAAGGAAACACTCAGGGAAGTCCAATTCTTTGTGATTTATTTGGGGTTTTTGGGTAGGGAAGGAACCTCTGCTACTAATCAAACAATTTAAATCTGTTTGACTTGTTATTTCTTAACTCTTTAATTAGAATATCCTCAGGACTCTGTAAAAAAAACAGTAGCCTGCAGTCCCATGTACACACCCACCAATGTATTTCACCAGATTTTGTAAGAGAATGACAGTGTTCAGCTACAAAGGCAATGAAGAATTAATGTGTACAACACCTAAATTGACAGAAACACTACAAATGCATGTTACTATTGAAATTTCCACAGTACTTTCCACATAAAGGCTATTATAGACACTCCAGTTGTTCTCAATCAGACTGCAAGTCTGAGAATGACAAAGGCAGAGCACAACAAACAGACCTGGAAAACATTTCAGAGCTGCAAGTTCGGAGTACTGGTAAATTAGTGGCACAGAAAAAGCCAGCCAGGATGCAACTATCCTCCCATGCCTCTTGCATATTAATAAGAATCACAACAAATTAAAGTAATAAAAGAGATTTTAAACCAAGAGGTAAAACATGCACAGGTTTCAATGAAGAGTATTAGAATCTCTCCTCTCAATTATTTAAAGCACTTACCTACTAAAGCAGTCATGAAACGGTTCATAGAGAGAGGCTCCAAGTACATTGGTCCTTCATAGCCTGATTCCAATTCACTCCTCACATAATCCCTAAAAAACACAAACCCACAAACTATTATGATCCATCTGATTCAGACAAGAAGCAATTTATTCACTCCACATATATGTAACTTCAGTGTATGTCACAGCCAATTAGCTAAATTGCAAAAAGCAATATTAACACTACTGCTCCAGCAGCCGATGGAAGGCTCTAACTGAGGCATGACTTAAGCGAGAGCAGAATTATCTGTAATTAGACTCACTGGCAGAGCTGTAAAAATCCTTTGGGACATCTAAGCTGTTCTTCAGAGCGTGGCCTCAAACTGCTTATTGACAAAGCCTCTTAAGCACCATTCCATTTTGAAGTATCCTTATTAAGTGTTTTTCTTCCTAACAATAATTTCTTTCCCTACCAGCATTGTGTGGAAAAAAAAATTTGAGACCTTGACAGAGAGATCTTCCAATTTAATGCTTATTGCATTTTGCACTTAAGAAGTTCTTTGCATTCAATTAAAAATAGGTATGAAGGTAAAGCAATAGTCAGGGAATAGTGAGGAACAGAGCTGCTACATCACCCTTTTGTCCAACACAATTTAAAAGTTTAGTTCTATCCTACCAGATATCCACAAACTGATAAAACACCATTGACAGACACAGCAAGACAGTCTGTAAATCTGTAATTCCCCTCAGCAAAGGTGGGCTGGGAGGGTGGGCTCTGGCAACCAAAGTGAAAGGTAAGAACCTGAGGACCCTATGAAGTTTTCTGCTGTTGATGGTCATTCATTGGCTCTGCCCTCGAGCAGGTTAACACAACAACAGAACTCCAACATGAAGCTCATGCTGCAAGCAGGAATTTCACACTTTCAGAAGCTGATCCTGGAACAGCACAGCAGGAATTCTGCAGTGGCTCCTTAATCCCCTGCCACCAGCCAGCAGGTAATACTCCTGACCTTCCACATGCAGATCCCACACCCGTGTTCCTGCCATGCCCTGCGACCCTTCCTGCTGCACTCCTGGGCAGCTGCAGCTCCACCCTCGTCAGGACAGCAGCAGCTCTGGCATCAGCAGCACAAAAGCCCTGTGCTTGTTTCTGGCTGCTGCCATGCAGCCATTCACATTCACCTGCAGCACACCCCGGGAAACCCCGGGAACGCCAGACGCACACACTTGGTCTGACCCCGCACGGAGCTCGCAGTCTGTTTGCTCGAGGGGCAATTCAGTTATTCTGTGTTTATTTTTATCAGTGAGGCAAGCCAAACTTGCTGGGAACAGATGCAGACAAAGCACAGCAAACAGGATCAGAAACCACAGCCAATACAAGAATTGCTCTTTTTATTTCAGTGCAGAAATAGATGCAACTTAGTGCTACTGGGACCATTCACTTCTTCCCAGAAATGTGGAAATACACCCTGCTCCTAGGATTAGCTTGCTACCCCAAGCAAAGGTACTCACATTTTCACTTGCAAAAAATCTCAGGAATTCAAGATATAAATCTTAAAGTACTAAAACAAACACCTCAAAGCCTGTTCTTCATAGCTGACAACGCTGCCTACTCAGAGCAGCTTTTCAAGTGTCATAGTATATGTGAGGTATGTTGAAATAGGTTCTTTAGACTGCAACCTACAATTAAAAACACGTTAGGACTGAAAAGGCACCTAAAACAACAATTCTAGACAGAAATCTTCCCCTTCTCCAGGTATAGCTAAGCACAAATGCTTTTTTTCCACCTTCTAAAATCCATAAGGTTGTAATCCTTCAGGCAAAGGTTTGGGGTTTTTTTATTTATTTACATCATATGGAGCAGCAGAAAGCACTTTCTGAAAGCATCAGCAACACAAACACAGGATAATCCATCAGTTACAAAAGAGAGAAAAAAATAACAGCACTTGCAAGATGCTGAAGATGGCTTTTTGTCTTAGCAAAATCATGCTTTATCCTCTAATTTTGGGTGAAAACACTGGCTATTTCTAAGCTGCTGGAAGGAAAGCAGTGAAGAAATCAAGTTTCTTCTATATTTGTTAGGAAACAGGTTACAAAATCATCCAGGATACCCTGTACAGCAAGATGACCTTATACAATTTAGCTAAGAGACACGAACAAAGCTGCATTTACAGTTGCTTCTTCAACACCAAAACGTGCTTGGAGATGACCCAAATTTCTTCGAGCTACATTTCTTGCTGTTGTCTGACTCAGTCATCTGCACAGAGGTCTGCACTTGGCTGAATTCTCTAAGTAACTCTCAATTATAATTGAGTTTTAGGCCCACCAGCTTGAAGAAGCAATGTTTTAAGATCTCCTAAATGTTTTAAAGAGTATTTGTATATGATGTCTCAATGAGGAAAGTGAAAGCAATGATTCTCTTATTACCAGTACAAACACAAGGATCTTTTGGCACAGACACCAATCAGAAGATGCCTCGAACAGCTGCAGTGCCATACAAGATGCTGAAAAAAGCAAGTGCCTGCACTCAATTTTGATCAATTAAAGCTGTATTAATCTGCAGCTTTTACATTTGAGGATTGTTCACTTTGCTGCAGCAATGTAAGAAAACAAGAATGCTAAAATCATTATTTACTACTTAATGAAATGACTGGAAACTACATTACTTTGGAAAATTAGGATTTAAGGAAAAAGCTTAGATCAGACTGCCTGCTGTTCATTCTGTAGATGCATTTCCAGCCTCACTTAATCCAACTGCTGACCTGTTAACAGGTACCCATGGACAGCCATGACTAAATTGCCCTACAAAGGTAAAGAGATACAGAGCTTCACACGTGATCTTTTTTTGTTACTGAAATACAAAAGAGTCTTCCATTACTAAAAATATGCTTCCTAACTGACTGACACAAGGCACAGTGGTTATCTGACCTGACTCATATTGCTGACATTTAGTTTGGCTCATTAATCTCCACTGTCAACATCAAACACACTCGCCTAGGTTTCTAATGTCTACAGACAACCTTAAAATTAAGTTTATTTTTAAGTTTATCCATAAGAAATAATTCAGTCTCCTGCTCCCTTCCTTCTCATTTTAAGCTCTGTGAAGGACAACACACTTGGGATATAATCATAATACAACTGCAAAACACTAAATAAGATAATGATGCAGACTCCAGTTTTAGCATTAAGAGTGTGTTTAATTGCATCACTTCTATTCTGCATAACTGCACCACTTATTTTCCCAAGTTGCTTTTTGCTGGAAATGGCTAAAAGAAATGTGATCCTTTTTAAGCAAAACATCTGTGCTACCACATGTAAAATAAAACCAGTGTCCACCTTCCTTTCAGGAGCAGCAGGACTGTGGTAAATTCATTTAGTTCGCTGAATTCTTTTAAACTGTATTCTTTAGTCTGAGTAGTTTTCCTTAGCAGGAGCAGCTGAAGCTGCTGGAGTTTTCAGCCACAAGCTGCAAGCTCCCATCTAGGAAAGCTGAACTTAACTTGAACTTCTGCTCAGTTACGTGAAAGGGGGCCCTGAGACCAGTGTGAACTCTGGCTCCCAGCAGAGGCAGATAAAAGCAGCCAACACCCACCTGGAGATGGAGAAAGAATGCAACAAGGAACAAGAAGACCTCAGACCACCCACCACTGGACCAAGGGGTGTGTGAAGAATGGTCCATTGACTGTAAGGGTACAAACACCAGGGATTTGTGTGCTCTGGGTCCCTGCTGGAGGCACCCAGCTCAAGCTGTTCCTATTGCTGTGCCACTCCATTATTAAACTAATTTTTCTTGGAATTGGAAACTCTCCTGCAGGAAACCAGACAGGATCTCAGACCACTTTCACAACTTGTTGTCTCCAAATATCCAAGTGTTGGCATCAGGTGAGCTCACCAGGTACCTCTGGAGCAGGAGGCACTGAAGGGGGTTACAATTCCCCAAGGAGATTTGGAGGAAATCCTGCAGCAGGTTTGAGTCCCTCTCAGTGTCTTTGAGTCCCTCCCCTACTGCAGCTCACTTAGGGCTGCACAGCCTGATCAGCATAATGTACACCTAGAAATGGGACTCAAGTTCCACATGTAAAAACGGAGTTCAAGTCCCTCACATCAATGGGAAATATAATCCTTTGGATACAAACTGCTGGCCAAATCTGAGACTGAAGTTGAATCCAACTGCACCTACACTGCTCTCTGAACCTCATGGCTCCACAGGAGGGTCTCCCTGACAGTCTTTTTTGCTGCTTTTTCTTTATTCTTTCTGGCAAAACAGAACAAATTCAGCATAGAAAAGGGGATGCCCTTGGCCAAGGTATTGCAAAATTGGGAATAGATTTATGGTACAACTCAATTATCTAAAAAGCACACAGTGGCCTTGTGCCAGGAGGAATGGCCATATATTACTAGGACAGCTGGTGGGGGCCCCGGGAAATCTGGCCACTACATGGAACTTTCAATCAATTAAGACTCACTTATTTATGACACTGCTTAGAAGATAAAAGCCCTCTACAAATGCATTACTGTTTTATGAAAAGAAAATTGGATACACCAGTCTCATGTCAAACGAGGGGTGAGTAACCAGCCAGCTAATGAATGATGGCACTATGAAGAACTGATACTCTGAAGAGATGCAGTGGGACAGCTCACTCACCACTCTTGGTGCTGTTAACCCAGATGACCACAGCTGCATGGCTAAGTACAAAATCGATGAACAATTCAGTGTGGTATGAAGTTAACAAGACTAAAGAGGAGCTAATTCACATAGATTGTTAGGGGCTGGGTGACCAAACCTCTGTAAAACCCAAAGAAAGAGCTCTCATTTTTTGTTGTGTATTGGATACAGCTCATGATCCAACTTTAACAAAGAGAAACAGCAAGATCAAAGTTGATTTCCCCAGTGCTACTTTTGTTTAACTTTCAATTCCAGCTGCTGTGTGTGGTTGGACATCTGGATTTCAAATAAACAGAATTTATGTCAATGTGACCTGTGAAAAAAATTAACTCAATACCAACCACTGTCTTACTGCCCAGCACAATGAGCTTAGTTACCACCCCTCCACCAGGTAAGGGAGGAGTTGATCCCACAAATTTCTGAAATCAGCACTGGCTTTTAGCTGCATTCAAGCATGACTGTAGATACAATCTATGGCAGCCACAACCATAAGAAGAGGAAGAGTGTATCTTACACACTGATATTAAAAAAAAAAAAAAATTGGGATAATGCAACTGATTTTGAGAAAGAATTCCAGCTGTGGTGGTAACCAGCCAATTTCCCACATAACCCCAGAGTAACAAGGCCACAGCTTTTGTCTCAACAATATGCACCACATGAAAATACACCACAGAAAAAATCCCTGTGTTAGGATTGAATCATGATGGAACTGCTCTCTATCCACTAGAGCTGAGTATGGACCCAACAAAACAGTATCAAATGGCAGAATGTTGATGGGCCCGTTGTAGGAGAACAACAGAGATTTATTTGTGAAAGTAAAACCATCAAAGCTCAAGACATTTGTTTTGACTCTGAACAAAACACCTGTCACTTGAAAAACATTCCAAAGAAACCCCTGAAACTGCACTTGCCTACCTCGGAAAGAGATGTGTTTGTGTAAGAACTCTCTGTAATCTTATGTTTGTAAATAACATCACTGTAGGGACAAATAATCACTCAATTGCTTCTAACTGTGGAAACACTGTGGGATGCAATTTTAATTATTCAGCTCCTATTATGTCCAATCAATGGTTACAGTCCAATTATACTTAAGCTACAATTTACTACCTATCCCCATCAGAACGAATCCTGCACTGGTGAAGAAGCCACTAAAACCTGATGACCTGTATCAACTGCTGGAACATGTCCAAAACAATGGACAAAAACTTCTAGTGACCATTCAGTGCAGAAGAGATGTGTCATGTCACGGAAAGAGCAAAGAAGGAAGCACAACACTG
Organism: Lanius collurio; assembly: GCA_020086605.1. Taxonomy (NCBI): domain Eukaryota; kingdom Metazoa; phylum Chordata; class Aves; order Passeriformes; family Laniidae; genus Lanius; species Lanius collurio. The sequence continues at coordinate 3,799,826 of JACBWW010000029.1, read as the reverse complement.
ATGGTGGAAAACTCTCTTTGGGTGGTCACCAACAGCAACAGGAATCTATATTTAGATGCTCCATCCAGTGGTGACCTTGTTTGCTCTGTTTATATTGTGCTTGTTGCTTGCACTGTATGTGAGACTAAGGGTTGTACTGAGAGACTTCACAAGTTCCTTTTGACATCTCAGCAGGAATGCTTAATAAAAAAAGCAGGACTGTTGTGAATGAAGTTTAGTTAGGTGTGTCCTTTTAACTGTATTCTTTCATCTGAGTGGCTTTGCTTAGCAGAAGTAGCTAAAGCTGCTGGAGTTTTAGACCATGAGCTCCAAACTCTCACCAGCTCCAAGCTCCCACCTGAAAAAGTCACACGTCTTGAACTTCTGCTCCATTACATGAAGGAGGGCCCCAAGACCAGTGTGAACTGGAAGATAAGGAGGCCACAACTCAGCAGAAGCTGCAACCCAGCCAGATAAAAGCTGCCAACACCCACCTGCAGACAGAGAAAGAATCCAACAGGGAACAAGAAGCTCCCAGACCAAAACCCACCACTGGACCAAGGGGTGTGTGCAAAGCACATGAAGAGTACAAACACCAGGGATTTGTGTGCTCTGGGTCCCTGGCTGGAAGCACTCAGCTCAAGCTGTATCTATTGCTGTGCCACTCACTTATTGAACTAATTTTTCCTGAAACTGGAGACTGCTGCAGGAAACCTAAGGCAAAGAAATTTCATTAAATTGGATTTTGGGTTTTTAAAGCTGACTTCTCTTTTCTCCATAAACAGATGGTATGTTATTTCCACCCAAATTGCCAGGTTAGCATGCTACATACAAATGTAGCATCTTCTGGATGCTCCAAGTATTCACAAATATTACCTAAACCATCTTTACACATTAAGGCAATTCTCAGGTCTCTAGGCAAGGAAACAAACATTTAAGAAATTAAGTGACTTGTCAAGGTCACATAAACCTGCAAGTCTGAAGTCAGAGCTTAACTATAAAATTCAGATGATCTTATTCCCAGACTCACAGATGAACTGCAAGCTATTTCTGGGGTGGAAAAAAAGCACTGAAAGCTGAAGTCTTTCAACAGCTCAGAATTTCCAGGACACTGCAGAGTCACAAGTGCCAGATGATTCTGGTCTTGTTCTATAATTTGCACTAACCAAACTGGCCTCAGTATAAGACCTCTTCATCAGTCTTAAATAGCATCCCAACTGGTAGTGCATGCAAGTCCCTGGAAGTTTTCAGCTCTAAGCAGAATTACTAACAAAAAACACTGAAAACCAGTTTGCACATGTGACTACTGTATGTCTTGCTATGATCAGGCTGCTAAATAGAAACATCAGTTGGAACTGGATAACTTTGGCAATAAGAGGAAGGGCTCTGCCAACAGATACGTCTGTCACATTTTACTGTTTTCAATATGAAGACTAATGAGATTCAAAAATTCTTTTGTAAGGCTAATTCAAGTGTCACTCCCCACATATGATTCCCTGATTGTACAAAGGCTTCAGCTGAGAGAGCCCCTTGCACTGTGCTTCCTTCCAAACCAAATCAGCCTTATGTCTAGGGAATGGGAAAGCTCACTCACAAGTGTCAGCAGCTACATTTGCCTTGCAAAATACCTTGGGAACACTGCTGGACTATTTGAATCCATGACATCTTTTAATTAAATATATTTTTGTGCTAGTTGATGCAAGATTTAATTAAAGTCTTTATTAACTCACTCCAGGAGCACCAAATAGAGAAAGCTTAGTAGGAACACACCTAACAGTCCAAGCAATAGGTACCGAACATGTTACAATGAAGCCTGTAAAATCTCAAACCTCACAAAGCACCAGAAGTCAGAATTCCTATTACACAGAAACACAAACAAGATATTAAAAGCAATCCCAGTGCTATCTCTTAACGTATCAACTAAATTCACAACATCTCCCTTTCTTTTAAAAAGTTTAGAGACCTGGAGTGGCATAAACACTTCCAGCTGTAAATGTTCTGATGGGCATTTGTTACCAGCTTTATTATTTAAACACAAGTTCTTAAATAATGTTTAGGTAGCCTTTTCTAATAAATAAGTCTTAATCCTAAGAGAAACACCCACAAACTCCATCTATAACAACTGAGGACTCCCCTGAGGAATAACAAATAAACACTTTTTTCCCCTCCTACTGAGGCAATAAGAGGCTATAACTCCTCTCTTGTACACTCATCCTTTTCAGGAAATCACCAACTGCAACTCTGACAGCCACAACAGCGACATGTCAAGTCATCACAAAACCTTCATTAACACTCCCCTGAACTGCAACATATCAAGAAAGACATTCCAGCAAAGGCTCTGGAATAACAATTTTGATGCGGAAATAACAAAACTATCACTTCCATTAAATCAATTGAAAGCACATTTTTAAATGTTTCCCATCAGCAGGCGCCAAAATAAGTCAGGCTCAAATCCATGTTTTCAAAACTTCCTGTGCAAAGCCTTTAATGCGATGGCAGTGCCTTTGGTTCCAATTAAACATCATGTCAGTATGAAAGTTTACAGTGGCTTTCAACAGATTTAGCTGGGGCCAAACAAAGATGGTTGTTTTTGTCTTGTTTGACTCAGAATTCTCCAGCCTCTCGCTCTGCATTTTAGATCCAAAACACCTGCTTCCATTGTAAATTCAAATTTGTGTAATACATTTTAAGAATAAATTCCACTACTACTTTGCTTTCACTGGATTCCAGATCCCTATTTGCTCTCTCACCTGAGGTGCCAGGAAACTAAAAGTAACATCCTGTCTGCTTTGTAAAACACTCCAGAGCTGAAGCATTTAAGCTGAGCCACTGCATCAGAGGCCACACTTAAGTCTTGTGCTAAGTGCTTTCTCTTAGATGAGGGGACATTGCACTCCCCAGACAAGTAGCTCAAAATTATTGCTCTGTTTTCAATAACTTAAAAGAACCACTTGATTGCATATTTAATTCTGTAAACTTTTCCAAAGACAAAAAATACCAGCAAGATATATTTAGGTGTCTGACATTAAAAAAAAAGGCATTCACAAAACCACTTACGGTAGATATTAACAAAATAACAGTTATTTTTCTAATTTCCAAACCAAGCTGACAAAATTAATCCATTTATTCTTACCTGGAAATTTGGTGCCCAGCATAAAGCAGCAGTGCAGTCAAAAAGTACAGGTAAAGCTGAACCAGGTGTTGCCTTGGTAAAGTTAGGAGCACAACACTTAAGATGTAACCTGTAACAAAAAGTTGATATTTAAAAAAATACTATCTAACACCAAATTAAAATAACACATTGCATGTTCAGAATTTAAGATGGGGACACATAGCCTGTACTGTATATTAGTCATATTAAAGCACACTCCAGCTATCAGGGTTGCATAAACCAAGGACAGGACCTGACACAGCCTAGGATTTGTAGTTATTTATCCCAGCAGTTCCTGCATTTCTCACAAGCATTGTTGAATGCTGTTGAAAATGACCCAATACAGACCCAGCTTTACTCTTCAAGACCAGGGCCTGGCTGCTCAGCAGCCTCTCCAACAAGCAGAACACTGATCCTTATTTTTATAAGGCTCTCACTAAGATACCCAAATAAAGCAGTACTTTGAAGTCCACCTCGTAACTGGGCTATACCTGTCCATATTCCTCCTTTCCAGACAGGCTGCAGGTCAAAAACCCAGCACACAGTGCCCTCACTAATATTTATTTCCAGGCTCTCTCTCCATCACTGCAGTGCACTTGTGCTCTTTCTGAAGGTCAGCTCAAGTGGCTGGCACTGAAATCCATTTAAGAAAACAACCCAGCAACAGCCAACAACTCCCCTGAAGCTAAAACAAAACGCTACAGAAGAACTTATCCTGACCCCAACAGCCACACCAGTCATGTCACATTTAAAGTTTCATACATCTATTTAGCAACATGAGGCACAGTCTTTTTAGCTGAGTTAATTTATAATTTGAGCTTTTTAAATATATTTAATAATGCAACTCTAGATTAAGCACTCATAAGCAGTGGCACCACCAGGTACTATAAAACAGCTTGGGAACACAGCATGTTCCAAAATTTGAAAAAGATACTATTTCAGAGTCAGTATTTATGTAGAAGTATTTAATGGCTGCTTAATATCTGCCATGTTCAATAAGCCACCTCTGTAAAATTCTACCACCAGTTTGGTCTTCAAAAAGGTATCTTGCAAGACACTCCTAGAAAAGGCACCAGACCCACAGGATGCCAAGCAGAGAGAGAGATCAATTCAGATAAGACAGATGATAAGATCAATGACAGACAGACAAAGCCTATTTGCTTACCTTTTTAAAATACCAGTATATCATTTATGTATTTAACATTAAAGATAATGTTTCAATTATCTTTATGAAGTGGATGTGATAATTTGCACATTTATATCAGGATGTGCTTTTGAAAAGGCTAATATAATCAATAGTTTCTTTTATTAAAATCAAGTGTCAGACAAGTCAGTAATTCTGGACAGTATCACTTTGACCAGAGGGCTGGAGCACCTCTCCTGGGAGGACATTCTGGGGGAGTTGGGGCTGTTCAGCCTGGAGAATAGAATCTTTTTATTTTGAGCTTTTTAAAAGGAGCCTGAAACACAGAACTCCCATCAGTTTCCTTCTAACAACTGTTTTACACAGATAACCTGCACAGCACATCACATATTCTACACCATCAGTTTTCTTCACAAACACCTGTATTTTATGGAATTCCTATTCTCTATCCACCACCTTCCTTCTACCAAACACACAAATGACAAGGGCAGGAACTCCTCAGCAGTCTCCATAAAGACATTTAACTACCTTGCACCACACCACAGCCTCATGAGCCAGCTCGAGCTCTCAAACCCTCTGCAGACATTCTTACACCCCTCTCCCTGGATTCCTCTGTGAGGGACAGTTCTCCCTGAGGAACAACCCACAACCACTTCTCATTCCAGCACGTGAGTCAAATCTCTCTAAACCTTTCCTTCTCCCTGTAGCCTGTGACTCACCTTCAGGTGAAGAACTAAATGGAGTTTATTATTCAGTCTTTTATTCCTCTATTACTCTATAAATGGTCTTAGAATATCTGTTCACTGTATCTGTACTTAAGTTCTGTCGTCTTTACTTTATTCTGTCACAAGAAAGTCTGTTCCTTGGCCACATGATGATGTACCTGAGCAATGGCAGGAGCATTTCTGTAAAAGTAACATATTTTAGAGGGCAGTAACTACCATCTAAAATTGTTCTATCATCTTTGTTAGAGATCACTGAAGTTCATTCCTGTTCTCTACATGATCACAACTTTAATCAAAATAGTTAGGATCCTTCAGGATACAATGAAGGAGTGGGAAAAAAAAAAAGGCTAAATTAAAAGATGAAGAAAGTACTGTCACTGTGCCTTCTAACCAGCAGGCCTTCACACTGCACAGATGCTCAGAACTGTGCAGGGAAGCAGCACAAGACAGCCAAGGTTACTGCAGAAGCTTCAGCAATGAACTCCACTGCTCAGGAGTTTGGGCTGGAATGTAAATGTTCACTTGGAAGCAGTCATTTGGTGTAATTGTTATACTTTGAAGAGGGGGAGAGCAACAGACATTTAAAGTAGTTCCCATTCACTCTTATTTACGATTTCCTCTTGTGACCTGGTAAGAGGGAGATTTCAACACCCTTCATACTGCAGTATTTGCATTTTTGCTGCAGAGGCCCTATTCCAAAAGTGGTACCAACCTCATTTTTATCAACAAAACCTCTGCCAAAATAAAAAAAAAAAAAAAAAAAAAAAAAAGCCAAATAATACTTTGCCAACCCATCTGATTGCAGAAAAAAAGGAAGATTAGCTCAAATTCAGACATACTTGCAATAATATTCTATTTTCTTTGTTCTCATGCAGACAAATGATGTAATTAGTGTATGGTGTAAATAAGATTCCACTTAAAAAAAAAAAAAAAAAGGACCAATAAGTGAAATTTCTCACAGTAGCTTTCTCATCTAAATCATTACATTCTGTTTTCATTTGCACCTCCTCTGCCAGAAGAAAACACGATGCTGAGAACATATATCCCTTTGAAGAAAGTCCCCACACACAAGGACTTACAGTTTGGGCAACAGTCATCTAACTGGGTAACCTGAACAAGGGTTAACAATATCTACCACTCACTTCCATCCAAGTGGAATTTCTGAGCTCTGTGTCAGCAGTGAGCACTCCCCTCCCTCGATTTAGGCCATGCTATTTTTGCTCTTGGGACTTGGTGCATTGTCCCTTTTGACTCACCACGGACATTTCTGTATAAAGCAAGCTGCAGGCTCGGGGAAGGCCAATTCCTGCCCCAGTAAAGGAATGGTTCTAACACATTAAAAACAAATAAACAAACGAAAAATATAAAGAAAAGACAGAATAATCTTCCCTGAATACAGTCATAGTGCCCTGGTGCTGCAACACCAAGAAAGGGACTCGCACCTTTATGCTCCCAGCTCTAAGGAGCTTTACAGAAGACTCATTCTGGCAACCTTAAAAATACACCAATCTCCCACTCAGCTCCTATTCAGGAGCACAAGGAAACAGAGAACTTCTACAGCCTCTCAGGCAAGATGGTGCAGATTTAGACCCCACTGGAGGAAAGAAACTGTGAAAATCATACTGAGCAGAATAGGTACACAAGGATTGCTAGACAGAATTGCTAGACAAGAACACACAAATCAACCAGTTCACGACCTCCTTTACAACCTGTTGGTTGATTCAGCTCGATGAAAACCTCTGGCTGGGCAGTGCTCATTGTTCAGAGAGCAGCAGCTCACAGACTGCCTTTCAGCAATCTCCCCATTTGTGCACCTCCAAGGTGTTCCCAGCTTCTCTCACCAGAATTACCTCTTTGCCGACTCAGGTGTCTGAGGTTTATTGACTGCACACAATGGAGGCTTCTGGAACATGATCAAAGTTGCAACTCATCCTCTTTATGGAGCACTTTAGTGCTCATTTGCATGATTACAGATCCCTTGTGTCCATTTCATATTATTACTCACAGTTTCCTGCATGTTTACTCTAAAACTGAGAACTCTGCACATCAAAGAGTTCATAACATTTCTTAATAAGGCCACACCAACTCTTGGAATGCCAGAAAGTAAGAGCACAATTGCTTGGATTCTATCAGGAAATTCATTTGGGGGCCCTACTTTTACATTTTCCCAGAGGTAAAGGTAAAGGGTCCATGACCCTTCCAAGCATTTTCTGGGAAGGAGCAAGTCCTGAGCCACAGCCTCCATCCCAACACCCATCTCTCCTGCCTCAAGGAGGGATCAGTGCACCCCGAGTTAGTCCCTGCACTTCAGCCAAATCTTTGACTGCCCCCATTTCAGTTTATTCAGACAAATACCTGGCCACAACATGCAAGTACCAATAAAACAGGACACACTTCTGAAAGCCTGCATTTGAGATGGCAGAAGTATTACAGAAACAACTGGCACCTTTATTTTCAGTGTGTCTAATTCTCAGGATAACCAATCACCAGACTGGTCACACTGCAATTTACACAGAGATTTCATAAATTGTCAAAGTCTAAATCATGTATCTCAAGAGTGGATGATTTTTAAAAAATAAACTTTTATATATGTGCCCATTAGTTCAAAACTGAGAGAGCACACATCTAAACATACTTGCCCATAAGACAATTCGTATTTATTCAGTCATTGCACAGTAAACTGTGAACAGAGATCAGAAATCCTGTTATCAACATCTGCACATCTCTGTGAAAATAATGCCAACAAAACAATTTATTCATTACTGGGGTACTGCCATCAACAGATGTTTCTTGAATTTTTAAAAGCATAACAGATTGGGCACTCTAAGTACAAATAATCCAAGAAACTGAGTTCTTTACAGAGATTTGCAGTATTGTTTGAACAAATAAAATGGACTTTTGATTCTAGTTCTGTCATATGATTCAGAGGCTCTTTCTAAATCAAGACAGCTGCCACTCTGTCATGAGAGTGGTACTCAGAATTAAAAATTTTAAGAAATTCCTTTCAGAAAGGCTGCTAGTGGTTCCTTTTATTTAAAAAAAAAAAAATGTTAAGGTGGGTTTCCAAAAACAGATACCAGCTTTATACAGAAATTTTACCTGAAAGTATCCATATGCTGAGAAAGCTGCTTAATAAAAGCCTACAGCACTAAGGGAGCAGTAGTCTTGAGCCAGAAAATGAAACAAGGGTGTGCTAGATTTTGAGCATGGCACTCTCTCTACCTCCTCCTGTGTCCTACCAACTGCAACATACACTGCATTTTATCCAAAAAGAGAATGAGAAGATGTTACAAATAATTATTTTAAGAAATACAGACCTAAGTCCATGTCATCAAATAGCACTTGATTAAAAACAGCTACAGTTTAAATAGTAACACTCAGAAAATATTCCTACTACCCATTTATCTAAGTGCTGCTGGCAGGAGAGAGATAGAAGACCTGGGGCTGCAGAGCCAGAGATGCTGAATCTAAGCAGGACCTCATTTTTATATGCATTAACTGTATTTACACATTTAAATCATGCATCTTCTCACAATTGTAGGAAATTTGTTCCTGTAATAAACCAACTCATTTATTCTCACACTGAAGCTCCACTTGGAATTTCTTACTGTGTTTGGTTGTACCAGAGTACAGGATCTTTCCTCTTAAAAGGCAACACAAAAAAAAAAAAAAAAAAAAAGAAATCTAAATAAAAGATCTTCTACGTAAAGCACAAGAGCTTAAAGAAAGGTGGGCAGACCAAAGCCTGCAATCAGCACACAAGGGCAGGAAGTCCAGCAGGTTTCTCCTCCCTCAAGCCCCCCTCATAAAAGCAGCACTCATAACAAGCAGCTCACACCTAGGAAATGATGTGACCAAGAGATTAAAGTATTAACCACACAGCTCAAGAAACTGTCATTACAAACAGGGTTGTGAAAGATGACACACCTTTCACTTATTCCAAATATTTAAATACTTTTTTTTTCCCCTGAGAATTTCTTTTTATTTTTTGTAATGACAAAGAACATAGTCTAAGATAGAAAACTGCTCTATTTTTACTCTTGAGTAAGAAAACCCTGTATTTAGTGCAATTCTGTGCCTCACCCATGACAGTGACTTAAATTCCAAGCCTGACTCTGATTATAGATTAAGCTCATGACTCTTCTCTTTCCATCTAGCTCAGAGTATTTACCAGTTAGCACAAACAGCATTGCTTTGCCCTTCTTCACAGGAGGAAATTACGTGGTTTCAACTGTTTTCCACCTTCTTCATCAAAAGAACACAAAAAGAAGTGTCTGTTTTCTCAGAGCTCTTCTACAGTGCAGAAGAAAACAGAGAAGTCTGGCAGTAAGTGCTAATCTACCCTACACAGAGGTTTCACCAATTCTAACCAGAAATTTATCTCTGCTGTTTGCATTGCTCTGTGCATATTTAGTTAAATTTCATGCAGGTGAACCTGTGGTTGAGTGGTTATCAGGACTGAATATTTTCCTTTGCTCAAGCAGATAAGGGCTGTTTCACGAAAAGATATGAAAAGGAAAAGTTGTTTCAAAGAAGAAATTGCATTTTAGAAGCTTTTATTATACTCTCAGTACTGCTAACTGGAATGGGAGTCACATTGGAACACACATCACTTCACTTGTATGTTTAAACAGAAAAGACACTTCTGGTAACCCCCAGTTCAGAGCAAATTTCCAACACTGTCCTTAGTTCCAGGAAACGGTTCAAGATATAAAGACTGGTAGAGTTTATTAATTTTTAGAGCTCTCTCATCAAATTGCTCCTTAAGCATCTGCCCAAGATAGATGCACCCAATTTCCTCAGCTGCTGGAAGCACTTATATAGCACTATATATAGCACTACAAGATACTGTCTTGTAGAAGAAATTCAGTGATTGTTTGATATTGCAAAGCTGCCACTGCATTTGCTGATAGTGTTTCCTAACTGAACAGAGGATTTTTTCCCTAAGTAAAGCAGATTAGCATGTTGAAACACAACCACAGCGAATTGTTGTTTAAATTATATGCTGGCAGTTAATTTCCCCAAATGTATCTTCAAAGAAGCTTAATTCCCCAAACTGGTAGAAAAAGACTTTGTTTTCCTTGCAAATCCAATTTATATATTTTGATGCATCATCTTAATTAATGTTTTACTGTAAAGTGATGCAACTAAATCTATATAAAATGTCATGGAGGCATGTAAATTGATTTAGCCCAGCTTCACCCTGACACAACTTAAAAAACCCCCAACAACCAAGGAACTGAAACACAGCAACTGTATTTGCAAAGTACTAGCAAAGTTTTGTCACTAAAAATTGCCTGAAAACCTTTTAAAACGAGCAACTTGTTTGACAATTTAGAAGCTCTTCTTGCTCAGTACTACCAGTTGGAGAATAAATAGTGCATACAATCAATGTCATAAAAGCAAAAAGTAAAAGAACTGCTGAGTGATTGTGCACCAGCACAAAAGCACCCCTTGTACAAGGAGCACAAAGTCAGATTCCACTGGTTTAGGACCAAAATAGCAGCCAGGTGGGAAATTCTTAGGTAACAATACCCACCCTCTCTGTAGCACTTTTTATTGGTGTATCCCAATACACTTCAGCAGGGACAAGATTATCAAATGCCTATAAAGAGGGGCTTTGTCACAGCTGGAAATTACCCACTGCCATCTCAAAAACCTACTGCACAACTGTTAGATCTGCATTAGAACCTGATCTGATAAAGTTATTCCTAAAAGCTTTGTGTGTGCACACAAATGCATGAGAAAGGCAGCTGTAGGTACTGGCCACCAGGGTCCTGTGTCACATTCACCAGCAGCAAACACGTCCTCTGCCACAGACAAAGGAAAAGGGAACTGTGACACCAATGTTTTGTACTGCAAGTACATTGTCATCCCAGCACGAGTATTGTGGAGCCATAACAAAGAAAGCTGCATGCATTTTTAGTGTAGTGTATGATTTCCAGACAACAGACATTTAATACATTTAGAGAAGGGAAACCTTATGCCAACACTTATCCAGTCAGGATTAAAGTCAGGACATGCCCCTTCAAAAGCCCCCAGTTTTCTAACTACTTAAGTAAAGTGTGTTTCCCTTAGCTGACTGCAGTGCATCTTTATCTTCCAAAAGCATCTACAAGGAAGAAATGCTACAGAGGGGGAAAATTATATGCTAGCCCTTCCTCTCCAAGCTAGGCAGTGCTCAGGCAGATGCTTGCCAGAGATCAACCTCAACAGCCTGAATCCAATCCCTAATTTACCCCATGTGCAGATGAATCACACTCTCACCTGGAGAGCAGGTCCCAGAACACCAATCCTTTCATCTCCCAAAAACCAACATCTAGCATTCCAGAGCTAGACTTGCAGGCCAAGGTTCACACCTCAGTGCCTGAGCTGAGTTAGTAATTTTGTCCATTTATCTGTAACACAAGGACTGGTTACCTGCTTGAATCCACTCACAGCACAGAGATGGTTCATAAGGGTGTAAACTGAAGAGCCAAATCTGTGCAGCAACAAAAATTAAACTTCTGGTGCTATGGTTAGCCAAACCCAGCCACCTTTTCCCTAGTCTCCTATTAAATGTTAAGTTTCTATACTTCTTGTCTGCACCACAGTTTCACAGCTGCTTCATCAGGGGCCAAAGTCACTGTGTTCCTCCTTCAGGACATCAATTGTGTTTCCAAACACCAGGTTTACTTGTAAAGGCTGAATAACAACAATCAGTAAAAACCCTGGGCAGGATTTCTTTGCTGTCAACATAAACTGTCCCATAGGCAGAACTGTAATGAATGCATAATCATGTTATTCTTTGTAATCAAGACATTAACATGCCATTACCAAATTCTTAAAATTCTTTTAGCAAGCCAAAGGGTATTTAGTGGAGAAGTGTTTTCACTTGAAGAGATCCATACTTACCCACATAATGCATATTAAGGGCCAAGTACTTGTACTGGAAGAGAGGGTTGTTGTGCAGGCTACTTCTTTGGATCTGCTGGAAGAATGAGCTGACATCCCATCTGTACAAGACATCCAACAGCATGATGCTGGGGACCCTTAGGGCCACGTTTAATACTGCCTCCAACTTCTCTTTTGCAGCCATTCTCTTCCCTTTCTCTGAATTGGCAGCAGACTGTAAATAGCACAACAGAGAGAAGAGTAATCAGATCAATCCCACTGTACAAACAGCCATTAGGCTTTGTGATCATATGAATGGGGCTTCCTGTGTGGCCACAAACGACTGAATGAATCCACTGAGTTAAACTCAAATCCAGACAGGACAGCTTCTATTTTGGCTATATAAAGGTCAATTTGCTAGCAGTTTTTCCATGGTGACACTGTAAAATGGGGGGAGGGCAAGTTAATGGCATGAAAATGGTCCAGGGGTGTGCAGTGTTCTTATTTACACTCAGTTAGCATCCAAGATCTCAGCCAAAAGACCCCAGTGTAGTAGGTACTACACAAACATTTACATGATCAGCATTAGAATGCAAATACTCTGTAAGCTTCAGAGACTAAACACCAGCAAAATTCAGACACTACATCCTTTTAGCTTAGCACTATTGCTACGCCTCTCAAATTAAATAATCACCAATTAAGACAGTTCTTTAAATATTTTGGATTCACTTCCTCAATGCAAATTGCAATAAATAATTATCAAATACCTAAGCTTTAAAAAAATCACTTAGAGCCTTCATTAACCCCTAAAAATTTATCTATTTATGAAATTTGAGGGCTGTGTATTTTGAAGATTAGGACCAATAATACAACTATTCTACTCATTTCCATGTAATTCACCACAAGCAATCATTCAAACAAAAGACCATATCCTCACTCCTGAATACTAGAAGGTAATTCAATTTTGGAGTTTGCCATCAGTTAAGACAGATGATGCATAACAATAAAGGGCATTTAAAAAAAAAAAATAGCTGGTCCACAGTAGCTTCTCAAAAGTCATCAACAGAACCATTTTAAAAAGCAAAAGGATCAGTATGACATCCTGTCAGCTAAGACTGACAGTTGTTCCTAAATAAAATGTGCTGGTTTTACCATTCACCACCTGCCCATCCCTTGAACATGATTCACTGCAGGCTGCATTAGAGAAGTGCAGTTGAAGATGGGGATGATCCAGCAAGTTTTTATCCACAAGAAGCCACTCACAGTAAAATCACCTGCAGCACAATCAGCCCCCCGATGAGGTCAGATTTAAGAAAAGGCTCCCAATCCCAATTATTAGGGGAACAATGGAAAAGAACTGCACCCTGAGCAAAGAAATGGAAAAACCTGCACTTGAACTGCACTTTGTTTTAAAATTTAAAAATTTATTTTAAATCTTAAAATAAAAACTTTATCTTATGAAGTTTTACAGGAATTTCTTAATATTGTCCTTGTGTAAGTTATAGAAGCTTTTGCAGCTGTGTAAGTTTAATACCTCAAGCCAGCACGGAAGTCCAGCATGAAGTGAAACCATGCAAATATACATTAAGAAAAAGAAATCAAACCAAATAACCAAAAAAACTCAAGACCTCTTACTTACACACAAGCCTTGTGTGAGGTTTTATTTGTGTTGCCATGGCCTAGATGACACTGCAAACTGTTCATGTCACACCTTCAGCCACGCTCACAGTTCTCAAGGCATGATGACATAAAATTAATTCAGCTCAAGAAGTCAGGACACATCAAAACTGAGATGTGGCTCAATAAACCACAGGTTGCAAGGCTGTTGCTTGCCATTGTCTAGCCCACAATCTGATTTTTCAAGTTATGCATATGCTGGCATTTTTTTTACAGAGCTCTTGCAACAGCTCTACAAACCCCAAGGGGAGCACATCCTTCCTCTCCCACAGGAAGCACCTTCCAGCCACATCAGGCACCCCACACAACACCAGCATTTCACAGACCTGCCCAAAGCAAATTAGAAGACTACAAATATTTAGAATGAACAATCAAAATTACCACCCAAGCAGCTACTAAAGAATCAGAGCATTCAACATTTTGTGTGGAAAAAAAAGACTGAGTTTAAAGGGATGGTACTGCACAAACAGAAGTCAGGAGTTACACAGATTGTATTCAGAGTTACAAAAAATACCATGTTAAATAATTCATATCAAAATATTTTAAATGTCCCAGAATTTTCAAAAATCTATGGGTTTGTCAAGTTCATAAATTTAATTAGAACTCTGAAATTAGGATGCCTCCTGTTTTTTCACAAGGTTCCTTCTCCAAGTAGATCAGGATGTGGGGATAGGGGTGAGCAGGGACTTACAGGTTTTCATTCTGTCATAAAAATACCCACGTAAAGTGACAACAAGTGCCTGATACCAAATTATGTTCTCAAAACTGTCAGACCTTTCTCAGTCACCAACAACAACCAAACGTATGACAAGAAGGTAACTTTCACTTGAGCTTTCACTTTCCTTAATTACTCCAAAAACAATTCCATGGACAACTTCTCGTAATACTGAAAGTTAACTTGAGGGTCAGCACATCCAAATTAAGCTGAAAAGTTCTACCCCCCAAACTCATGCACACACACTTGAGACACAGTAAACTAAAAAGTGCAGCATTTAGATTATCTAAGAGAACAATTAAATTTCAAAAGCTGCTAAAACAAAAGCAAAACTAACTTTGAAACCCCCATCATGTCGCAACAGAAGTCCTGTGAAAAGCAGCCACATCAATTCCACAGCATCTTCTGTCCCTGACAGACAAAAACACCCAATACCAATAGGAAACCCTTTAAAATTAACTCCACTAGAAAGGCGGATGTGTTAAATAAAGCCTCAGTTGTAATGGCTGCCAAGTTCTGACAGAACGAAATAGAGGCAAGCAAAGTCCATTGCTCTAAGCTCATTATATTGTAAAGAGCTCTCACAATACATTATTTTGATTGGTGTAAAAACAAACAAAAAAACAACCACAACATTAAACCTTTAAAACGTTTAGATAAATGATGGTAAGAGTTGATGCATGCTCAGGCATTAGAAAAAAAAAATAGGTCATTTGTTGTACTAAGCCAAAAAATGGACTGGGGAGCCACTTGTTTGTATTTCATCAAAATTTTTTTCCCCATGATTTCAAACATCTCCCTGTTCCAAGTTAGAGTAAGAAAAGGAGCAGTCTCAGGAAGACTGTCATGATTTAACCCCAGCTGGGAGTTAATATCACACAGCCACTCACTCACCATCACCCCTCCAAGTAGGATGGAGAGGAAAACTGAAAAAAAGGTAAAAACCTTCAGTTGAAATAAGAACACTTTAATAAATAAAATAAAACAGAATACTGGTAATGATAATAACTGTGATGAAAGGCAGATAATAACAAGGAAAAAAAAAAAAAAAAAACAAAAAAACCCAGACAAATAGAGGACTAAAACCCAGGAGAAACCAGTGACAATGCAGTTGCTCACCACCCCCTCCCCGAGTAGCAGTCGGTGTTTCCCAGCCAATTCCCCCCTGTTTCTACACTGGCCATGAGCTTCTGTGCTGTGGAACATCCCTTTGCCCAGTTCCCCCAGCTCCTTGTGCACCTGCTCACTGTCAGAGCACAGGAAACTGAAAAGGCCTTGATTTAGGGTAAGCACTGCTTGGCACCACCTAAACCATTGGTGTGCCATCAACATTATCCTTGTACTAAATCCAAAACGCAGCACTGCACCAGCTACTAAAATTAACTCAATTCTAGCAAAAGCCAAGACCAAGAACTACAGATTTCACATCTTAAGCTGTGCTATTTGGCTAGAACAACCTTTTAAAAAGTGCCCATTATAATTGATTGTTCATGGAACATAAAACAAAAATGAACAATCTATAACAATTATATTTCAAAAACCCTTCCCTCACCTGGAACACTCATTTTATCAAAAGGGGTATTCTTGGTTAGCCCTAAAAAAACCCAGTAGAGTTGGCAAAAATCAATTACAAAAAAAAAAAAAAGACAAATGACTCCTTCAAGTTTGTCCCAGCTCATTCCCTCAGCAGAACAGACCATCTTGAGTGTGATCACATAGCACGTACCCTCTCACAGATAACACACATTTTCCCTTTCACAGAATTTTCTTTCTGAAGTTTTGCCACAAGATAACATTTTGCCATTTCAGCGGAAGCTGTGAATTCTGCCACTTAAACCAGTGTAACTGTTGCTTCTGCAGCAACATAAATATAAATCTCTCACATTACAGGCAGCAAATATGCCCCGGTAAAGCAGTTCAAGAGGCCACAAAAATCTACATCCATTTATCCAAACAGGCACAAAATTACACTAACAGAGAAGAGTTGGTACATTTAGGGAAGCATTAATAATAAAATTACTTAATAGTTACAGGAATAAACTCGAATAGTTGCAAATATAAGTTATCCCAAGACTACTGCCACCAAAATTCACCATAGAAAGAGAAAGTTATTCCAGTCAAGATCAGAACCTTAAAACCAGACTTGATCCTACATCATTCAGCCTCACATCTGTGAACAAGATGCTCATTCTGCTACAGCATCACAACCTGAAATACTTGGCAAGATTGACTAAAATTCAGAAAAGCAATTTCAACTTCTGTTTCTCATATCTACGAAATTCTAGTTACTCTGGATACATCCACTAACAAGCAGGTTTTGGTCTGCAGTTTAGTTTCCACCTTAGATGATTTATCAGTAATACATTCTGAAACTAAAAATATCACCAGGAAAACCTTTTGTTCTTCTGTGAGGTGAACTGCTAAATAGACTTTGAGGAGAAAAAAAAAATTAAAAAATAAACCCAAACAAAATACAAAACATACAACTCCTATCTGTAGCTATAGAAAAGTTCAATGTCACAGTTCAACAACTAAAATTAGACCCATCAGCTGGGTTATACCCACTCACTCCCTTCTTTATACCTGTCCTGGTTTGGGGAGCAAAAAGAATTTTAATGACAGAAGAATCCCATTCTTCAAAGGCTCAGATCTTTATATCATCAGTTTGGGAGGGAGAGAACAAAGAGAAGCAAAGGGAAGGAACAGAACTAAAAGGTTTATCAAATATGCACTGAGAAAAGAATCTCCCTGTGTGATTTCTGTTGGAAAAAAACAAAAAACAAACCTAGAACTCGGAGTACGTGAGTCACCAATCCATCAAAAGGGCTCTTTCCCTCGAAGACAGTGGCAAGGAAAGGAAAAGACTGTCTTGCTCCCATACAATTTAAATTGGCTAACAAGGAGAGCAATCACAGATTTCTGCTGAGAAGGCCAGATCCAGCGAGATACCAAGAGCAGGAATAAAGCCCTGGAACACTGCAGATGTGCACAGCAACAGCATCCCTGGCAGGCAGTCACTGCTCCCAGTAATGCTCAGTGCTCTAGATCACCAAATAGAGAAATTTCAAATGATAACCAGAGAGTGTTTAGCCTTCAGTTTAAAGGTTTAGAGAGAGTCAGTAGCAAACAGACAGCTAGATCTTGCTGTGTAAGCAGTTAACAAGAACAAACATCATCTTTTTTCTTATTATTTTTTCCCCTTTTTCCCATCTGCTCTAACAATATGGATTGCTATACAGCTGCTGCAGTGGTGTACCTGGAGAACTGGTATTTCTACCTAGAAAACAGAGTAATTCCTACATTCCTACACATCCAAGACTCATTCAGTTGCGAACTATGGCACAGCTACGGTTAACCATTCCAAACAAATACAGCATGTATTTTGCAAAAGCAAATGTTACTGCAAAATAAATTAGGTCAAACTCTTCTCTGTTCACAGAGACTTCAGTGAACACGAATTCACATTAAAGGCATATTAAAAATGGACAAAAGCAACTATGGAAGGTTAATTGTAGAGAATAAAAAAAAAAATCTACATTTCCAACTTTCATTAATTCTAGCAAGTTTTATATGAGGGGAAAGAAAACCAATCCAAGAAATGAAGATATGTATCACAGAGCTGTGAAGATTAAGTTTTCTTTAAAGATTTATTTCTCCAACACATTTATACACTATGAACAGTTTCAGCCTACTCTCAATTATATAGCAAGTGCATTATATTATTTATAGGCAGCCTGTAAAACATCCCGTGGCTTTTATTTTTTATAATGAACGGCTAAGACAAAGGAACAGAAGTCAGGGACTAACACGTGTTAACAAAGGTTAACAAATCCACCAGGTATGCAGCAAAATCCTTCCTCTGTGGATTCCTACGGGATCCCCTCTCTGCCTGCACACGATCAGTTCAAACCCAGCCACACTAAGAGAGGCTGCTGCTTGGTTCTGAGATTGCAGCTGAAAGACAGTAAGCTAATTCATTAAAATTAAAATATAATTAGTAATATCTTTAATTAAAATCTTCAGAAGAAAATCTAGACTGACTCAACAAACTAAACTGCTCCAAGGACCTTTCTGGCTTCCCCCGTTTCTCACCAGTTCAAGGTTTGGTTTATTAACCAGTTATTCAGCACTTTTTTTTGCCATCACAGCCGTGTTTGCAAGCCCACACCTACAAGCCTGCCTAAGCACATTTGTATCAGCACATTCTCAAAAAATCTGGGCAGCAATCCCAAAGTGCCTCTGCAGAGGAGAGAATACCCAGAGGACCTGCACACGGAGCATTAATGAGAGCCCGAGATGATGCAGTGACATCCCACCCCAGAGAGCAGCATCACAGGAGCACCAGGCAAAGTGCCCCATCAACCTCACAAAAAACACCCCTGCAACCCAAATGTGTTACCAGGATGAAGCCACACAACAGAATGAAATAAATCTCATCCTTCACAGTTGCTCAGACAGTTTTTAGCCATTTCAGACACAGCCTATTTTTAGAACCAGCAATGCTAATAACTAGTTACCACACTGGTAAGAAATTAAAATAGAAAATAAGACTTTCAGGATTTCTCTAGGTCAGCACAGATAAAGTTTCCATCGCTGCTGCTGCCTTATCTGTTTTCTGCATCATGTAAATAAAGCTCCAGGCCTGTGAAATAGGCAGCTCAGCTTCCTGCAGCACCAGACTTGCCTGACAGAAATATCAAACACATGGTGGAAATACCCAGAAAAGTTCCCTCATGCTCAAACTCAAGATATGTAACCAAAGAATTCTTCCAGAAAAACTCCTCAAGATGAAGTACCCACTTCTGAGTGTTCCTCCCAAGCATAACACTAATTACAGAGCAGCAGGGCCTCTCTGAAATGAGAGGAGATGCTGGAAGGGCAGGGAAATTGGCACAAATGCCTGAATCACACCAAAGGATTGGACTTGAATATACACTTAAAAAGCAAAATGATGGTGAACTGTCCACTCTAACCACATCAAACACTGCCAGGTGAATTTGGAGCTAAAAATGGATTCAGAAGAGTAAATCTCCACATGGGTTCCAGAAGAGGGGAAGAGGAACCATCTGCACTGTTTGAAGAGGAAGAAACCGACCCAAGTTGAGCGAGTGCAACACGAAGCACCAAGCAGGCTCAGTTTTCCAGGACACACCCATTCGTTCAGAGCTCCCTGGCATGATGGATGTGCCTCTCTGCATCTGCACCAAGGGCTCCAGCTGCCCAACCGGACTGAGATACCGATCTCTTCCCATCCTCTCCCAAAGGAAGGAATTCCCCAGTATTTCTTCCAACGGATGAATGGTGCTCGGTTCATGTCTCCGTCAGAATCGAGTGACTCTAACATCAGCAGCCCCCCAAGACTGATTTAAAAAAGTGAATCCTTGTTTTGGACAAGCAACAGTTTTATATTGCTCTGTAAGATTTTTTATGATCCTTCCATGTAATGGTGGTCGTAAAGACAACCATTTCCTAATGCTAATAAGTTCATCAATTAATTAAACCCTTTAGTGACACTATGACTCGAAAACCAGAACTGATTACCAGTTATTACAGTCAACTAGAAACAAAAAGGATACAGTATCTCATGCACAGGTTCCCCCTCCTATTTAAGATAACCAGCAAAAAAAAAAAGCCAAGGTTACAGATAAACCAAAGTCACGGGGTGCAATAGCTTAGAGAGCCCACCTAAACAAATACCTTTTTTTTCCATATTTAAATCTATCTTCATTAAGCTACAGGAGTGATCAAAAAGTAATTAATAATTATTTTCTTCTTCTCCTCCCAAGTTTTATCTCTACGGACACATTACAAACACAGGACAAACCCTAACTGAAATATATATAAATGTATCCAAGACTAAAACACAAGTTCACAGAAACTCTTGTACTAAAAACTGCATAAGAAATTAATACCGCAACACCTACAGATTTCAAAAAAAAAGTATTCTGAAGGAGATCACAAATGGCTAATATTTATGAGTCAAACCTATTACACAAATCTCACTTTTCTTTGGTATATTTTGCCCATAGTTTCTAATATTCTCCTTCATTTGCTGATACTTGTGCGCGTTAGACATAAAGAAATTCACGGTTTTTTCTCTTTATTCCCCCAATCACATCATTTATGCACCAGGTCCCACACACACACCCCCAAAAAGGCAGCACAACCAGAAAGTAAGAATCCCTCTAAGAGCTCCATCTGTCACAAGTATACTTGGTACACAGAACTACTCCCGAGCACAGAAGAAAAATGAAAATTCTCACCACAAACCTTATTTTAAAAGGCTACAGAAGGTCTCATAAAACCGACTGACGTGACATAAGTAGGAAAGATGGCAAGAGCCCTGTTCTCCACGCCACGGGCAGGCTGCTCCTTACATAAGCATGACCATATGCTCCAGGGCCCGTCTCCAGGAGAGGTGCCCGGCTCCGCTCCGTGGCGGCACCGGGCCGGGGGATGCACAGCCGGCTGCGGGCACCGGAGGGCACAGCCCGACGTCAGCGAGGGCACAGCCCGACCCCAGGCAGGGCAGGCAGCCCCGCGGCCAAGCCAGCGGCTCTCTCAGGGCTGCAGCAACCCGCAGCTCATCCCCGGGGCCAGCACAGGCAGGCACCGGGCGTGCGGACCGCGACCCCCCCGCTAGCCCAGTCCCCAACAGGACATTTATTCCCTGCCCGGCGCAACTCCCGCGCTCACCGCCGGCGCCGCGGGCCGCCCTGCGCATCCTGCCCGGCCCCGCTGAACTCCAGTAACCCCGGCGGCTCCCGGCGCCGGCGGAGGAGGGGAGCGGGGAGGGGGAGCGGCGAGGGAGGCGGAGGGCGGGGAGGAGCGGCGAGGGGGCTGCGCGCAGGGAAGGCCGGGGAGCCCCGGCACCGGCGCGGACACGCGCGGGAGCGGCGGGAGCCGCGGGGGCGCGCGTGCGGGAATCACCTGAACCCGCGGGGTCGTCGCCGCCGCCGCCTCCTCCTCTCCCTCCTCCTCCTCCTCCTCCTCTTGCTCCCCGGTGGCGCGGCGGTGGCTCCGCGCTTCTCACACCGACGGCGGCGGCGGTTCGATGCCCGGCGGCAGAGCGGCTCCTCGAGGCACCATGGCCGCGCCCCGCCGCCTCAGGGCGCCGCCGACACCCCGCGGCCCCGCGGACGGGCGGCCATGGCCCG